>NC_069406.1:82621503-82785390 GCF_026875155.1 Cherax quadricarinatus | reverse complement strand
AACCAAAGGAAAATTATTATTGTCAAAACTGCTTTTTATGAAACAAGTTCAATTATATTCTGTAGACCATGGATTGCTTGATACTACTTTCTCAACTTTTTGTTAATCAATTGGATGGTTAAAATCTCTTACATGAATAAATAGAGCATTGGAATCTTGTCCAGTTCTAATGCTATATTTATGTTGTTTTAATCTTAGTTCGAGATTTTTACCAGTTTGACCGTAATAAACTTTATCGCAAATTTTACAAGGAATCTTATAGACACATCCATCAGCATTTTGGTGGGAATTCTTTATCAAAAGTTTTTTTTACTGTATCAAGATTTTTGAATACAACTTTAATATTAAAAGTCTTAAGAAGAGAAGGCATATCAACCAAGTTTTCATGGTAAGGGAGATATGCCTTCTCTTCTTAAGACTTTTAATTTTATATTAGTTTCCAATATTTATATCACATGTTATTTCCACTTAGACATTATATTCGTCTTATACTATTATATTTGCAAAGAGAATTTTATTAGTGTAGTTCCGAATTAATTTTTTTCTTATTTTTCTTTGATCTCTAGTTATTCGTGTTGGAAGTATTAAAAAAAATCTATTTATATTTAGAGTTTTGTTTTATAACCACATACGTTGGTGTCATACACCCTTCTCTTCCTTCTGTCAGCCAAGTTCGACGTCTTTGTTTTCAGCCTTTTATCATAACTCATATTTGTTTGCTCTGGGATGCACTTTTAACTTTTCCTTGGACATTTTCTGACTAATCCAAATATACGTATTTTTTTTAGGTGAAGGTCAAAACAAAGCTGACGTATTTTTTTCAGCATACTTCCATCCATATTGAGGACGTAAATGTACCGAATAAACCTGAGTTACGATCCAGTTTTGCGCTTTGTGTTTTTAGATTCTTCGGGTCATGAATAATTGATCCGGACGAGGAGGGGGGGGATAACCAAGATATATTTCAATTAAGCACTCTAGGGGACACTCTCCCTTCCCTGAAACCCCAAAGGTCTTGAAAAATCACATGCTCTTTTTTTCATATATTTCTTAGCAACCAGTAAAAATTTATCTTTTATATATGTTTTAAAGCATGAGGAATTAGATTTCATCACTGTTCTTAGTGTTAAATGTACATGAAGAACACTACAGCTGTTTCACCCTTAAAACTCGTGAAAAAAATATAGCATTCAGTATTTTCATCCCATCCACGGGCATACACGAGTATGTATTGAAAAATGCTTCTAAATAAACATTTTACAGAATTGTCTTAAATTTCAAGTGAGATTAAAATGAACATCGTTTTATGTACAGTGAAGATAAAATAACACGCTCACTTCTGACCAACTCGAGTTACTCACGTTGTCTGAATTGCAACTCAGGTTTAATTGGTTAATTTTCTCTCACTAGGGTTTGTCCAACATGCTATGCAGTCGATTGTCGAGGAAAATCTAGCTAAACCCAGTCCAAGTGCCTGTGATCACTAGAGACCAGCCAGTGTACGCAGTAAAAAAAAACTAATAGGTTCTAGTCTCAAATAGTCGGTAATATAATCGTAATGTTAAGAGGATTCCACTCAGAAAAGAAGGCCAAAATATCTCTCTAGTACCTACAGCATTCTGAACAGTCATCAGTCATTGTTGAATCTGGAATAGCAAACCTTGAGCTGCAGATGTCCTAAAAGAAGCACTTGTAACTAAGTAAAGTTATTTTCATGAAGTGGCATATATTGCTTTGACAAGGTTTCTCCGCGAAGCATATGATGCATAAACAGAGATGTCATTGGAAAAATTGACTGTTTCCATGGCAGATCCTCCACCTTTCACCTTTTGGACCCTAAAGTTCAAATCAATTCTGTTGACTTTTATTCGATCCCAAAGGAAAGCCAACTTTTCTTTATATCTTGATATCTTACTATTCCTTGCATCTCTACGTTCCTCCTCCAGTCACAGCACGTATGCTCCCTAGGCTTCTGCTCATAACTACGATTTTAAATAATTACTAGAATCTTTAAAGACCTTCAACCCTTAAAGACCTTTGTCGTGAAAAGATGAAAGAAGCGATTTTCACTGACTGCCATAGTTGCTCAGTAAAAGAGCATTCAATTCTTCAAGGGCGCCAGATCATTCTTCGCCCAAATGTGCATTGCATCAAATAACACACGAGAAGGTGATCTTGACTCGTTCTTCTCCCATGAGGTTCATACGTTTCCTCCATATATGGCAGAGACTGACGACGTAATGCATCATTCGAAGAAAATGGATATTGTCAAGTCTTGAGAAAGAGGTTAGTAACTCGCTGGGTTATTTTTCAGTGAACGTATCCCCATCCCTGTCGTATGGTTGCCACGTTGTAGACAGTGGAGCACTTATTCACAGGCTGGTTCTCCGACATGGAATTTCAATTTTCAACAACTACAATGTTTGGTGTTTCAAGAAGTATTGTACATTCAACGGGAGCTTAGGAAAATCTCCCTACCTATTGTTTGGAATGCGTTTACAAGGTGGCCTGATGGTGAAAATACTGGGAAATGTTGTAAGTTCCTTAATTAAGGAAAACAAAAATAAAGGACTGTAGAACTCTTTCAGTAGTTTTCAAAAGATCCGCTTCTAGACTAAGTGATCTCCAGGTGATGTAAACATCTCTGCTCATGGAAAAACAGTCAAGCACTGGTTACCAGGCCAAGAAACGGGTGGAGAATTGTTAAAAAAAAAATAGACGCAAAACTCGTGCTGCATTATCTGACATGTTATTTAAATATTTTGATGACGACCTCTGACTTTTAATGTTGTGAGCATTCTTACCTATGATTTTCCTCCCTTTGAAGCCACTATATTACCATCTTTGAAGTCTGTTAGATGCAGCACCGAAAATCATCAATGCATTGTGAACATCTGAGACGATGTTGAAGCATTTTGTAGAAAAATATGTGGTGCTCTTCCACTTTCTGCTGTCGTTACTGGATGATATTCAATTTTTGGCCTGAGAGCTGTTGAAAACTCTTTTAATTCCAAACCTTCAAGAAGGCTCTGATGTCATCGACGTTTTGGGTTCCTTTCAGATATTTAATTAACTTAAAATAGAAAGTTAAGTCGTCAGATCCTTTGAGGATTTATATACTCATGTGTATAGAGGAGGTACGAGTTCGGTCAACTACCTGAGTAGTCGTTCTGCCAACGAAATCACAATGAAGAGACGAATCCGCCTATTCGGAATGTTCTGTACTACCACTGTTAAGGGCTCTTTACCAGGCCCACATGTGGGGTATCGGCCCATGATCCACTAGTCCGAGAATCAGACCTCTGCCTGCATGTTTGGAAGAGAGCTGAACGGAAGCTTGTTACACAATAGATTACCATCCCACATTTGAAGTGGTGCGCCAGGAGCTAGCAATGTGTGGGTGTTGAAAACTATGTATGTAATCAGTCTTGCAGCTGCAACAAGGAGCTACTCTCCATAACCCTCTGTAACCGTCTGTACAAAGCTCTCCAACTTTCATTACTGTACTATTATGACTACGTCTGTTACAATTACGACTGCTTCATTTGCTATTGAAATTACGATTGGGTTCTTCTTTTTCTGGTGGACTGTTGATTAACGGTGAGCCTTATATAAACAGTTACTCCGTTGTACGTCATTTTAAGATGGTAATTTTGGTCTTTTGTGAATGCTAATAAATGTTTAAAGTTTGCAGCAAAGAATTTAAAACGTTCGCCTGTATGTAGTATGACTGGGATGTAAATATTGATAATCATAATTTTTGAGAATTTTCATGGTAAAAAATAACTCATAAATGCTTCAGATAAATGTAACTTTAAAGTTAGCGATGAAATCTGATTCCGTATGCATTAAAACATAGAAAATGATGAATCATTCATATCCGTATCTTATTTGGATGTTATGTATGAGAATGGGAACGTATGATTTTCATAGGCCTACGTGGTTTCAGGAGGGGAGTTTATTAGAAAACCTACAAGAAATTTTGTTTCGCCCTTCAGCGGAACTGATTATTCATGACCAAAGCAATGTAGAAAACACGAGGGGATAACGAAATCATTTTTTTTTTGGTCCAATTTCAATGAAATTTTTGCAGTGATATAAGCAGCACTTGAAGCTTACACACTGTGTTTGTAGTGTCTTTTTGCCTTAAAAGATAAATAGTGATAATAAATAGTGCCCTATTCTATAGGGCATAAAATTCTCCCTTATCTACACAATTGGTAAGTTGTACAATACTCGAGTTGACATCAGATGAAAGATAAGGGTGGATAATCTTGGTACCAACGCCGTTTGAGCAAACATGTCAGTAAATTGCATAATAAAAAATGTTGAATTTTTTTCATTTTAAGGACATTTTTGGGAGAAAAAATCAATAAAAACAAAATGGTATAAATATCGCAAATCCCCTTTACATACTAGTAGAACCATCATTACTCAATAACGTGTGCAAAAATCATGACACTCCTATACATACATTGTCGCTAAAAATTGAGAAAAATGTGTCAAATACTTATTCCTGAGTTACATATATATATTACGTTTTCTGTAAAACTCTACGGTGATCGCCCGCCACATTTCACTATGTTGCAAACCTCTACACATGTTGACAGTCCACAACAACTGAGCTGTTGTTATTCCCTGCATTTGAATGGAGTCCTCAGACAAGTTGCATTGTGATGTATTTAAAAAGAAACACTCGTATAAATCGTAATTTTTGGGAGAAAAAAAAAAACCATTCCCATCATGTCCTTTTGAATACAGCAAGAACAAAAATATTACATTTTTGGAAAAAATATACTTAGAAATATGATAGAAACAAGCTAATTACATCAACATGTTGCCAGAATTATGCACTATTTTTCGGTATGAAACATTTCTTCCCATAATTTTTACAATTTTCCATATTTTTATCATCCAAAACCATTCCGTCCCCCTTCACACTCCGATTTCAATGTTAGTGAACATAGTATCTGGTGAAGAGCGAAGGAAGGAAGCTTAGAAAATGGCAGAAAAATTGGAAAAAAAGACACGAGATGAATAAGAGCAGGAAATATAAAGGGTAATGACCTTACCATTCTGATGTCTAACCTTGAATGTATGTATAAAACTGAAAAGATTGGTAAGGAAGATTATGTACGATGTACCAACGCACCTACATACAAACATATGAAGAGATACACGTATACTGTGCATACGTCAGCAGATGAATATACATACGACGTTTAGTGCAGCAACAGAAATTTCCAAGTGTTTGTACACTTTCAATGGAGGTGAAGGTGTGAGGCTGAACGAAGCAACACATGGAGGCTGGGTGACAGGGAGGTGACAGGTACAATGTATCATGCACTTGAAGCGGGTCAGTTGTTCTGCCAAGACGTTAATGTTGTGTTTTCAAGGGCCTGACAGGAACGGCGTATGTTGGGATGTGTTATTGACTTGCTGTGTATTGGCACCCAACATTTGTTATGGAGTTAGTCATTGATGGTGGGGGGGAGGGTTCAGGTTTGGTGAGTTATTGTACACTGGTCATGAAGATTGTAGCAAAGAATTTAATGATGATACCTAAGTGGTCTCGTGCTGCATCTCGCTTACATCACGTTAACCATGAAATACTTGTACCATTTTTTCAGTTTAGCTAATGCTTCCTCATGGAGATAAGAGACATGGTACAATTCTCCGTGTATCGAATTCCGCCTTTAACTCATCTAATTGTACTATTGTGTTGTTCTTTCACCAGTGAGTGCAACGTGTACACTTAATAGTTTTATTGATTACCCCATCATGAAGCTGCTGGTGGTCATCCCCGAGCAGTCTATATCATCAGTGAAAACCGAGAAGGTAACATGATGGTGGTCGTCATCGTAAGCAGCCACTGATGAAGCAGCATCCGATATTGGTTATAGTGAGATTGTCAATGGAGGTACTAAGGAACGCCTCTCAGAGTTGCACACATGTGGTTGACTGGTGTCACTGGAACAATATTTTGAGGCTCAAGTGATTGAGAAGTATTCATGTTCACAGTCAAGCTAAGTGAGACAGTGAAGTTGGGAAGCATAACTGGAGTCTAAAGTCATTATCGCACAGTGAAGGTTCAGCAGCCGCTGCCTGGCCACGGCGAAACCTGAGTCAAGCCCACTAATATTTTTGAAAGCATTTATAGTTAGCCTACGAAGCCTTTACATTTCTATAAATTTCATTTATATATTCTGGTAACATTTTATTAGTAATAACTGTTAGATTTTTTTTGTGTTATGTTACTTCCAAAAATTAGTTAGATTTTTCTTTCTCCTTTTCCATTTCACGGCATTAAATTCCATAGTCAGTCTGTAATTCGATTCCATTCCCTCTATTCATCCAAATCAGCTTGTAAAGATTTACAGTAATTTTTAGTATTTTGTATTTTATTTATGAGGGAATGCGTGCACGTGAGCGAGGACAGTTGCTCCTATTTGTGGGCGTTCCGTTTATGTCTAAGTATGTGCGTCAGTATGCGTAACATGTGCCTGCATGTGTGTGTACACTCCTTTATATAATTATTTATATGTGCTGTAGGGACTAGTCTCTGCTCCTGGTCCCACATTTCAATTTGCTGCTTATCAGATTCACTCCTTCCTAGCCTCGTGGGCCTTATCGTACCTGCTCTTTAAACTATGTATAGAGTCTGCTTCCGCCACTTCACAGATTTTATTTTAGTTTTCTACTACACTAACACCCGAAGAAATACTTCCTGACATCATTGTGGTTCATCTGTGTATATAACTACTAGGCCTAATAGCAATCCTTGTAGCACCCCGCCTGTCACACTTCCCCAATCTGACGTCTGTTCCCTGAGAATCACGCTTTGACTCCATCCTCTGAGATATTCTTTGATCCATCTCGAGTACATCCTATTATTCCTGCCTATATTACAAGTTTTTGCCCAAATCTCATGTGGAGTATATCAAATGCCTTCTTACCCTCCAAGAAAATTCAGTCCATCCGCTCTTCTCTTTCCCTTTCCCCCTTATTTTGTCATAGAATTCCAACAGGTTGATAAGACAGGATTTACTATATCTGAACCCATTATGGTTATTGTTTATGTAGCTACTGCTTTCTGCATGCTCTACCACGCTCTTGGCTATTTTCTCCGTTACCTTGCAAGGTATGCATGTCAACAAAACTTGCCTGTAATTCAACGTTTCCTGACCCTCACCTTTCTGTCTTCCAGATCTTTGGCAACAGTCCTGTGTCACTGACTTGTAGATCTGATCTAGTGATTTGGATAATGCTTCTGCTCCTCGCAAAACCATGGTGATAACTTGTCAGGTCCTACTGCTTTTAGTGTATGCAGCTTCATCAAAAGTTTCTTTACCTTTTCCTGTGTTGTGTGCTCATTGTACAGCATCTGTTGATGTACTATTTCCGCTAGGCTTTCTGGTAGCGCCCTTAGTTACACTGGAAAGATTCTTTGAATCATTTACCACTTCACAGATTTGCTTATTTCCCGTAAACTCTCCCCCTTCATTGTCTCTCAGCTTCTTTCTTCAACCTGTAGGTTGATCACCTACAACTCCTGAGGATGTCTAGCTTCAGGCTGTACTGTTTTAGATTTGCCGGTATAATCGCCCAGCCCGGGCCTTTTCCAAGAGGTGGGCCGTCCTTGGCTCCCTGTCGAGGGCATGTCTCAGACCAGTGTCTGCCATGGGAGGAGGTACTAGTACCTCCTCGTCTTCTGAGACCAGCTGCCCCCAGGCCTAGCCCCATTCCCCATTCCCACGGGTCTCGGAGGGAGAAGCTGCCACTAGCCCCGCCCACACTGAGCTTGAAGGGTGTGGCAGCTCTATAGCAGCAGACGATGTCAGGGGTGGAAAGGCAGCAAGCACTACAGGATCCTTTTGGAGTCACACCCCAGCTTTGGGCATTAAGCCCAAGCTCTGGGGAAGCTCAAGAATACCTCTTGCTGCTGCTGCTGCTGCTTCTGCTGCTGCTGCTGCTGCTGCTACACTTGTCCGTTGCACTCCATGAGTTTCAGGCGGAAGAGTTTGAGTGTGTTGAGCTACAACGTCTGGCTCTTTTCAATGTGTTGATCTTCTGATCCTAGACCCCTTTGTAGGATTGCATTAATGCTCCTGATACCCTATGAGAGTTGATCTGTAGCTCCCAATGCCTCTTCATGATTTTAAAATAGTATAACTAATATGCCTCTTGATGGCATTGGGGTGCCGAGGGATGGGGTTACAAGATACATGCGAGATACTCGGATCGCGCAGCAACTGAAATACATTAAAATAGGGTGTTATGGGTCTCATACTGGGCATTGGAGGAGATAGTAGAATAAAGAGGACTTTGAAATGAGCTAAAGCACAGCATCAACTCCTAGCCACTAAAATTAAGAGTAAATAATTATGATTTTTAACAGCGATATTGTTTTCCAGAAATGTTTCGATCTTCTGTTTCCTTATCTGACTGTACACTGTCAGGTCAAACATGGCGTGACAGTTGAGGATCCACTTTCTGTCCTCAGTCCTGTACATCGGTATTACCTTTCCTAATCTCCAGGCACTTGGTACTCTGGTTTATTTTAGTGGTTATACATTAAATTTAATATACTTTGATTTAATTTATCACAGTCAAAAATGATGATATTGTTACCATCCTGAAATTAGAAATTGTGTTAATATCCCAGTCATTGTGATGCCATTTTTTATGGTAGAATAAACAATAGTAAATACTAGTGAACTGACTAGCAATTACATTCAGTAACACTCATATTATTGTCAGTGTTTTTGATAAATATCTTCCAGCATTAGATTAATATATATTTGGTATAGCTAATAAATAGGAATCCCCGATGGCAAATCTTCAAGTGATTGCTAGAATTTTCTCTCTCCATTATTTTCTTCTTCCAACTTCTCGTTTACATTTCTCTTACACTCCAACAGCACATCAATCCATGAAATCCACCTGCCTCCACTTTCTATATCACGCTCGCACAAAAATGCTCATTGCTTAAGTTTCTAACACTTGAAACCTCAGTCATCTGCTCCTTCTATGCACCCTTCCAGGGATGACTACATACATACTAGGTACGTGTGAAATTGTCGGTATCCGCAGGTAACGGCCATTTTTGCAGTATCGGTAACGGTTAAAGAACAGATACCAGTCGATACTTTTGAAATTATTAATATTACATGTGCGCAGAAAAATATCAACAATACCACAGAATACCACTCACGATTGTGAGTGGTATTCATTCATTTTTTTCTCTCCATCACAACACACACACACACACACACACACACACACACACACCACACACACACACACACACACACGCCACGCCCACACACACACACACACACACACCACAACACACACCCACACACACACACACACCCACACACACACACACACACACACACCACACACGACACACACCACGCACACAAGCGCGCGCGCGCACTATCGACAATTGCGTTTGAGAAGCAGTAACTAACAGAGCAAGCCAATTAGTAATGACATCTCAGAAAAAATCAGGTATTTAACCTTTCTGTCTTATTAATTGTCAATTGTGCAATTAGCATTTGCTTATACAGTATACTGAACAGAGTCATACTTTGAAAAATAAAATATAGGAATAGTATCAATATCGGGCGAAAATGGGGTATCGGAATCTATGAAAGATTTGGTAACGACCCGTGATATAAACTGCAACTCTTCTTGCCGAACCCCTCAAGGGAGGTTCCTTGATGCTGCTGAGGGGCTCTTGATCTTGGGAATTTGATCTGCCCTCAGGTTCCCTGAATTGAGTCTGAATATCTTCCATCCCACCCCCCACATGTGCTGTATAATCCTACGGGTTTAGTACTACCCCATGATAATAATTGTTATAATGTTGCCGAATAAGGCAAGCGAAAATTTGTGTATGCAATTATTTAGAAAATATCACCCTGAACCTAACGAAAAAAGTATATTTCAATGTGTTTGTTTATTATTAAATTATTGTAAACTTATGTAAAATATATTTAGTTGGATTAGGCTAAATTTAATTGCGCTTGTTATAAGAACATAAGATAGAAGGAACACTGCAGCAGGTCCACTCTCCCATAAGAGGCAGGTCCACTCTCCCATACGAGGCAGGTCCAATTCACCCCCCGGCTTAAACTAATGACCCACCTCGTTAGGTGAGGTCACATACGCTTAAGGTTAAGGAGCACGGCATCAGACCAATTAGCATAAACTACTCAGGTCCAACTCTCACCCACTCATGTATTCATCCAACGTATTCTTAAAACTACACAACGTCTTAGCTTCTAGGACGGTACTCGGGAGTTTGTTCCACTCATCCACATCTCTATTACCAAACCAGTGCTTTCCTATATCCTACCTGAATCTGAATTTTTCCAACTTAAAAATATTACTGCGAGTTCTATCTTGGTCAGATATTTTTAGCACGCTATTTACATTACCTTTATTTATTCCAGTTTTCTATTTATACACCTCACTCATATCCTGCCAAATTCTACGCCTTTCTGGAGAGTGCAGATTCAGGGCCCTCAGTCTATCCTCATAGGGAAGATTTCTCATAAATGGGATCAGTTTTATCATCCTCCTTTGTAATTTTTCCAGTGCATTTTTATCCATTCTATAATAGTTACCAAAACTGTGCACCATAATCTAAATGAGGCCTAACCAAAGATATATAGAGTTGAAGAACAACCTGACGACTCCTATTATCATTCTAAGGCTCTTTCCGTACAAAATTATTAAATTTTACATTAATATAAATGAGAAAAATATATCGTTAAAAGTATAAGAGAAAATTTTAAAAAGAACTTAATTTTAAATGAGCTCTTGATAATTGACCAGTTTTATCTATTCGGCAGGAGAACACACACACACACACACACACACACACACACACACACACACACACACACACACACACACACACACACACACACACACACACACAATATATAAAATATATATTTTTTATTTTTTTTATTATCACACTGGCCGATTCCCACCAAGGCAGGGTGGCCCGAAAAAGAAAAACTTTCACCATCAAAGTTTTTCTTCTTCTCTTTTTTAGTAAATGTCTACAGGAGAAGGGGTTACTAGCCCATTGCTCCCGGCATTTTAGTCGCCTCATACGACACGCATGGCTTACGGAGGAAAGATTCTTTTCCACTTCCCCATGGACAATAGAAGAAATAAAGAAGAACAAGAGCTATTTAGAAAAAGGAGAAAAACCTAGATGTATGTATATATGTATACATGTACGTGTCTGTGAAGTGTGACCAAAGTGCAAGTAGGAGTAGCAAGATATCCTTGTTATCTAGCGTGTTTATGAGACAGAAAAAGAAACCAGCAATCCTACCATCATGCAAAACAGTTACAGGTTTTTGTTTCACAGTCATCTGGCAGGACGGTAGTACTTCCCTGGGTGGTTGCCTGTCTACCAACCTACTACCTAATAATATAATATATATTATTTATTATATTATCCATCTCCAGCTATGGTACATTACCAAGTGACCCATCTATAAAAAAAATATATATATATATATATATAATATATTATATATATATATATATATTTATTATGAAACAGTCATAAGGGGGAGGGGGAATAAAGTTGCTTAAAGCCTTTCGTGCTGCAACAGCAAGCGCATCTTAAGGAGCAACACAATGAAAGGAATTGAATTTGCAATCAGAGCGGGAGCCCAAAGAGAAGCGTCCCATCTGTTGTGTCATCTAGAAAGAGCAGGTCGAGGTGACGCCACCTGTTCGCTGCTCTGTGAACCCAAAAAAGGGGCAGATATCAAGAAATGTTTTTAAGAAAAATGAAAATCGACAGTTAAGCCCATAAACCTCACAAAATCTGTATAAATCAAGGTTATGTAACACACATTACATGATATTATTCATCCAACGTCTCGCGGTTTAAATTTACAGTTAATTTAATAGCCCAATAATAAACGCAGCTCTGTGTTTGACAACCCTTTTGGGAGTCTCGTTTTCTTCAATAAATTTTTATTTTAGTGCATGCATTAAAGCAATTTCAACCCTAGCCACATGACTCAGTACGAACTATCACTATACTGCTTAGGTCAGTTGAACTCAATGCCCTTTGTGGAAACTGACAGGTAGATACAATTAACCAGGCTGAACTGTTTACTGAAAGAATGCGTCACGAACTTTAGAAAGAAGCAGAGGTACCTTGCTTTATGGTTTAAGACAAAAATTCTTATAGCAATATTAAAGTATATGCAACAGAATGGAGGAAAAGGGAGAGTTGATCTGTGTTCAAGGAAACCGTGAAACTGATTTTATAAGAGTAAACGACCGAAAACAGTATCAATAGCTTGTAAATATGTCCTAATTCAAATACTGTATCCAACATACAAATGTTTATTTTACTATAAACAGGACTGCATGGATGTATGCAGTAGTATGGAACACATGGGGCTGGCATGCATCTAGTTGCTCTGTGGCACTCAGAGAGAGAGAGTTAGAGTTAAACCAGGAGTGGTGCCGCTTTCTACAATAGGGAGAACGAACAGTCCAACACAAGTTTTTGACAATCACTGTGACCCGCCAGAAGAATTGTGTATTAGTAAGCAACCAACTTATATAATGTTCATGCTTGAGGTACTGCATCGAGAACAGTCAGGAGAATTTGTAAAGTTTCCTGGTTTGTTATAAACAATTACCTTGGTTAGAAATTAATCAGGCGTACATAAGCCTTGGCTTATATTAAACAAAACTGCTTATCACATTTTTATAATCGTCTGATAATATATATACATGACTATTCAGAAGAAAAAGGAAATATTAAGAGAAATGTTCCTTGCAGTGTTCAAGAGTGTTTCGAGTATTTACAGCCCTGGTTATTGGAGGACGAAACTATGAAAAATATATGAAATTGCAACAAAACTATGATACCCTACGGGTTTTGTTGAAAAGACTTAGAAAGCAGGTAGGAACACCAATTGCAGGACTGAACCTAGTGTGTAACCCTTAGAAAATCTATTAGCTCTCTTCTATAAAAAGAATTTAGTGATCTTACCATAAAAGATTCATTATGTATTATTTAAAAATATGAGGAGAGTGAAGGAAATACTAATGTATTGATATGTGGTCAGTGGGAGGAGTCTATGAGGTTTCATGTTCATACAGTCTTGCTTAAAGTATGCAACATCATGGCACTTGCATAACAAGCATATGTACATTGCACGCAGCATGTGAATCGAAAAGTATGGACCATTCTGTTGGTGCTGTTTTTTTTCATATTTTTTGATCGTTTACTCTTAAAACAGCACTGATTTCCTGGTACATTGATTCTCCATTTTCATTCACTTCGTCTTTTATACTTTAATTTACCCATAAGAATAGGACTTCCTCTTTGTATATTATCATTTATTTTTAACTATAATGCAAGGGGCCTCTGATTATTTCTACCACTCATACCATATTCTAGCAGTAAACTTCTCAGCCTGATTAATCATGTGCACCTGTGAGCTTCCTCAAATGACAATACAGATGATAGGTCATAACGACTATTGATTGATAGTATGTTTTTGAGCCATTTGGGAAAGATTGATGTTTTAATGCATGCACAAGAGCAACAGAAATTTATCAAGCATAATGGTACTCCTAGGAGGCTCTAACACATTATCGTATAATGTTGGGCTTCTGAATTTACTCTAAATATACACTGACAGACCTTAGATGATTTATGTCGTGTAACGTGTTGTACAACCGACTACGTGAGGTATGTAAGTTTTGGTGTCGTTTTCCACTTAGTTTACAAATATTAACAAATGTCCCGTGACAATCAAGTCTTGGAGATAGGAAGTACAGTGCCTGCACTCTGAAACAGAGGCGTTAATGTTACAGTTTTATAACTGTAGTGTAAGCGCACCTCTGACAATGACTGAAGAAAATTTTTCTTTTTCGGGACACCCTACCTTGGTGGGAAACCAGTGTGCTGGACGCTTCTCTTTGGACTCTGTCTCTGTTTCAAAATTCTATTCCATTCATTGTATTGCTGCTGAAGATACTCTTGCTGTTGCAGCGCGAGAGGTCTTGAGCAACTTCCCTCTGTACTTCCCTTTGTTTGTCGTGCCTTGCTAATTACTCGTTTGCAATTGTTTAGAATAAATATCAAATTTACAATCACTAGAAAATTATTATTCTGACTAATTATACGTATAATCTGACGCTTCACCACAAAGCTCATAATAATTATAATTCAGAATTCATATCAATTCATATTACAATTCATAACAGTAGGGGTTAACGCTCTGTTATCTGTTATCTTTTGGTAATGTCTAGTCTTGAATATTATAGGCATTTTGGTTTAAATATAAATTTGTTCCATGCAAGTAGAATTTTTTTTTTTACCTGAAGAGAAGATTCATCTTTTACATCTAATATATTTAGGAACGTTAAAAATAATAAATTTCATTGACGTCGAGTAATTGGCTCTCATTGGCCAAGTCACTGTGTCACTGACCTAAGGACTTTCCAAGGGGCCTGCCATACCCGGCCGTGCTATGAACTGGTTTTAATCACAATGATCAATCAGCGATGAGGAATAAAGTGTACTTAGTTGAATAGTCTGGATTAACATATATTCCCACGATCAGAACCAGTGTACAGATATATGCTGCTAATATGTATAGAGATTTGAAGAGTGGAAAAAAAACACTCTTGGTGTAACAGCTCTCGCACACCCAATACTGAAAGACAGATTAGATACTTTGTTAGACTGAGGCAGGAAAGGATCTGGTAGTCTGGGATAATCATAGGAGTAATGTAACATTCATCAGGCTACCATCCCTCCCCCTGAAATGTCAGATTGCCCCAGCACTTAGCACCCAGTACCAAGATGGTGCCCTCGTCTTATTAAGGAATGACTGCTACAGTCTGGTTCTGTATAACTTGTGTCGAATACAGGACGAATTACCCTAAACAGAGACCTGGGAAAGCTGCGCCGGCGAGAAAGTCTGGCCTAATATACTCGGTTCACGCCACAAATGGTTCGATGTTAAACGATATTTAGCTTCTGAGTAATGAGCTTGTGCAACTGTACATGATGATTCCCATCTGGCTCATCTCTGTTGAGAAGATTGCCCACCTGACTGAACTGATTTGGGTTTGTGTTGCCCAAGCTCATGAAAGAATAACGAATTTCATTATCGGATATACAGTGTAGTCTTAAATTTTAGATTTTTTTGGTAACGGTGAATTAAAATAGGCTAACGATGTTTCTGATTCTCACGTGGGATGGAACCTTTCAATCTATCGTGGTCCTCATTACAAAATTAACACATTCAGCATTTCTCTTTATTTTGCTGTCAGATCCGTGATTAATTAAACATTTTATATTGTTCGTTTTATTTTGCTTCATCCTCTTGGGACAAATAATAATAAGCATGATACCACTAATAATATTTCCACGAGTACATAAATAACGTACACAGGACTAGCTGACATGACATACTGTATAGAAAGCCTCTTGATATGCAGGGCGTTTCTGACAAATTTGCTCAATTTTGTCCTAAGGATGCAACCCACACTAGTCGACTAACACCCAGGTACCTACTTACCGCTAGGTGAACATGGATAGCATGTGTCTTAAGGAAACACGTCCTAATGTTTCCACCCGTACCGGGGATCGAACTAGGAACCTCGGTGTATGAGCTGAGTGCGCTAGCAATAGATGGAATTCTACTGTAGTGGTGCATATGTCGTGCCGGATAAGTAAAACTTGAGATTTTGGCTTAAATAGCAACGAACTTCTTACCGAATAGGGCAAGCAAAAATTTGTGTATGCATTAATTTCACAAAAATCATTCTGAACCTAACGAAAAAAATATATCCATTGTGTTTATTAAATTACTGTAAACTTATATAAAATATATTTAATTGGATTAAGCTAAATTTAATTGCGCTTGTTATAATAAGGTTAGTAAGTTTCCTAAGGTTCTTTTGGTACAAAATCGTTAATTTCAATGTTAACATAAATGAAAAAATATATCTTTAAATGTATAAGAGAAAGCACTTAATTTTAAACGAGGTCTTGCTAATTGACCAGTTTTACATATTCGGCACGACATATATGATTACTGAATGAAAATAATTTGCATTTCAACTGCATATGTTTATAGTTAAACCAGACTTTTATGCTCACTGTTCATATTCTAGCTTTAGCTGTTGTTGAGTCCAGTTATCAGATTTTCCTGGGGACGAGTACTGGTATTATTAACCTACTTTTCCTGAATTCTACAAGTAGGGTTGTGCGTTCATAAATAAAATTTTATTACCTTTCAGTATATTATTCGCCACACATGTTATAGAATTGTGGGTAATTTGTCCTGTAGGTTGCTCAACGTTAGTGAAAAAATCTATTTTCGTTCCAGGTAAGCATATCCTCCTGTGATTCAATTTTCAATATATGTAGTTTGCGGGGAATGGTGTTTACTCTTCGAATCCCGAACTAGTATTGTTTCCCTATTTCTAGCTCTAGTTCTTCCTATTTCATTAGCAAATGGTTTTAAGCTAAGTTTGGATAATTTTCTAACTTATAGTTCGTAGTATTTCATCAGCGGTTGGTCTTAAGTATGCTTTTGGCAATTTCAGTCTACCTTCTACCAATATTACAAATGAATTCCAAATAAAACATTCACAAGAACATACCCTACTAAGAGTCGTTTACCAACACAATCATGCCAACTGTCTTTCCCTCAACATAATTCTAAAACTAAAATCCTGTTAATTAATAACTGAAGTTTATGACAAGTATCATAAAAGTAAAGCTAATAAGTGGAGGAGTAGGTGACAGTTCTTAACTTGTAAAACAAGATAGCAACTCCAAGTCTAACCCTGTAAAAACCCTTGTGTAAATAGAGAGAGAGAGAGAGAAAGAGAAGGAGACGGAAGGGGGAAAGAGAGAAAGAGAGAGGTAAATGATAAATGATGAATATTAATCGAAGCAGAAAAGTTAAGCGTGACAAATGATCCGCCTATCATGCCAGAACCAGTCTCCAATTAAAGCAGTCAGTATCACACGAACTGTCGTGCGTACATTTCTGCAACTTCAGTGAATTTTTAACAATTTTTATTACCCAAATAACTCGCACATAGAAAGAAGCTTAGGACGACGTTTCTGAACGACTTGGACCATTTACAATTCACACTAACACACGAAGGTGAGGAAGCCAGTATATATATGAGAAGGGGACAGAGAGAGGAAGAGGTAGAGGTAAAGCAGGTAGTGGAAGTAGTAGTAGAGGTAGTAGTATGTATAAAGAGTATTAGTAGACAGAAAGTAGTAGTAGTAGTGGTGGTAGAAGTGGAGTAAGTCTAAGGACTAAGTCATCTTAGGTTAAGATGTTTTACGTAATGTCAGGTTACGCTACGTTACGTAGCATTAGATTAAGTTAGCTTTGTCTAAGTTGAAGTATATTGTAAGTTTATTGAATGTGGGAGTTTTGGCACTGTGGTTAGTTTATTCGCTCTCTCTTGGAGCATCATTATTGATATTGGTTACTCAAAACACGTCATAGATAACGACTTTGCCCTGAACATCAGTGTTAAGGTAACCAGCGATAAAACCTACGTTTGGGTTTAATAGAACACACAACTATTGTTTTATATACATAAAACAAAAACATAATTGGGTGTGCAGAAGAAAATATCGTGAGCTGACAGTTGGTAATAACGTTACTGTTAGCAGGGAGAAACCTTTATCATTATAATCATGGGGGAGCGCTAAACCCATAGGATTACACAGTGCATGTAAGGGGTGGAATGGAAGGCATTCAAGCTCAATTCAGAGAACTGGAGCACAGATTCAATTCCCTAGATCAATTCACCAGCGTCAAGGACCCTCCCATGAGGGGAAAACTTTTCTTAGGATGATTCTTCCAAATCTGAGATCTATCATGTATACAGGGAAAAAGTATTAGGGTGCTCATTAGCCTTTAAAGTCTTATGAGCACCCTAATATCACGCTTAGTGAATGGCAGGTCAAAGGTGAGGTCAGGAAACTCATCCCGCCAGTTGGGTGGGGATTTCTCGCATAAGGTTGGCACCAAATTTTTCAGTTTGTAAAGTTATGTTAGGCTGGGTTATATTTGGTAAAACTTATTTAAGTCAGATTCTCATTAATCAATAAAAGAAACATACCAGTTATAATATACTACAAAGCCGTTAACTGAAATAAATGTCCTGAAATGTACATAAGTGTCGTTTTTTTTCCATATTTTATCGGTATCACCTTACCATTTTTCAGTAAACTAAGTGTTTTGGTTTTGTAGAGATTAAAGGCAAGTAAATGTTTGGAGTGGCAATGAGTGCAGTCCTAGGCGATTTGTATATAGAGGTCCTAGACGTTAGCCAGATCTTGAATACCCTTCCCAGATGAGCGACTTGGTTTAGATTTATGTCCCCGAAGTGGCTAGTTGATTGTGCAAACCATATCCATCCTGTGGAGGGTAGCGCAAGAACATTTGGATACACAAAAGACCTAGGAACTAAGACCCAAAATGGTTTACAGGGGTTTATTGGGATTTATGTCTACGGTTTGCCTGGCCGTTGCAAGCAAATTTAGGAAGTTTAACAGATGCTCTACAAATCCTACATTTTTGTCATAGTGCCCAGAAGTTATGAAGCGCATATTATCTTCAATATCAACATTTTGGATCTTAATATTAATTAAGTTAACTATGGAGGAAGAGGACATCCAGCTGCTGTTACCCAATAGGCTGCTACTCACAGTTGAAAACACACACAAATTTTTCCAAGTTGCAATTTATGGGGAAAGTATTTATTGCCTTCATTTTCCCAACATTTCAACAGGACTCTGAAAAGAACAGTTATATAATTTTTCCCGAAGTCCACTTCGATGTCTTGAACCCGAGTATTGCTATAGTACTAGCCTCTTTACTGCCCCTGTACATAGTCTATACATTACTGTAAATGGTACCTCACTTGAACTGAAAAAGACTAACAGGGCATTTGCCATTGGGCTCTCTCCGCTCTAGGGCTATAAACGGCACTTCAATCGTACAGACTCCGACAAACCTTGGGCAGCCACTGACGGGTCATAATCTGAAAAAGACCCAAGTCAGGACCTCGTCTCTGACTAATGTCATCATCTTATTCCACATATATTTGAAGTGGAGAAAGTCTCATGATCAAAACCAGCTGTTGAATGCCAGCTGGCATTCAACAGCTGGCATGTGAGAGAAATTTTCAATTTTAAAAATATACAACGAAGGTAAAACGCAAGGTAAAAAATGATCAGTCGATAGAAAAGAAATATTCTTCACATATTTTGTTTAGTATAAGAAACAGTTTTGTTCAGAAAAATAGTTAGAAACAGTTTTGGAGAGAGAAATAAAGTTAGAAACAGTTTTGAAGAGTGATTAGAGATAGAGAACCATACGTGTAAATTTACTTGCTGGCTGCCTCAGACGGTTAGTTTCAAGAGGAAGATGGCCGACAAGTGGAAGACAAGACATAAAACTGCGGAAGCCTTAATCATAATGTTTCTCACTTGTTTAAGTTCTGCATAATTCTTCCTCATCAGTTTGTTACTCTAACTAGAGTCTAGAATATAAAAAAAAAAAAATTTTGACTGGGGTGAAGGTAAATAATTATTCCTTATCCAGAAACGTGAGTTGGCACGGATACTGAGGTAAAAATAAATACTGCTGACTTAAGTAAAAATTCTCGTTCCATAACTTATTTTCATTCCTTTCCAGAGTTATGGAGGCTACCGGGTGAAGACAAGTTATGAAGTCTTGAAGATGAGGTTTCACCAACATAGTGCTATTTTTGTACCTACAAATTAGAAATTACAAAACATAATTAAACCCAGACACAAACAAAACACAGATACAGACAGACACATACGTGCATTTTCTTGAACGCTCACACACACAAGCACGCACGTACACACACACATATCTGAGACTGGCCTTCAGGAATCTCAGTCAATCCGGGAGTATTATGCAGCATATGTCAGGTCCATCCCGAAGCACGCAGCACCAGCATGAAACACACATCCGTGGAACTATGTCAAGAAACTGGAGAACGTGCTGAGATATGTAACGAGACTAGCACCTTAGTTAAGGAGTATGAAATTAGAAGATAGGTTAAAGAAATTTAATGTAACGACCCTGGAAGACAAAATTACTAGGTCATGATACCACGTATAATAGAGGAAATGATAGGGCATATAGGGACAGGCTGTACAAGAGGCGTGAAACACATACAACACACTGAACAAAATCATTCACGGCCTACACACGACATGCGTCAGTTCAGCTCTGAATACGCAAAACCCTGATGATACGAGAAGAACCAGTGAGGCATGATTATGAAAAATACCTGCAGGATATGAAAGAGTGGAGAAAGATACTCTTCGAGAAGGAAAAAAAAAACATACAAAGATATACAATTCTAAGTTAATAAAAAATTAATCACATAAATGTCATGTAGTATTTCTTGGGCCTGATGGTATTCAAGAAGTGGAACGAACTGGACAATTTATTAATGGGAACATGTTTAATCATTAATTTTAGGAAAAAATATAACAGTGCTGTCACACACACACACACACACACACACACACACACACACACACACACACACACATAATGGGAGTCACATGGGCTAGACGAAGCTGAAGGGGAAACTTATGATGAAAGAAAGCAGGAGGAGAAAAAAGCGATTGAAGGTATGAAGGTGATAGGCGAGGGAGACATGACCCAGGTGGCAAATTTTCGTGAGAATCGGGTGGCTCACAAAGAGAAGGAAACTGCCTCTCAAAGTAATTTTCAAGGCAGAATCAACCCGAACCATGATCATGCAGGAGAAAGCACAGCTGAGAGGCAAACAGGAGTTCATGAGTGTGTACCTCAATCGAGACAACACAGGAGGAAAGGATGATACTGAAAGAGAGAGTGCAAAAACGAAAGGAGGAATGGGAGGAAATGACAAAGAAGGGCAAAACCCAGGCACAGGTGGAAGGACAAGCACACCCCCCAGAAACACCTCCAGAAGGACTCCAGCCACGACACCCCCAAGGCAACTGAACAATCCAAACCAACCAACCACACACCGATCCCTCTGTTCCCACCCCCCGCACCATGAACCCGACCCCTACAGCAACCCCCTATGGGAGCTCTTCCTCCACTGCAACCCCCCACAGGCCCCCACCAGGGCTCCTGCTCTCCCAACCCCAGTATTCCCCCAGAACCATAGTAACAGTATTAGAACAGAAGTTGGAGGTTTGGTACACAAATGTGGATGGATTAACGAATGAATATGAGGAATGGCAAGAAAAAATCAATGAGAAGTCCCCAGACATCATAGCAGTTACAGAAACAAAACTCACGGAGACAATAGCAGATGTAATCTTCCCACCAGTATACCAGATCATGAGGAAAGATAGAAGGGGCAGAGGGGAAGGAGGGGTTGCTCTGCTAGTAAAAAACCGATGGAAATTCGAAAAAATGGGAGGCATAGACGAGACAGGAGAAAGGGACTACATAGTAGGTACACTTCAGTCTGGGGAGCACAAGGTGGTCATTGCAGTGATGTATAATCCACCACAGAACTGCAGGAGGCCAAGAGAGGAATATGAAGAGAGCAACAAAGCAATGGTGGACACACTTGCTGAGGTGGCAAGAAGTGCTCACTCCAGAGCAAAGTTGCTGGTTATGGGGGATTTCAACTACAGGGAGATTGACTGAGAAAACCTGAAGCCACATGGGGGTCCCGAAACATGGAGAGCCAAGATGAGGATTGAGACACTTATGCAACATACGGGAATCTTTATTCAGGAAACGTTTCGCTACACAGTGGCTTCATCAGTCCAATACAAAGTAGAAAGGCGTAAGGAGAGGACGAGTTTGGGGTAATCGCCCTTAGGGGAGTGAGTTTCAATCTGAACACTCGACTCCAGGTGAGGGACTGATTCCCTCAAACTTCCCCTCTCCTTATCCTTTCACTTTGATTGGAGATGAAGCCACGGTGGCAAAAACGTTTCCTGAATAAAGATTCCCATATGTTCATAAGTTTCAACTTCAATTTGTCGGTTTTTCAAACCTTTTCACACGAGAGCCAAGATGTTGGATGGGTGTGGAAAACCTCATGCCCAACATTTTAAGGACATACCAGAGTGAGAGGGGGGATGAACCAGCAAGATTGGCCCTTGTGTTTCACCCGGGGCAGTTCAACTTTGGGGACATACATATGGGGTCCCTTGGAACTTCCCACGGGGTTCTTGTTTGAATACATAGTAGAGTTAAAAGTGGAAGAGTAACGGGAGCGAATGGGAAAACCAGACTATAAAAGAGGGGACCATAGGGGGGGAAACTTCTGCGGGATTTTCGGGGACAGAGAATGGCGGGAAACCAGAATAAATGATGGAAATTAACAAAAAAAATGAAAGGGAGGGAGGGAAAAAGGTTTTTTCCCCAAAAGGGCAACAGAAACAATGGAAGCCCAAAAACGACCCCTGGTTTCCCCAGGTGTAAGGAAAAAAAAACAAAGTGAAATAAGAATGGAAAAAAGTACAAAAGGGCGAGAACACATGAAAATAGGGAGATTAGTCGCAGAGCCAGGAACAGTACAAGGAAAGGGGAGGGGGCCCAGCGGACAGTTTGAAAATAACATAGCATCGAAAAAAAGACTGACCCGAAACTGTTTATCCACAAAAAGGGGAAGACAACAGTCAAAGCCAGGTGATCAGACTGAGGACAGAAAGTGGGGAAAACCCAAGAAAGATCGGAGATATTAGGATAAACAGGGGAATTTAAGGAAGTTTTTTTCAGCAGGCAGCAAAGGCTCGGGGAAACGACAGAAGGGAACATCAAGAGGGGGTATACCAACAAATGTTGGATGGGATTTCGAACAAAACCCAGGAGGGGGGTGCAGAAGTGCTAAGTGACCTGTCCTCAAAGGCGGGGGGACCGGACATCCCCCGTGGGGCCTTGAGAAGGAGCAAAAGTCTGTCGTGCCCTTAACACAATCTTCAACACATCCCTTGAAAATGGGCAAAATATCGGGGAAAGGAAGACAGCAAATGTAGTCCCTATTTAAAAAGGAAACAAAAAAGAGGCACTAAACTAGACCTGTCTCTCTGACTGATGCAAAGTCAGGAGAAAATTATCAGGAGAGTGGTGGAAACCTGAACGGAACAAATTATAAAGAAAACCACATGGGGTTTATGGAAGGCAAATCCTGGTCCAAACCCTTTTGGGTTTTATGACAAGCTAAAAGAAGTAGACACGAGGGGAGGGGGGGGTTGTTGATTTTTTCCCAGACTGCAGGAAAAGGGCTTTGACACAGTTCCTCAAAGCTGAGGATCAGGCGCATGTAACGGGGGGCACTGCAATGGATCAGGGGAAAACCTACGGGGCACAGGAGTCATGGTACGTAAATTCACGTGGGGCGCCTCTGACGGGGGGGTCCCCAGGGGGGGTTCAGGACCTGCTATTTTTGATAATGCGAAAGACTGATGGAAAGGGAAAAGACCGAAAATGTCCCCATTTTGAGATGTTGAAGCTGATAACGAATTAAAAACGGTGAGGGTGAGGCAGGACGCAAAAGACCTGGACAGGTGGACATGTGGGCCAGAAAATGGCTCCTCGAATTCAACCCTTGCCAAATCAAACGTCATGAAGATTGGGGAGGGCAAAGAGAAACCGCAGACAGAGTATAGGCTAGGTGGACAAAAGACCACAGACCTCCTCAGGGAGAAAGACCTTGGGGTCACCATTACGACCGAGGCACGTCACCGGAGGCACACATCATACCAAATAACTGCTGCAGCATACGGGCGCCGGCAAACTGAGAATAGCGTTCCGATACTTTAATAAGGAATCGTTCAAGACAACTGTCCATGTGTTTTTTTTTTTTTTTTTTTTTATGTTAGGCCATACTGGAGTATGCAGCCAGTCTGGAAACCACACTGGTCAAGACGTCAAGAAGTTAGAGAAGTACAAAGGTTTGCAAACAAGGCTAGTCCCACAGTCTATGGGAATGTCGTACGAGAAAGGTTGGGGAAATCGGACTGGCAACACTGGAGGACCAGAAGGGTCAGGGGAGGACATGATTAACGACGTACAAGATACTGCGGGAATAGATAAGAGTGGACAGAGTTTTAGGGATGTTCAGAGAGGGGACACAGAAACAAGGTGTCGCAACTGAAGCTGAAGACCTCAGACGAGTCACAGGGACTTTAGAAGTATTTCTTCAGTCATAAAGTCGTCAGGAAGTGCGAAACGCCTAGCAAGTGAAGTAGTGGAGGCAGGAACCATACATAGTTATTAAGAAAGAGGTATGCAAAGCTCAGGAAGCAGAGAGGGAGAGGACCTATAGGATCAGTGAAGAGGCGGGGCAGAGCTGAGTCTCGACCCCTGCAACCACAATTAGGTGAGTACAATTAGGTGAAGTTACACTCACAAATCACACATCACATCACAACAACATCACACACACATCACGCACACACATCACACACACACATCACACAAACACATACAACACACATCACACCACACACATCACACACACACATCACACACACAATCACACACACCCACATCACACACTCACACTCACACACACACATCACAAACACACACACCACCACACACAACATCACCACACATCACACACACACAACACATCACACACATACACCACAACACACACACATACACTCATCACACCACATCACACACATCCACACACACACACCAACACACCACACACACACACCACACATCACCCACACACATCACACACACACATCACACACAACATCACACCACCCACACATACACACCCACATACACACACACATCCACACACACACATCACACACACATCACACACGATCACACACACACATTTCACACACACACACACACACACACACACACCACACACACACACACACACACACTAGAATATTCTCACACAAAACTTTGAGTAGTTCACATTTGCAGAAACTCGAAAGTATAAACAGTTTGTTGAATCCACTGCCCGGGTAGCATAGTGGTGCCAGTAAAGCTTATTGCCTTGTGTGTCCCTCATGTTGTACTTATAAAATTAGAAAAACACGTAAGCAAACACTAGGACATATTCATTAGAAAACTTTTCGTTCCTGGGACCTTGATCACTTCTAACATACAGAGGTTGAAAGAGTATGTATAGGCGGAAAGTGAGGTGTGAGTGACTCATGGTGACTGAAGAATGCCTTGTTGGGATGAGGACGGGTAGGCGATGAGATCATGTGACTCCTCTGTTGTTGGGTTGGTGGTGCTTTGCCTGTTTGAGTATGCTAATATTTTAGACATTTTGTGGTTTCCAGTGTTACATTCTATTGTGTCGGTGACGGCAGTTAGCGTGGCTTCTAAACACCGTCGGCGTCTAAGGACTTTTTCGGTGAGAACGAATAGTGCCTCATCTCAGTTCATCAAATGCCCCGTGGAGTCTCTGTGGAGAGAACAGGCGTACCTTAAGTCATGTCTGTTTCTGGCATTATGATGCTCCCTCAGACGGACCGCAAGATCTCTGTCTGTTTCTTCTACATATTTCTTGGGACAGAATCCACAAGGAATGGTGTGGACGCCTGATGTGGAAGTTAGAACAGTGGGGCTGCGTTTCGTGATGTATTTATAGTAGAAACATTTGTTACTCTTATCAAGTGCCCGGCGAGTATTCGTGGAAACATCACAACAAGGGAGTACTATGAACTGCTTAGAGGGCTGTTTGCTTAGGTGTTTTTCTAAACTAACGTGTCGGTTTATACCACTTATAAAATACTCTACAGAAAGAAAAAAAATGGTTTAAAGGAGTATTTACTTTAAGTAATATGGAGAGGTGCTAAAACCGATTTATGATCGTTGGGAGGAAATGGAAGATAGCTCCAATTCCATGAATCCAGAACCCTGTCAGAATGAAGGTACTTCCCTCTTTTGGAAGGAATATTGATGGATAAGTGGGAGGGAGGGACGGGGTGCACGAGCCACACTGTGTGTCCATCATGTCTGAAAAGGGAAAAAAAAATGAGGCAGAAACATGACATGGCTTTTTATATATTATGAAAAAGTTGAATGAGCTGGGGATGCTTCATGGTGGGATCCGAGGTATACATGTATAGTGGTGAGAGATTCGAGGATACATGTATAGTGGTGAGGATCGAGGGATACATGTATAGTGGTGAGGGTCTAGGTATACATGTATTGTGGTGAGAGGTTCGAGGATACAATGTATAGTGGGTGAAGAGTTCCGACGGATACTTGTACTGCGGTGAGAGTTTTGAGGGATACATGTACCCTGGTGAGGGTTAAAGGATGCATTTACCGTGTTAAGGATAAGGGATATATGTACAGTAGTGAAGGTCCATGGACACATGTACCGTGGTGAGGGATACATGTATTGTGGTAGGAATGCATGTACCGTGGTGAGGGATACATGTACCATGGTGAGGGATACGTGTACCGTGGTGAGGCATACATGTACCATGGTGGGGCATACATGTACCATGGTGAGGGATACATGTACCGTAGTGTGGGTCGATGGATACTGCGGTAAGGGATACGTTATTATTGTCAAAGAGAAGCGCTAAACCCAATAGGGCCATACAGCGCTGAATGAGGATACTTGTTACCAGATGCAAGCCAGTTTATCATGTCTTATACATGCCGACACATTTATATAAAATAAAAATCCAACAGACGTTAAGAAGAAAGATAACAGTAAAAAGATAACATAATGGAAGAGAAACAGAAAATGAAATAACAGAATGAACAGGTAACAGTAAGGATGATAACAAAGATAACAGTATGAAAGATAACAGAACATGAAAGGTAACAGGTAAGGATGATAACATAAGAAAGATGATAAACAGTATGAAAGAATAACAGTATGAAAGATAACAATGATAGGTAACAGTAAGGATGAAAGAGTAAAGGATGAAAACAGTAAGAAAGATAACATAAGAAAGTTAACATAAGGAAGATAACTAGTAATAAAGTTCACTTACACAAGGAATAACTACGTAAACCAACTAAAACTAAATGAATTTTATAGTAAAGGATGAAAAGAAAAATGAGAGAAATATAAGGTATCTAGTGATATTTATAAAGAAGTTTCTTTTTATGGTGCATGTATGAAAACTGTCTCGTGAAAAGTATTTAATGAATGAAAAAAAAATACTGTAATCTACAGGAAGTCGGAAAAAAAATTCAACACACAAGAGAACGACTTTGTTACAGAACCTTCTAAATGAATAAACAACGGAATATTAGATGAATAAATAATGATGTAAATATTATCAATGGTATCAAGAAAGGCATAACTTTGGGATGGGAAGAAATCACAGAAATGGCTGATAAACATGAAAAATCTTAAGTAGAAACAATTGCTAGTAATGTTTTGACAAACTAAAGTTTTTATTGTAAAACATAAGACTGGACCAACCCGGACTTGAAAAGAGAAAGGAAAAATAGTCATAATTTTAAATTGTTTTGTAATAGTTTATTAAGAAATAGTAGGTTATGTTACATAAATGGTTTTCATTAGCCAATGGGTAGATTTGTTGGGTCGTTCTGTCTAAATGAATCGAGACCCAGCTAAATCTACATTGGCCTTTCCTCAAGCACCGATGGTATCACCCCTTTCATCTATACTGTAGACCGGATTTGATGCCGCAACTTATTGTTTGACAATCGTCTCGTGCTGTCACCAAGGCAAACTGAACCTCACCTGATCATAAACTGCAGGCAAGGCTTGAGAAGAGCCTAGCAATTCGATGTGAATACGTTGCATTGAGGTGGGACGGTTTGTTCTGTCAGCGTGTTTCGTCGTATAAATGATCTCGAGTATGCTTTACCCAATAGCGTAATACTTATGGTTGTGTGTTCACTCGGAGGCCCTAAGTCGTTTACTATAATGGCTGTGTGACGATAATGGACAAGTGCTTATATCACTAGGTGGCGTACTGTCCCGCCAGAGCTCAAGAAGTGCAACGTGATGAATTAGTGATCTCTGCAACCTCTGCCAACGTAAGAGCTTGTTTGTTTCTGCCCATTTAAAACAGTTGCAGCCTTGCTTACTCCCCTTTTCTATGGGAGTCTTGTAAGGGCAACGCAACAGTATTAGGTCACCTCTTCACTTGAAGCATTTCAGATATTTTGGGTTATACTCACCTCCAGAATGATTACCAAAGGCATTTAAGATAAAAGCATTAACTGTTGTGCACTCTGCTTGCTAAAATGTTACTGTCTGTTTTTATCACAGCTGATGCTCGAATGTCCTAGTAAGAGAAGAAACACTTGGTGCTAAGTCGTATTGGTGCTTTCTCGAATATTTAGCCTTATTCCCTTGTATGTCGAGCTGATAAACACTCACGAGTACACTGGTTTCAGTAAGTGCTTCACTGTCAGGAGACGTATCTTGGGTGATAATGTGCTAGGTGGAGCTTTGTCCTTGCAACTTTTGCTTGCATGCAATACAACACATCTGTTTCATACTTTTGCAAATTTGCTCGCGGGTGAAGCGGCACTCGCCAAATTTTCAGTAATCAGGTTTCGTCTATCCAGTAATTTTCCTCAGACCACTGGACCTTTACGTCCAGTTACTGGCCTGCAATACCTTGATAAACGAGGACAATGACCTTTGGTGTTATCCAGAAGCGTTTTCTGCACATTTTGCAAATCTTGCAATCAGTGGAAGATTTTGGGCAGATCTACTATTTCTATAAAAATGTTTGACTGTAATCTGGATTCCTTTAACAAGTATAAGACTCTAGGACGTGTAAAGCATGCTTTGTAATTAGCGCCAGTATTTGAAATATTTTGATAGGCTCATAACCTTTTACCTGACTTCGGGTCCACGAATGATTGAGTCTAGTTAAGTACATCAATATCCGTCCAAACTGTCGTGATGAAGATCCGGAAATTAGCCGAGAACCCTCCTTAAAATCCATTCCATCACATGTTAGCAAAATTATTTTGAGTAGGCGCAACTAAATGTTCCCCGCGGTGCCATGAAATAACTGCAATATCTGCTCGAAGTCTGACCTACGTACTAGGTATCTTACATTTGGCAAAGGCATTGGAAAAGAAGGTCTCGTATATTAATCTCAATATGTATAATAAATTGTGGTTTCTACAACGCTAAACACCCACAGGCATTAAAAAGGGGGGCTTGATGTGACTTTATTTCTAGAGAGTCAAAAGACTTATCATTTCTGTACATAGATTAAAACAACTAAATAATTGCCTAAAGCTTTGAGTTTGTCGAATGCCATATAAAGTCAATCAGAGCCTTCTGGAACAGATGGGTGCTTGAAACAAACACCACTAAACCGGCAACACTGACAGACAGACAGGCAGGCAGCTTTCAGCCTTAAGATGGCACTCAGGTCTGTGTTCCTACCTAACACAGGTACAACAAAAAACAAACATGCGCCTGTAACAACACGCGAGAAACAAGATTTTACAACTATGCTTACCATATCCCACTGACAAGTTCAGCGAGAAAAAGATTAAAGAGGAGCGCTGGTTCAGTCCTCCTGGTGATTTGAATGTACGGGCTTTTTTAGAGCCGACAGGCTTTCAGCTGGTAAATGCCTATTAAGGTTGCAGATAGCTCAAACATACTTTCTTGCAACCGCAACCCGACAGTCACCTCTTGAGTATAAGACAGAACCCGTCTCTAGAAATATACATAGAGCCATTGCGCCCCAAAATCACTCACTGGTTTTTAACTGATGCTCGCAAAGCCTAGTTATATATGTCAGAAATATGCTAACGCAAACTGCACAAGGACGTTCTAAAATACTACTATAATACGCTCGTATTATGCATGAACTAACGTTATTATACGGAGATCAACACTTATAGGAACTGTACTAAGACGCTAGTCCACTGATTCTAACTTTAAGTTCAGATGACCAAAATTTCGAAAAGGACTGACCTTGAACTGACTTAAATTCACGTTTATCAAATCCATTCTACGTGCCAGCCATTCACTCTTGTTAAAAATTAAATGAATCAACCTTTTACGCCCTGACTTTTGGAAAATACACATCTGTATATTTTTACTAGTGTGTATACTAACTGATGCGACCTGCACACAACACGGGACCCACAACTCGACCCTCCGTAAGACTTAAAATAACTGCACAATTTCTAATAGTGTTACAGCTAGTACTGACTTACCTGGAAAACTTTTGCAAATATGTCTTGCATTTAGTCTGGACTAATGAACCAGGTTCCTAATGTATTCATGTCTCGCTGAAATGACTCGGCCACTAATTCCATAGTATAGAATTTAGGGTCCTGTGGTTAATTATGTGAGAAATATAACGAACGCCTTTTTCTACATGGCAAGACAACCGGTAGCCATGTGGTCTTCATGTGTGATTGCTTCGGTGCCCGAAATTGAAATATTTCCTGGCTTTGAAACTACGTTCGTTCCATATAGTCAGGTCTACAGTGGGTGAACAATGTCTGTGCTTGTTTGTGCTACTTATGACGCACACTCCTCCCTCCGCTATATATATATATATATATATATAAATATATATATAAATGATATAATATATAAATATATATATATATATATATATGGAGAGAGAGAAATGTCATGCCCAATATGTAAAACAGTTCAATTAACAAAGATCTCATTAAAATTAAGTCCTACTAAAATTCCTCTAATACTATTAAAGATATATTTTTTTCATTGATGTTGATGTAAAAATTTATAATTTTTGCAACCAAAAGGAACTTAGAAAACTTTACCTAACCTAATTATAACATTCCGCAATTTATTTAGCCTAACCCAACTAAATATATTTTAGATTTGTTTTACAAATAATATAACCACTAAAACAAACACAGTGAAATATATTTCTTCGTTAGGTTTCAGAATAGTTTTGGGGCGAAATATTTGCATACATAAAATTTCACTTGTCCTAAATGGCAAGAGAACGTTGCTATTTTAAGCCAAGAACGCAATTATGCCTATACGGCACGACATCTATATATATAAAATATATATATATATATATATATTATATATATTTATATATATATATTTATTATATATATATATATACAAAACAACCACTCTGAAAAAATAGAGAAATTCCAGCGCTTTCGTGACTAATCCATTATCAAGGAACTATGAAATAAAGCATCCAAGGAAGCTATATAAGGGTCAGCCAGCACCTCACTATCAGATCCCCACATCTGGTTAAACACCTTAACGCGCGCCGACCCAGACTCGGATAGGTCCTTTGCACAACTCACCCCACAAACTATTCGTACCCAAAAAAATATAAAAATTAATTCTCCAGTGTATTATTAAATTCTTTCTTCCCAAATTCTATTAATTATAAATGGATCTAATTTATATAAACCACAGGAAATATTCATATTTTGTCAAAACTGCTATTTTATGAAACAAGAATCAATTATATACCTGTCGAACCATGGACTAGCTTGTTACTACTTTCTCAACTTTTTTTGAAAATCGATTGGATGGTTAAAAATCTCTTACATGAATAAATAGAGCATTGAATCTTGACACAGTTTCTAATGCTATAGTTTATGTTGTTTTAATCTTAGTTCGAGATTTTTATACCAGTTTTTTGACTCGTAATAAACTTTATCGCAATTTACAAAGGAATCTGTATAAGACACATCCATCAGCATTTTGGGGGTAATTCTTCATACAAATAAAGTTTTTTTTACTGTATTCAAGATTTTTGAATACAACTTTAATATTAAAAGTCTTAAGAAGAGAAGGCATACAACCAAGTTTTCATTGTAAGTGAATACCAACATATTTTTAGTTTGAATAAGGCTGGTTGGGCCTCCTTTTTGGATTGTAAAAGTATTTCTAGGCAACTTTAAAAGATTTATCCAATTACATTTCTTGGGTATTTTTAATCATTACCTATTTTTCATAAATTTTTGGATATTTCCTCATCTATTGAACTCAGGACTACAAATTCGTAAAGGCTCTCAGAAACATTGAATGAGAAAACAGACAGTTTGGACTCTATCTTGATGCGAGGAATGAATAGGAATAGGAACAGTTTTTGTAAAAAAAAAATGGTTTCTGTAAATTTTAAATTTAAAATCATTATTAACTTAATATTAAAACATCTAGAAAAGGCAAATGAGTTTATATTTCTTCAAACTCAACAGTAAAGTTTATATAATGGACTAAGCTAGTATTGTGTGTGTGTATATATATATATATATATATATATATAGATATAATAAATATATATATATAATAGTATATATATTTTATTATCACACTGGCCGATTTCCCCACCAAGGCACGGTGGCCCGAAAAAGAAAAACTTTCCTCCAACATCCACTGCATCACTGTCTTGCCAGAAGGGTGCTTACACTACAATTTTTAAACTGCAAACATTAACAACCCCCTCCTTCATATGCAGGCACTGTACTTCCATCTCCAGGACTCAAGTCCGCCTGCCGTTTCCCTGAACCCTTTTCATAAATTTACTTTGCTCACACTCCAACAGCACGTCAAGTAAATAAAAACCATTTTGTCTCCATGGTCACTTCCTATCAAACACGCTCACGCATGCCTGCTGGAAGTCCAAGCCCCACGCAAGCAAACAAAACCTCCTTTACCCCCTCCCTCCAAACTTTCCTTGGCCGACGCCCTAGCCCCGCCTTCCCTTCCACTTCCAACTGATACACTCTTGAAGTCATTCTGTTTCCTCATACTCTCTGCATGTCCGAACCCACCTCAACAACCCTTCCTCAGCCCTCTGGACAAACAGTTTTTGGTAATCCCGCACCTCCTCCTAACTTCCAAACTACGAATTCTCTGCATTATATTCACACCACACATTGCCTCAGACATGACATCTCCACTGCCTCCAGCCTCCTCCTCGCTGGCAAACATTCGATCACCCATGGCTTCACATACACCATATAAGGCGTTGGTAAAACTATACTCTCATACATTCCCCTCCTTTGCCTCCAAGGACAAAGTTCTTTGTCTCCACAGACTCCTAAGTGCACACTCACCTCTTTTTTCTCCTCCATCATTCCTATGATTCACCGTCATCTTTCATAGACCCATCCGCTGACACATCCACTCCCCTAAATATCTGAATACATTCACCTCCTCCATACTCCCCTCTTTCCCTCCAATCTGATATTCAATCTTTTTCCCATCACGTAATCTTTTTGTTATCCTCATATCCTTACTCTTTCCTGTATTCAATTTTAATTTCTTCTTTGCACACCCTACCAAATTTCATCCACCAATCTCTGCAACTTCTCTTCAGAATCTCCCCAAGAGCACATTGTCATCAGCAAAGAGCAGCTGTGACAACTCCCAACTTGTGTGTGATTCTTTATCTTTTAACTCCACGCCTCTTAGCCAAACCCGCTCGCATTTACTTCTCTTACAATCCATCTATAAATATATTAAACAACCACGGTGTCTCACACATCCTTGTTCTAAGGCCTACTTTTACTGGGAATTTATTTCGCCATTACTTTCCTACATACTCTAACTTGAGCCTCACTATCTCGTAAAATCTTCAACTGCTTTCAGTAAACCTAACCTACCTCCTACACCATACACTTGCAACATCTGTCCACATTGCCCCCCCCTATCCACCCTGTCATAACGCCTTTTCCCAATCCATAAATGCACAAAGACCTCTTTAGCCTTATCCTAAATACTGTTCACTATATTTCACTGTAAACACCTGGTCCACACACCCCCTACCTTTCCTAAAGCCTCCTAGTTCATCCTATCCTGTTTCTCCTTCTTAATACTCTTAATTCTTTCAAACAATAACATCTACCATACACTTTACCAGGTATAACACTCAGCAGACTTATCCCCCTATAATTTTTTGCACCTCTCATTTATCCCCTTTTGCCCTTTATACAAGGAACTATGCATGCTCGTCTGCCAATCCCCTAGTACCTTACCCTCTTCCATATAATTTATTAAATAATTGCACCAACCATCTCCAAAACTATATCCCCACCTGCTTTTAACATTTCTATCTTTATCCCATCAATCCCGGCTGCACTTACCCTTTCATTTTACCTACTTCCTCACGAACTTCCCCACACTCACAACTGGCTCATCACTCACTCCTACAAGACGTTATTCCTCCTTTGTCCTATACACGAAATCACAGCTTCCCCTATCTCGTTAACCATTTAACAATTCTTCCTCAAAATATTCCCTCCATCATCCCAATACCTTTAACTCTCCCATTTAAATAACACCTCCTCCGTCCTATTTTTAACAGACAAATCCATTTGTTCTCTGGCATTCTTAACTTTAATCTCACTACCGTAAAACTGTTTTCTTATTTTCAACAAAATTTTTTGTAGCATCTCACCCCACATCTCTCATTAGCTCTCTTTTTACTGTGCAGCTTCAGCCCACTCTTTAAACCTCTCTCTTTTCTCCCTCACATATCTCTTCCTCCTTGCATCAACTTCTACTTTTGTAAAACTTCTTCATATAGCTAAGCTAACATAAATTTTCTCCCTTACTACTCCTCTTTACATCATCATTCCACCAATCGCTCCTCTTCCCTCCCGCACACCACTTTTCTGTAAACAACAAACATCTGCTGAACACACTAACACTACATTTTTAAACCTAGCCCATACCTCTTCGACGCCCATTGCCTATGCTCTCGTTAGCCCATCTATCCACCAATAGCTGTTTATATCTTTACCGCTAACTGCCTCCTCTTTTTAGTTAAAACCTTCACCTCCTCTCTCTTCCCTGGATGCTTTCTATTCCTCCTTGTACCCATCTATACCTTTACACTCAGTGTAAGCTACAACTAGAAAGTGATCTGATATATCTGTGCTGTGGCCCCCTCTAAAAACATGTACATCCCTAAGTCTACTCATCATTCTTTTATCTACCCAATACATAATCCAACAAACTACTGTCCATTTCGTTCCGCCTACATCATATCTTGTATTACTTATTTATCCTCTTTTTCTTAAAATATATATTACCAATAACTAAACCCCGTTTCTATACAAATTTTCAATCAAAGGCTCCATATATCATTTACACCTGCAACCCGAAACTTACCTACCACACCCTCTCTAAAAGTTTCATCCTACTTATAGCATTCAGGTCCCTACCACCACCATTACTCTCTCACTTGGTTCAAAGGCTCCTATACATTCACTTAAACATCTCCCTAAAAAAAAATCTCTCTCCTCCTCTGCATTCCGTCTCCTCTCCAGGTGAATACACGATTATAATGACCCACTTCTCGCATCCAACCTTTACTTTAATACCACATAATTCTTGCATTTACACATTCATATTCTCTTTTCTCCTTCCATAACTTATCATTCAACATTACTGCTACCCTTCCTTTGCTCTAACGTCCAATACTCCAGATTTCATCACATTTATTTCCCCCCACCGAAACTCTTCCCTTAACCCCCCTTCAGCTTTGTTTCGCTTAGGGCCAGACATCCAACTTCTTGTCATTTATAACATCAGCAATCATCTGTTTCATGTCATCCCCCTTTTGCACTACATCCACGCACATTCAAGCATCCCATGTTTTATAAGTTATTCTTCTTCCTCTTTTTTTAGTTAATGTCTACAGGAGAAGGGGTTACAGCCATTGCCACCCGGCATTTTAGGTCGCCTCAACGACACGCATTGGCTTACGGAGGAAAGAATTCTTTTCCACTCTTCCGCATGGACAATAGAAGAAATAAAGAAGAACAGAGAGCTATGTAGAAAAGGATAAAAACCTAGATGTTGCTATATATATATTATATGCCATGTGCATACTGTTAATTGTACCAAAGTGTAAGGTTGGAGTAGCAAGATATCCCTGTTATCGCCACAGCGTGTTTTATGAGAGATATAATAAACGGAAAAAGAAACCAGCAATCCTAACCATCATTAAAAACAGTTTTACAGGATTCTGTTTCACAGTCATCTGGCAGGACGTCGTAACTTCCCTGGGTGTTGCTGTCTACCATCCTACTACCTAAATATATATATATATAGGTATATATATATATATATATATAATATAATAATATTAAAATATAGTAATTAAACACTGATCTATGCCTGATGGAGACTCGAACCTAACGAAACTTAGGACAAGGTTACGCAGTGCTTTAACCAATGCTACCCCACACTGGACAATACCTTGGGCGGTGTTAGCATGCATGCGCTACCACGTATGATCCAAGGCAGCCAGCTTTCAGTTGAGAAGGCTTTACAGCTTTTCATCTCATTCCCTGTCATGCATCAGCCTTACTAGAGATTTGAACAATTCAAGGAATTCGCGAGAGCATAAGCGAAATACACACAAACTCTGACTTCTGGCTTGAAGAGACCGAAACCTACAACCCTAGAACAAGGTATCAGTGCTTTAACCAATCTAACCCCACTAGACAATACCTGGCGTGTAGCATGCGCTACACATTGATCCAAGGCAAGCCAGCTTTCAAAGGGAGCGCATGCTACAACGCCAAGAAACCTAACTGTTGCATATGTGTCCCTACCTAACAACCTGTCCGGTATTTTATACCATTTTAATGTTCAATCTGTCCCCAGACACTGAACACAATGATATTCTTGGTACAGACCTGCAATCACTTCGACAACTCCACTAGTTGAGAACGGCTGGATTTGGAGAGGGACCTACCTCCCATACACCCTGAGTTCTTCATACCTCTTCTAGTGAGCCTACGTCTCAGCCTTCTTATGGCGCTAATATTGTAGGCTCCATCCTTTCATCTTTCTTCTCCATATTATTCATAACTATGGTACAATGCTCTTCTCACAGACTGAGGGACTGACCCACCTCAAAACTTTAAGGTGGATGGACTGATTACATCGTCTCAAGTATCTTCTGCTTCTAATCAACTTTTCTGTACTCGAACGAAGAAGCCTACTGTGTAGGCGAAACGTTTCGAATAAAGATACCACAAACTGTTGCTAATGTGGCTTACCTAACAACCTGTCGGTATTTTTATACCATTTAATGTTCATGACTGCAGCTTTTTAAAATCATTGGTATGGCCTCACTTTAGATTATGCAGCTCAAGTCTGGTCTCTCAATTATAGAATGGATATAAATACGTTAGAAAACATTCAGCGTAGGTATGAACTAAATTAATACGATAGCATTAGAAATCTTCCTTATGAAGAAAGATTGGAGACCTGATCGAAGTGTATAAGTGGAAGATAGGTATTAATAAAGAGAACCCGCAGTAATAAGAACATAAGAATGTAGGAACACTGCAGAAGGCCGTACTGGCCCATACGAGGCGGTCCCTTATAAACGACATCTACCTAAAGCAACTCAAGAAGATATCTCCCGTACCCCTTGACACCAATCAAACCCAGCCCCTCCCACCATATATTTGTCCCGTCTCTTCATAAAGCTACCCAAGGACCTAGCCTTCTATACCCCACTGGGAAGGACTGTTCCACACGGCATCTAACAACTCTGGTTAGAAAACCATTGACTTACCTATGTCCTTTCTAAATCGTAAATATATCAAACATTAAATCCATTATTCCTGGTTGCTTTACCTGGTTCGAGACAACCCCTCAGAACTTTAATAATGTCTCCCTTGTTTATGCCCGTCATCCACTTATACACTTCTAATGATATCTCCCTCATTCTACGGGCCTCACCAGAGAGTGGGAGATTTAAGCTTTAAGGTCGATCTTCATAACGGGAGGTTCCTTACACAGTACATCATGTTTAGGTCATTCTTCTCTGTATGTTTCTCTACTGAGGTCTATGTCCTACCTGTAGTAAGGAGGGACCAAAACTGAGCAGCATAATCCAATGAAGGCCTCACTAGTGATGTATAGAGCCTGTAAAATAACTTTTGACTTCTGTTTTACTTATATCTTCTGGAGATAAATCCAGTAATCTGTTGGCCTTGTTGCGCAACACAGAGGCACTGCTGTCTTGGCCTTTTAGATTTCTGCTTACATGACTCCCAAAGTCTTTTCACAATTTCTGTATGAACCAAGCTCTACTTCGACTTACACCTAGATTATAGCTTCGAGGTTATTTTCATACCACGGGCAAGTAACCTACACTTATCCCACATTAAACTTCATCATCGTGCCCATTTCTCACCAAGACATTAATTTGTTCAAATCGTCCTGGAGTTCATTGATATCCTCCTCAGAGTGAATTATACGGCCTATCTTGTATCATCACGAAAACTTACTCATGTCACTAGTAATCCCTTCAAGTCAAGGTCATTAAGTAAAATTATGACAAGAGAGGAGGGCTTAAAACTGATTCCATTGGAACGCCACTAGTGACAATCCCCATTCATATTTTCACTCCATTAATGGTAACAACTCCTCCTGCATTCCTATGGTAAGCCATGGCCTCAATCCATGCTAAAAAAGAACTACCTCCTATATCCGTGAAGCTTGCACTTTTCCTTAAGAGTCTCTTGTGATGTACTCTGTCGAAAGGCTTTACCTAAAATCCAAATAAAACAATACATATTCCTTATCAACTGTCAACAGTATCAAATGTTCATAGAATAAACGACAGTAAGTTTGTCAGGCAGAACGTGACCTCTGTGAATCCATGCTGAGATTCATTATCAAGTTATATGTCTCTTCAAGGTGACATCCTGATAATGTCAGCTAAATTGATTCAAATAACTTGCCCCACTATAGATGTCAGACTTATTTGGACGGTAATTTGAAGAGTGACTTATCCCCTGATTTGAATATAGGAACCACATTAGCAATCATCCACAATCTCTTCAGCACAACACTGGTAAGGATGGAGACGCATTGAATACACTCGTAATGGCTACTAAGCTCCATCTTGCCATTCCTAAGTACCCTTGAAACTCAACTCATCGGGTCCCGGGGACTTATTTTGTTTCAGTTTGACTATCTGTTTAAAACCATGGTCCCTCCGTGACAGTAATATTAGGTTTAACTTAAATTCATCAGGAAACTAAATAAATGTTAATTACAGGAAACTCATTTACAACTTCCTGTTGTCAAAAAACTGACAAAAAAAAGGTCATTAAATAAGGAACACAATCCATTTCATTATCCGTCAGCTGTCCATTCCCAGATTTTCAAGGACCTACTTTTTCCCTTCACCTTCGTCCTATACACTTGAAAGAACCCCTTTGTTGGGATTAGGTCATTGATTCATTATCACTCTAATTTCATAGTCACGTTTTAGACCATTCTAATCGCCTTTTTTACTTTCTCATTTAAGCTGAACATATTGGTCAGTCAGGTTAACAACCTCTCCTCTTCTGATGCGCCTATAAATTCCCCCCTTTTCCTCTCCCTAAAAGATGCTTTAGCCTCCTGTTAACAACCCATTTTGTACCTGTATTATTAGACCTAATTTCTTCTGGGGGAATGTATATACTCTGGCAACTGTGTACATTATTAAAAAACAATCATAAAAGCAGATCCCTTCATATCCTAAGTAATGAATTATCGTCAATAAATCATTAGCTAGATAACCCCAATCAAGATTAGACAAGATGTTCCCTAAGTCCATTATAATCGGCAGAACGAAAATCGGGGATTTTTTACTGTATTAACATTATTCTTGCATTCCCCAAAATTTAAATGCTAAAGGTGATGGATTTGTGATCACTTGCGCCAAGCTCTTCAGTGATCTCCAGATTATTGCGAGTGTTTCCTTATTTGACAAGACTGGTCTAGCAAATTTTTAAACCCCTGGTAGGTTCTGTTACACTCTTGTTTCAGAAAACAGTCCTGAACTGTTTCCATGAAGTCACGGGAAACTCTAGATTACCTGTCAAAGAATTCCAGTCAATTTGGCTAAAGTTAAAGTCCCCTACTATGACTACGTTACTGTGTCCAAAGCCCTAACATTTCGTCCCAAAGAAGTCTCCCTCTATCGTGATCCAACCCTGGAGGTCGGTATATTACACCTAGAATTAGTTTTTCTTGACCCTCCACGAACTCTACCCAAACAGACTCTTTTTACTGCTCCATCTATTTTATACCTGTTTTTATGCAACAATTAATATTTTCTCGAACATACAATACAACTCCTCCCCCCTTCCCATTACATCTATCCACATTGAATAACTTAAATCCCTGAATATTACACCAGCAGTCATATCCCGACTCTTTAAATCATACCACGTTTCAGTTAATGCAATGATATCAAAGTTCCCAGCACATGCAAACCAAACGTAGTTCATTAATTTTATTTCTTGCACTTCGACTGTTAGCATAAAATCCCATCATATGTTTTTTTCTTCTGCACATTTTTCCTATTCATCTTTTTTTTTTACACAATTTCTGAAATTATAAATTACCCAGAGTTACTCCATGACAGTTACTATTAAGATTCTTAATATCAAGCATAAGTCAATATATCCATTACCATTATTAATCATTTCTAAACCCATACCTCTAACTAATCCTAGTTTAAAGTCCTGACAACCCCCTCAACTGAGTTAGCAAGAAAACCCACACCTGCCCTGGATAAGTGAACCCCATCCCTGGCATACATGTCATTTCGGCCATAGAAGTTGTCCCGTTGTCAATGAATGGTACTGCTTATCCTTACATGTTTATCCAGCCAACAATTAATACCAATTGCTCTGGACAACCATTCATTACCAACACCTCTTCTTGGCAAAATGCCACATATAACGGGGGCGCCCCCCCTTTTTCCTAATAATGTCTATAGCCGTCCTGAACTTTCTAACTAAATCCCACTTCTACGTTTCTACATCATTGCCTCCAGCACTGAGGCAAATAATAGGATTGATCCCATTACCCTTCATGATGTTGTCAAGCCGGCTAACAATGTCCTCCATCCCAGCCCCCGGAAAGCATACCCTTTGTCTCCTACTCCCCGTCCTTCAAGCAGAATTGCCCTATCCATGTATCTAACCTGGCTATCCCAACAACAACAATATTCCCTTTCCTTCCTTGTTGTCGTTCGTCGTGACGATCCCAGTAGTAGACTCACATTCGTCGGGTAGCACCGAGAATGCGTTGGAGGTTTCCACGGGAGTTTCCACCGAAGTCTCTTTCTTCTTCATCGTTTCTGGCTTTTCCCTTCGTCTTCTTGATCGTCAACTTCGTCGTCCCCTGCTGTCCACCACTGAACACGATCCCTTTTTTGACCTGAGGACTCGAAACAGGGGGACTACTACGAATCCTCTTGTTTTCCTCGGTCAATCGCCGTATCTCCATCTTCGCTGCCCTCATTTCTTCCTTAAGTTGCTGGTAAAGTTGCTCGATGGAGGGCATCTTGGTTCAGTCCACGGGAGCAAACAAGACACTTCTTCACAGAGTTAAGTATAGGTCAGCACTCAAAGTACAGGTCACCACTCAAGAGCACACAAACAGGTCTTCACAGAGCTAAGTACACGTCACCACGGGCTAAGTACACGTCACCACGAACTAAGTACACGTCACCAGATTTAGAAAGGACATAGGAAAGTATTGGTTTGGAAATAGGGTAGTTGATGAGTGGAACAGTCTACCTAGTTGGGTTATTGAGGCTAGGACTTTGGGTAGTTTCAAATTTAGGCTGGATAAGTACATGAGTGGGAGGGGTTGGATTTGAGTGGGACTTTCACATCAGAGCTTATTTCTTGGGAAGCATTGAAAATTGGGTTGGTCAAATGTTTGTTAGTGGGATGAATTGTAAAGGACCTGCCTAGTATGGGCCAACAGGCCTGCTGCAGTGTTCCTCCTTTCTTATGTTCTTATGTTCTTAAATTATGTGTTTCTCACATTCTTTACCAAAGGGCTGGAACTAGAAGCTTTCTTTGGTGGTAGTGATGGTGGTAGAAGGTAGTAGTGATGGTGGTAGAAGGTAGTAGTGATGGTGGTAGAAGGTAGTAGTGATGGTGGTAGAAGGTAGTAGTGATGGTGGTAGAAGGTAGTAGTAATGGTGGGAGAAGGTAGTAGTGATGGGGGTAACAGTTGTAATAGTGGTAGAAGGTAGTAGTGATGGTGGAAGAGGGTTCCTTTAGTGATTCAGCGATTCTACCAACTCCTCCAATGTTGTTGGAGTTATATAGGGCTACAAAAACCACCGCCGCCTCACCACCATTATGGACGGCTTACACTCAGTGGCCCTTATATACCCAACAACAACACAACACAACACCTCTCGTGACATACGTAATGACTTATTTTATTCATTCTAGAGTATATTCCATGTTTCTATGTTATTAATATTGTTTATTATGTCATATTAGTTGAATTGTGATAGATAAATAAGCCATAGAAAATTGATTCGAAAACCGTCCATTTCGATAATAGTCCCACTTCCAGGGACGGATTATGGACGATTATTGAGGGACCACTGTATATATATATATTATATACACACACATTCAGCTTCTCAAAATAATTACCGAATAAAGGCGATTTAGACCCTCACGTTTGAATATCATTGAGTATTTCTGAAGACTCTCAGTGTCGAACTGCAGATTATAGCAATTACGTAATTTCTTACATTATTCTCTCTGTTTTTAACAATATTTGATATAAGAAATATTTTCTAATTGTCCAAGGATGCTAAAGCTCCGAGGCGTCTTTAACAAATAATCCAAGAGTATATCCAACACGAAAGGATATTAAATGCTGACAGAGTGAGGAGCCTAATCTAATTATAGGATTAATTACTACCAGTATCACATAGCGGGTGCTACCGTGTCCTGGCCTCAGTATACATCGAGACGCCTTGGAGGAAGGGTGCTGCGCTTTGTTCTTTTCCCCGCGGTCTCGCTTCCTGTGTCGCTACGGCTCGAGGAAACTCCTACGAGTCTTGCCAGTCTTCTCACACAGTTATATACACCGAGAGGTGTATATCTCTCTTTGTATATACACAATACGTTTACTTTACTCCCTAGTTTAAACATTAAACCATTCCTAACTGGTAAACAGGTACATCCATCCTTAACGACCATTGTGTATTCGAAAGGTTTTAAACCCAGTAAGTCAACCAACCATTAACTTAGCAAAGTGCTTCTGCCATGTCTGGTACCTCTTGAGCTCCCACGTCAGGAGAATCGTTTTTTTTTCATTTTTCCTGACGAATCACATATCACCGACAAGGAACTGGAAGAACCATAATTGCTCCCAGTGCGGTGTAATCACATTTAAAGCTCTGTTTGCGTGCATGGTGATGTATGTGGTGAGTGAAGGTAGTGTATAAACCACCCTTTCTTTATTCTCTCTGAAGTTTATATATATATATATATTGATAAATTAGACACATGTGCAACTCTTGGGTTCTCTGTCGGTTCTCTGAACCATTCATATATATATATATATATATATATATATATATATATATATATATATAATATATATATATATATATATATATATATATATACATATATATATATATACATATATATATATATATATATATATATATATACATATATATATATATACATATATATAATATACATATATATATATATACATATATATATATATACATATATATATATACATATATATATATATACATATATATATATATACATATATATATATATACATATATATATATACATATATATATATATACATATATATATATATATAATACATATATATATATAATATATATATATATATATATATATATATATAATCTATCTATCTATATATATATATATATATATATATATATATATATATAATATATATATATATATATATATAATCTATCTATATATATATATATATAATATATATATATATATATATATATATATATATATATATATATATATATATAATCTATCTATCTATATATATATATATGCAAAACAACCACTCTGAAAGAATAGAGAAATTCCAAGCGCTTTCGTGACTACTCACATTATCAAGGAACTATGAAAGCAAAGCATCCAAGGAAGCTATATAAGGGGTCTGGCCAACACCTCACTATCAGATCCCACAACGGTTAAACACCTGACGCGCGCCGGCCCAACTGGACAGGTCCTTTGCACAACTCACCAACAAACTATTCTACCCAAGAAAATTTAAAAATTATTTGTCCAGTGTATTATTAAATTCTTCCCAAATTCTATTAATTATAAATTGATCTAATTTATATAAACCAAAGGAAATATTAATATTATTGTCAAAACTGCTTTTTATGAAGCAAGATTCAATTATATTCCTGTCGACCATGGACTTGCTTGATACTACTTTCTCAACTTTTTGAAAATCAATTGGATGGCTAAAATCTATTACATGAATAAATAGAGCATTGGAATCTTGTCCAGTTCTAATGCTATATTTATGTTGTTTTAATCTTAGTTCGAGATTTTTACTAGTTTGACCATAATAAACTTTATCGCAAATTTTACAAGGAATCTTATAGACACATCCATCAGCATTTTGGGGGGAATTCTTTATCAAAAGTTTTTTTACTGACTGGGAATCCAGTCAGACCAATTATTAGCTCCATAGTGTCAGTTTCATATAAATTATCCAAATGGCTCGTTGATATTTTGAGCCCTATTGTTGGCAAAATTTCTAACTTTAATGTTAAAAACAACATAGACTTAGTTGATAAATTAAGCTCCTTAACTGACTTAAATTATTTTAACATGGTTAGTTTTGATGTTACTTCCTTGTTTACGAAAGTTCCTGTTGATGATTTATCAAGTTTCTTATCTGAAGAACTCGTTAACTATGATTTACCATTGCTAGTTCCTACTATCATTACACTTATTAAACTTTGCATTGTTGATGCAAAATTTGTATTTAATGATAAGTTTTGCACTCAGAAGTTTGGTATGGCTATGGGAAATCCTCTTTCACCTGTTCTAGTAACCTATACATGGAATTTTTGAAACAAGGTTGCTTAACACAATTCTCCCTAATAGAGCTAAATGTTCAGATATGTTGATGATATTTTGTGTCTTATGCCCAAAAATGTAGATATACACCATTTCCTTGGAAAATTAAATAGCTTAGCCCATTCTATAAACTTTACTGTTTGAGTTTGAAGAAAACTCATTGCCTTTTCTAGATGATTTAATTATTAAGGTAATAATGAATTCAAATTTAAAATTTACAGAAAACCTACAAATAACTGTTCCTATGTCCACTATTATTCCCGCATCAAGATAGAGTCAAACTGTCTGTTTTCTCATCAATGTTTTTGAGAGCTTTACGAATTTGTAGTCCTGAGTTCATAGATGAGGAATATCCAAAATTTATGAAATAGGTAATGATTTAAAATACCCAAGAAATGTAATTGATAAATCTTTTAAAGTTGCTAGAAATACTTTTTACAATCCAAAAAGGGACAACCAGCCTTATTCAACTAAAACTATGTTGGTTCTCCCTTACCATGAAAACTTGGTTGATATGCCTTCTCTTCTTAAGACTTTTAATATTAAAGTTGCATTCAAAAATCTTGATACAGTAAAAAAAACTTTTGATAAAGAATTCCTCCCAAAATGCTGATGGATGTGTCTATAAGATTCCTTGTAAAATTTGCGATAAAGTTTACGGTCAAACTGGTAAAAATCTCGAAATAAGATTAAAACAACATAAATATAGCATTAGAACTGAACAAGATTCCAATGCTCTATTTATTCATGTAAGAGATTTTAACCATCCAATTGATTTTCAAAACGTTGAGAAAGTAGTATCAAGCAAGTCCATGGTCGACAGGAATATAATTGAATCTTGTTTCATAAAAAGCAGTTTTGACAATAATATGAATATTTCCTTTGGTTTATATAAATTAGATCAATTTATAATTAATAGAATTTGGGAAGAATTTAATAATGCACTGGACAAATAATAATTTTAAATTTTCTTGGTAGAATAGTTTGTTGGTGAGTTGTGCAAAGGACCTGTCCAGTTGGGCCGGCGCACGTCAGGTGTTTAACCGTTGTGGGATCTGATAGTGAGGTGTTGGCCAGACCCCTTATATGGCTTCCTTGGATGCTTTACTTTCATAGTTCCTTGATAATGTGAGTAGTCACGAAAGCACTTGGAATTTCTCTATTCTTTCAGAGTGGTTGTTTTGCATATTCTGAAATCACCTGTTTACTGTGATCTTATTGCATATATATATATATATATATATATATATATATATATATATATATATATATATATATATATATATATATATATATGTAATATATATTTAGATATATATTCCAAGACGCTCTAACTCACAGGACCAATTAATCCTACAAGAATCAAGCACCCAGCAGAGCTAGGTGTTTTAACTTAATCCGAGGACATACGGTGGTGTGGGTACTTAATCTCCATTTGGTGTACTAGCCTTCACGAGCAATATATATATTAATGTAACCACAAACGAGTGGTACTGAATCAATGAAAACATTGCGACTAGCTGAGGATTCGAACCCATGTTGTTTTGGCCCCACTCATCGTGAGCAAAAACACATGACGCTGTAATCCACAGGACCAAGCAATCCTACAAGAATCAAGCACCCAGCAGACTCGGCAGCACCCACTCACACCACCATATATCCTCGGATCAAGGTAAAATACCTAACTCAGCTGGGTGCTTGATTCTTGTAGGATGGCGTTTACCTGTGGGATAGAGCGTCATTTGATTTTCGTTCACCATGAGGAGGGCCAAAGCGACTTACGGTCGAATTTTCGGCTAGTTGCAATGTTGTTATTGACTCAATACCACTCGTTCGTGGTTTCAATAATATATATATATATAATATATATATATATATATATATATATATATATATAATATATATATATATAATGTCGTGCCTAATAGGTAAAACTGGCCAATTAGCAAGAACTCATTTAAAATTAAGTCCTTTCTAAAATTTTCTCTTATACGTTTAAAGATATATTTTTTTCGTTAATGTTGATGTAAAAATATATAATTTTGCACCAAAAGGAACTTAGAAAACTTAACCTTATTATAAAAAGAGCAATTTATTTTAGCCTTGCCCAACTAAATATATTTTAGATTTGTTTACAATAATTTAATACTAAACAAACACAGTGAAATATATTTTTTTCGTTAGGTTCAGAATGATTTTGGCGAAATTAATACATACACAAATTTTCACAAATTTTCCTATATGGCAAGATGAGCGTTGCTATTTAAGCCAAGATCGCAAGTTCTGCTTATTCGGCACGACATTATATATATATATATATATATATATATATATACATATATATATATATATATATATATATATATATATATATATATATATTACACACACACACACACACACACGCACACGCACACAGTGCACTGAGTCCAGTGTATTTGGATACACCAACTGCTCCACTACAATGTGGTCAGCATATAAAGCAACTTTTGCGATATATTAAATGATGCAAGTCAATTTAACAGCTGTTCCAGTATTCTAAGTTAAGGTAGTGTAAATACCAGTTTTTTCAATACGCCGAGGCCAGTGTAAATACCATCTGTTCCAATACACTGAGTGAAGGTAGTGCATTACCAGCCATATCAACGCAACTAGATCAGTGTGTATACCAGCTTTTCCGATATACTAAGCGATTTCAGTGTATATACCAGTTGTTCCAATATACTGATTTATGCCTCCTCGGGTAGTGCAATAAAAGTTGGCGCAAGTACACCCTGAAGGGCGATATTATTGGTTTTGTTCAGGCAACTTCGCTCTTGTTTACCTTCCCCGTCATCCTACAAGGTAAGTATAGCTTGTTATTCCCGCCACGCTAAGCGACCTATATGCTCATTTTCTATTGCTAATTTAATATTGTAGCTAATGTATTATTATAGCTTATGTATTATTATAGCTTATGAATTATAGCTTATGAATTATAGCTTATGTATTATTATAGCTTTTGTATTATTATAGCTTATGTATTATTATAGCTTATGTATTATTATAGCTTATGTATTATTATAGCTTATGTATTAATATAAATTATGTATAATTATAACTTATATATTAATATTGCTAACGTATTATTGCTAATATAATATGTAATGTATTTGTATTATTAAAGCTAATGTATTATTACATCTAATGTATTATTATAACTGTACTAGTGTAGGTAATGTATTTACCATGTCTGTTTTATTGCTGCTGATCATATATTAACGCTAGATAATGTGTTAAGCATGGGGAAAGCTTTTAACATAGCATATTTAACATAATGCATTTACCATAACTATATAATGACTATTGTTAATGTGTTTTTCGTAGATAAAATATTTACGAGAGCTGTTGTATGTACTATGAATATTGTATTGAGCATATATAAGGGATTTACCATTGCTAGTGTATTCTCCTATAAGATATTTACCATAGTATGCGTGTTTATAAGGCTATTTAACATGGCTAGAGTATTATTTTAATTATCATAGTTAATATATGGCTAGTGTATTAATTTGACTTATCGAATACATTAGCTAGTTACGTAATGACTGTTAGAATACTATACTGTTGTTACAATGGGTAATGTATTTATTATAGTTAATGTATTACAATTATGCAATGTGCTCAATAATAACCCATGTGAGACAAATTGAGGACAACAATTAATCTGTACATTTCTACTCCAAGGAACCTCTTCAGCAGATGCTGAAGTGCATCCTAGAAGGAGATCGAAATATCCAGACCAATTAATCTCCTGACTTTGACTTCGTTTGGGTTATCGAGCATTGCATTGACTAGTGTTCATTACACTTAGTTGTTTATGTAATGTTAATACTATGGTGTTATACTCAGAGCTATTATATTTGCAGTCGGCAATACATTACCATAGCTAACGTATACCTATGGCTAATAAACAGTATTACCGTAGCCAATTTTTTTTAAAGAACTAATACATTATTATTCCTCATATCTACTTTGAAGTGAATAAAAATAAACTAGTGAGAGAGAAACATTAAAGTGCAAATAAAACTGTCAAATATTTATTAATAGTTGAATATACGTTTTAAGACCTGTTATTCTCCCTCAGTTTATTTTGGTGAGATACCTTTGTAAGGCATATCACCAAAATCACCCCTGATGTGACCCACCTCAGTCTATTAACACACAAGTACATATTTACTGCTAGTGAAACGGGGACACCAGGTGTAAAGAGAGCTGACCAAACTTTTCCACAAACCCCAGGACTGATCTCATTCATGACATCATAATTCTCCTGGTATCCATCACCCTCCTTAACTAATTTGTTTCGGGTTCCTGAAGTTCCTGTCTGCATCATAAGGTTGCAGTTCACGCAGTGCTTCAATTCCCTCTCTCATGTCCCGGAGAGATTCATTTAAGAGCTTCTTTAAGTTTATTACTTTGACGTGATGTTCAGCCTTGTCCGGCCCTTTCATTTGCTCTCCCGTTCTGAGGTATTTGTTCCATTACCAACACAGCAATATATACCATGTGAGCAGCTGAGAGCTACTCACAATGTATATATTGTAAATATCTGGACAGACTATCTGGATAGGCTCAAATATGATTGTCTCAATCCACAAGTGCTGCATGATCCATGAGGTTGAGTTCTCAAAGGAAATATTCAAAAAGTTATAATTACCGACCTTTCTGTATCTTCTTACTTTCTTAAGAACTCCCACGATATTATGATCTTGAGTATGATGTGACTTGTAGTTTTGTTCTTGACAACATTTTTAATTATCATAATTTTTACATTGTTTCCTCGACGTTCCTCTCATTCGGATATTCGTTTATGGTTTCTCTGTTCACCTCTTTGTTGACTTATTTCTTCCATGTGTACATTGTGTGTGTGTGCGCGCGTGTGTGCGCGCGCGTACGTGTGCGTGTGTGTGTGTGTGCGTGCGTGCGCGTGTGTCTGTGCCTGTGCCTGTGTGTGTGCGGCGGGCAGGCGTGTGTATGTGTGCGGGCGCGTGCATGTGTGTGTGTGTGTGTGTGCGCGCACGTGGGCGTGTTGTGTGCGGGGGCGGGGTGGTATGTGCTGGCCGGTGTGCGCTTGCGCACGCTCGTGTGTATACTCTCTGAGTTGTGCTTCAGAGAGTTGAAACACTGCTTCCGACTGGGTGTCTTGAGTTGTCATGAGTGACATCTACTGAACTGTAACTTCCCTTGTTCGGTCGTTCCTGCTTAAAAGCTCTGGAACACCCTAAGATGAAATAAACACTCTTAATTTATAATTTTAAGTTTTCATCAATCTCAGAATATCCTGTCTACTTCGTCTATTCTAGGATTGTCGAGTTGAGTGCTTAAGCTTTTCATCGTAGTCCATTTTCCTCCAGTGTCAGTAACAATCGCTTTCCTATCATTTCTCACTTTTCTGGGTTTATTTTATGTAGGTCAGATAGAATGTTATGTGCGGTACCGCAGAGTTCATCACTAGACTAATATACGCTATATCTTAAATACTTGTTAGGGTTCCTGAAAATATTTCTGAGGACAGTTAATACTTAATGTATGGTAATATTGAAGTTATACAATGTATACGTTCTGGTGATATTCTCGTTGCCATATTCGCATCCAGATTTTCCTTTTTGCAAGTTACCTACTACGCCTCTACTACGAGGTTGTATTTTTGTCAAGTCTTCTCACTCTATCTCTAATTTTCAGTAATTTGCACTTCTCTAACTTGAGTTCAAGTACTTGATCATATTTGCAATTTATTCACATTTTCTTGGATCCTCTCTCTATCCTAACCTGTCATCAAATTCTTAATTTCACATCATTCCCATAAAAAGATGCACGAGATTCAGTTTACTCTGTCTATTGTATGGGGAACACCTCTCCTTGGAAGACTTCATTCATCAGCAGTGCACCGTGCAACACTTACTCATCATTACCTTTGTGAAGGCTTACTCAGCTCTGTAATAACTTCAGACAGTATTACCAAAGCTGGCTCCTCCTCAGGAAAATTAATGAATAGAAAACGAAATAATAATTAACAAAGATAAACACTTTATTATTTATTAAAGCAAACATAAAACAATAAAACATGACAGGTACATCCTATTTGAAAGAAAAATGAAATGAATAAAATAACATTTGAACTCAACGCTAATATATATATTGGGGTGTCTGGTGTTGGTGACACTTCGTGTTGTTGAAATCTTAGCCGTTGCTGATGTGGAGGGGGGGATCGCAGGTGTTGGTGACCACCACCGGCTAGTTCTTCACAGAGTATCGCCACGAGTATTTTATCCCGATGACAGGAAAGCAGGTTCTTTACTGCTGCAATGATGTGGGGTTACGTCCTGCAATTTCATACAGGTGCACAGGTAATTAAATCCAAAATGGGACGTCTCCAGGACGTTAGTCCATCTCCATCAATTTTCCTCGTTGATTGACAGGTGACCCTCTCTGTCATCCAAGCTGAAAAGATAGACAGGTTACCCACTGCTTAAGAAATCACTCTCCATGATAAGTACAATACTTAAAAGACGTGGTGACTATTACAACAGTCAACTTAGAGCAAGACTGAAAAGACTAAGTTTATTATTGGTCAAAAGTGAAGCTTTCAACCAATAAATCCACTAGAATACAAGGCAGGCATGTACTTACAGTAGTGTTGGGAGCTGTGAGTCGAGTGATTTACTGTTTGACCAGAGCCCCACACGTCACCTTTCGGGGGGGGGGGGAAGAAGGAGGGGAAGGGATAGCGGGAGTTAGACTGACCCTACCTAAACAAGCAGCCGGCAATCAAACTATCACTTTAGGGGTGGGGGAGAAAAGGCGGGAATAGCGGGAGCTGGACTTACCCTACCTTAACAAGTAGCCGGCAATGAAACTATTGTTAATATATACTCCCTCGCTACTCCTATCTATTGAACTTTTCCCTCACAACCTTCTGCTTTCAGTTCACCAAATGTCATGTATCTACATGAATAACTTCCCTGATATCCCTGTTTGCTCTTCAAGTTTGTATGGAAGCCCCCATGTGTTGCACTGTGTAAAGTGATTTCTTATAGCTTGGAACACTTAGTCTACCTAACTTTCTCTCACCGGTTTTACAGTCATTGGTGTCAGAACTCTTGGAGATATGAGAGACAAGATTTCACATTTATATACTTATTCTGGTTGGCTCTTATGCATCTATTTCTTTAAAGATGTTTATCTATTGTTTTTCTTATTATATTGTCTACTAATTTAGATGATTTTCAGCAAAATATAAATATTGGGATCACACTTGCAGTTTTTCCAACCGTCTAATACTTGCCCTCGTTTAATCGATTTGGTGCATACTGTATATCAGTTATGGTTTCATACGGCTTTTGTGTTCCTCTTCGCAGTACCCCGGGAAACAACATGTCAGGTCTTACTGCTTTCATCTCTTCCTTCTTTATCGCCGAAGTTTCTTAATTTTGTTTGCCTTGTCACGTCTTTGTTTCCCTCGTTGAATCTTCAACACATCAGTAAAGACCTCATAGTCTATTGCTTCATTCTTACTGCTTGGTTTAAAACAGGCATATCCGGTATTGTGTAGGAATATAATCCTAATCTCTGTTTTTCACTTTCATGCTGTGTCAATTTCAAATTGCCATTATTTTGTGAATGCAATAAGTGTGTGTGTGTGTGTGTACTCACCTAATTGTACCTATGTAGTCCACCATTTTGTAGTTTGGCTTTTCCCATTCGACTCCTGTTGCCCTCTCCACTTGTAACTCTGCTATGTAATCAAAACTCAGAACTACGTTATCACTAGCTCCAAGGGGCCTCTCATATGTGATGTCCTCAATGTCTGAACTGCTCAGGGTGAACACAAGGTCCAGTCATGCTGGGTTCATCCTCCCCTCTCTCTCTCTGGCAGTGTCCCTGACGTGTTGATGTATGAGGTTTTCCAGTACCACATCCATCATCTTGGCTCTCCATGTTTCAGGACCCCATGCGGCTCCAGCTTTTCTCAGTCGATATCTCTGTGGTTGAAATCACCTATAACCAGTAACTTTGCTCTGCACGATTGGGCTCTTCGTACCACCTCAGCGTGTCCACCATCACTCTGTTGTTCTTTTCATATTCCTCTCTTGGCCTCCTGCAGTTCTGTGATGCGTTATGCATCACTGCAATGACTACCTTATGTTCCCCAGACTGAATTGTAGCTAATATGTAGTCCCTTTCTCCAGTCTCGTCCATGCCTTTCATTTCTTCAAAACCCCATCGGTTTTTTATGAGCAGTGCAACCCCCTTCTCCCCCTCAGCTCCTCCTATCTATCCTCAGGATCTGATATCCCGGTGGGAAGACTGCGTCTGTTATTGTCTCAGTGAGTTTCGTTTCTGTGACTGCTGTGATGTCTGGGGACTTCTCATTGATTCTTTCATGCCACTCCTTGTATTAATTCGTTATTCCATCTGCGTTCGTGTACCCAACCTTCAGCTTTCTATCACGGTGGTCCTGGGAGAATGTTGGGGTTGGGGGCGTGGAAACCCTGGGGGGCCTATGGGGGTTGTTAGTGTGGGTGGGGTTTGTGATGGGGGGTGAGGGCAGAGTGCCCATAGGGAGCTTCTGTAGGGGTGGGGTTTGTGATGGGGTGGGGGCAGTGTCCCCATAGGACGCTGCTGTAGGGGTGGGGTTCGTAATGAGGGGGGTGGGGGCAGAGGGAACAGTGTGCAGGCTTTGGTTGAGATTGTTCAGTTGCTTTGGGATTGTCGTAGTTGGAGTTCTTCTGCTGATGTGTCTGTAGGGTATGTTTGCCCATCCACCCGAGTCTGGGTTCTGCTCATCTTCATCAATGCATCCCATTCATCCTCTTGTGTTTGTACCCTCTCAGTATCGTCCTTTTTTCTTGTGTTCTGTCGCAATCGAGGTACACTCTCCGGCACTCTGGTTTGTCCCTCAGTCGTGCTTTCTCCTGCAGGATCCTGGTTCGAACTGATTCTGCCTTGAAAATTACTTTGACAAGCCATTTCCTTCCTCTCGCAAACCACCCAATTCTCCGAAAATTTGTCACCTGGTCCATGTCTTCCTCACCTATTGCTTTCATGATACCTTCGATCGCTTTCATCTCCCCGTGGTTTCTTTCATCGTAGGTTTCCCTTCGACTTCTTGAAGCCCATAGACACTGACCTCTCCCTCTCCTCCCACTGTTCCCCTTTGCATCCTCTTGAGGTGTTTTAGTTCCTTCCATCGAAACGTTCCTGCCTTCAGTCCCTGCTCTTGCTGCAGCCCCTATGCTCAGCAGACTGCCTTTCCTGCTCTGCTGTTCCTTGCCACTGTAATATCTGTTAATCTCTGCATATGTCATAGTTTCTTCATTGTCTTCAGGCTTCTCATTCGATCTTTGTGTGCTCATCTTTTCCTGGATCCCTACAGTACCCTTGTCGTGACTGGTAGAGAAGTTCCTGATGTCATGTCTGTACCGTCAATTGTCTTTCTAATCTGTTTCAGGTTTTTTAGCTCCTCATCTAAGCACTGTATCTTATCTTCTGCTGCTAAGACTCGTAGTCCCCACTTCTTGCTCTCTTCAGCTATCCTATCCTCCATTTCCTTGCCAAGCTCTGCTAGCTTCCTTCCCCCACTCTTCCTCCCTTTTTTTTGAGCTCTAGCTCCCAGTCTTCCCGCCCAGGTGTGTTTGTGTGTTTGTGTGTGTGTGTGTGGCGGTGCGGTGTGTGTGTGTTGTGCGTGTGGGGTGCGCGCGCGCATGCGTGTTTACCTATTTAACAAGTTTACATGGGGTTGGCCACGCCCATTAACTATCGACCGATTGACTAAAATGCCTCTACATGGAGCCCCCTGAATGGGGGCACACTGTATGTGTGCACTTTATCATTCATGAATATTAATCAAATTGAAAACGAAGTGGCAATAATGAACCATTTTGTTAAGTCCATTCGTTCATTCCATTTTATTAGAGAATAAGTGAAGAAACGGAAAGTTTAACAGTAACCTTTTATTGACACAAAGCCTCTCTCTCTGTACAGTTGTACCCAGAGTTAAACTTTATCCCAATAACTTGATCTGCAAGGTGTGTCCTTTCTTCAGGAAAGCTCATGACCATACTAAGCAATATTCACTACCTTTTTAATCCTTTATTAGTCAAACTAAACGAATAATTTATTACAAGGACAATAAAAAAAGCCAACAGCAAAATGAGAAACTTGAAGAAGAGGCAGTGTGCTTTATCTGTGATTAATGTAGGAAAGTCTTTCAGCAGAGAGACTCAAGAGGATGTCAAGAGACGAGAAAAAGATAATGCAAGAGGTCTCTTATTGGGACGTAAGAGGCGTGAACAGTCTAGAGAACATGCATGCATTGGAGAGTAAACCTGGAATTTATTACTTATTCCCACAAGCTTTATAGTGGCCAGGGAGGAGTTATATGTCTTTGCAATCCATAGTGAGAGAGAGAGAGAGAGAGAGAGAGAGAGAGCAAGGATAACAAGAAGAACAAGGAAAAAAGACGAAAAAGAAGGGACAGAGGGAGGGAGGATAGGGTAGGTTCTAACATTCACCACTAAATATACATAAGTGCAGGCCGCGCGGTCGTGACTTATCACTCCCACGAGAACATTCTTCTGAATTCCACACTCGTGTTATCTAAAACCTTATTTTTAAATTAAGAAATTTGTGTCTTGGCACATAATCTTGCCATCATCTTTTGAATCACCATACAAAAAAGTAATTTGCTGTTCAAGGTGTATTAAAGAGAGGTTAGACAAAAATAACATTAGCAAGAAGGCTACAGGACACCGCAGTTACCCGATGGCCAGTCAAGTGTGCGGGTCTTCTTACAGACGGTCCCTCAGTCTAGACCCATGTGTTCAGGCCACCAATTACTTCTGTGTATTGGACTGAAGAAGCTATTGTTTTATAAAACTTGTCAGTTTTATAAATCATTTACAACACGTCTGTCAGACACGTCATCACCATTATTATCATCTTGGGATCTTGATACAGGGAATTCTTCAACGCTTGCGTAACTTAGAGGCTTGACCTACTTTCACTAGTGGACTTTTCCACTGGTGTCTCCGCCTTCTCCTGCTTCAAGTCACCTTAACGCAGTATATAAGCCACTTCCCCGCACATATGTTATACTGTTCTCAAGATTGATAGAATAAACACAATGACTCCAAGCAAAGGGACTGATTACCTCAAACTACTACTACTACACCTTTCTTCTCTGTATGGACTGAAGAAGCCACTGGCTGGTGAAACGTTTACACATTAACCCGTAAACGGTCCAAACGTATATATACGTTTTTTCAACATTTGAAAGTATGTAAAAAAAGTAGATCTTTTTGTTTTTTACATTCGAAAATGTGTAAAAAAAACTTTGATCTACTTTTTTTTGTTATATTTGAAAATATGTAAAAAACCGTAGATCTACTTTTGTAGCACTACACATGTGAACGTAGATCTGCTTGGACCGTTTACGGGTTAAAGATTCCCAAATGTTACACACGTGTCTCATGCTTCAGCGTCTCAGTTTTCTAAACCATTTACATGACAACTTTGATTATACTTCTCCACATGCACTCACCACTACTATTGCTAACTCTGCCTCTTGCACACCCCTAATCCTCACTGGTCTCTGATCTTCGCATATTTCTTTTCTAGTACATGCCACCCTGCAGCGCTGTACGAACTTTCCTTTAGGGTTCAGAGGTTTGTTTATAATGATTATAATTATTCTTGGTGTTGAGGCGTCAGGTTAGTACCGCAGTTAACAAGTGGTAGGTGTGCGCTGGCAAGACCTTTGAGTTGCACAGCACACACTACTGGTCACCTAGGGGAGTTTTTGGGTTTTATAATATGCAAAGGAGAGAAAAAAAATTAAAACTTCAATGGTTAAAAGTACACGCTTGTATTTGCGTTTGTGGATCGTTTGGACAATTGCTTGCTCTGATAAAAGCAGTGAAATGTTCTGTGTAAAGTAGCTGTGGAAATGACTCTTGCTCTAGTGTTATTTTTGGTAAGTGCTGATATAACCTTGACTCAGGTTGTGTGTGATGGTGGTACTTATAAGCTGGACTCAGGTACTTTGTGTGTGTGTGTGTGTGTGTGTGTGTGTGTGTGTGTGTGTGTGTGTGTGTGTGTGTGTGTACTCACCTAGTTATACTCGCCTAGTTCTGGTTGCAGGGGTCGATTCACAGCTCCTGGCCCCACCTTTTCACTGGTCGTGACTAGGCCACTCTTCCTGCTCCATGAATTTTTTATACCTCTTCTTAAAGCTATGCATGGACCCTGCCTCCACTACATCACTTCCAAGACTATTCCACTTCCTGACTACTGTGTGACTGAAGAAATACTTCCTAACATCCCTGTTATTCATCTGAGCCTTCAACTTCCAACTATGACCCCTTGTTGCTGTCCCTCATATCTGGATCATCCTGTCTCTGTCAACATTGTCAATTCCTCTCATTATTTTATGTCGTCATCATATCTCTCCTATCTCTCCTGTCCTCCAGTGTCATCAGGTCGATTTTCCTTAACCTCTCCTCGTAGGACATTCCCCTTAGCTCCGGGACTGCTCTTGTTGCAAATCTTTGTACTTTCTCTAGTTTCCTTACGTGCTTTTTTTTTTTGCTAGGTATGACTTCCAAACTGTTGGTGCGTACTCCAATATAGGCCTAACGTACACGGTGTACAGGGTCCTGAACGATACCTTATTAATATATCGGATTGGTATTCTTAGGTTTGCTAGGCGCCCATATGCTGCAGCAGTTACTTGGTTGATATGAGCCCCAGAATATGTGCCCGTTGTTATATTCACCCCAAGATCCTTTTCGTTGAGTGAGGTTTGTAGTCTCTGGCCTCCCTAGACTGTACTCCGTCTGCGGTTTTCTTTGCTCATCCCCAATCTTCATGACTTTGCACTCCAGGAGCCAGTTTCTGGACCAGGTCTGCAGCCTGTACAGATCCATTTGTAGTTCTTCCTGGTCCTCGTCCTACCTTCTATCTTGCACCAACTGAGCCCACGGAAGTCATTGAGATCATAAAGTCACTTAAAAATAACTCGGGGAATCTGTCTCATGTCCCACCATTACTGTACAAGCGAGCGGCCCATGTCCTTTCGCATGCTATTTCATTACTTTTTAACAAGTCAATAGAGACTAGCACCTTCCCGAAACTACTCAAGATGGCAAGGGTTACACCAATACATAAAGGTGGTGACCCTACAGACTTAAACAATTATAGGCCAATATCTAACTTACCATTGCTATCCAAAATCTTTGAGAAACTCGTGCACAGGAGACTGTATTCATTTATAACGGTCAAAACATACTCAACCCCTGCCAGTTTGGATTCAGGAAAAATAAAAGCACTAATGATGCAATCATAAAAATGCTAGATCTGCTTTACACAGCATTGGAAAATAAGGAATATCCACTAGGAATTTTTATTGACCTAAGAAAAGCTTTTGACACAGTAAACCACGAAATCCTACTCCACAAACTTGACCACTACGGTATAAGAGGCCATGCGCTTGCTTATTTCAAATCTTACATTACTAATAGGTATCAGTACGTCACCATTAAAGACACAGCATCAGCAACACGGCCACTTGATACTGGAGTTCCGCAGGGAAGTGTCCTTGGTCCCCTGCTCTTCCTCATATACATCAATGACCTTCCAAACGTATCCCAACACCTGAAACCCATTCTCTTTGCTGATGACACGACTTATGTCATCTCTCACCATAATCTTGCCACCCTCAACACCATTGTGAATGAGGAGCTGATTAAAATATCGACTTGGATGACAGCCAATAAACTTACGCTTAACACTGACAAAACTTACTTTATTATGTTTGGTAGCAGAGCAGGAGATGCACAAATTAACATTAATTAAGATTGACAACACTCTAATTACCAGAAATAATGGGGGAAAATTCCTAGGCTTATACCTTGACAACAACCTGAATTTCAGCACCCATATCCAGCATATAGCCAAAAAAGTATCCAAAACGGTTGGGATCCTCTCCAAGATACGATACTACGTGCCGCAAAATGCCCTTCTCACACTATACCACTCACTTATTTATCCATACCTCACCTATGCTATTTGTGCTTGGGGATCAACTGCAGCAACACACCTAAAGCCAATAATAACCCAACAAAAAGCTGCAGTAAGAATAATCACTAAATCCCATCCCTGGCAGCACACCCCCCCCCCACTCTTCAAAGATCTAAACTTACTCCCAGTTCAGTACATCCACACTTACTACTGTGCAATCTATATCTACAGGGCCTTAAACTCTAATATCAACCTTGACCTAAAACGCTTTCTTGATAGTTGTGACAGAACCCACAGGCATAACACCAGAAACAAACATCTCTACGACATTCCCCGTGTCCGACTAAACCTTTACAAAAATTCAATGTATGTCAAAGGCCCTAAAATCTGGAATACCCTACCTGAGAACTCTAGAACTGCAGACACATTCATCACCTTCAAAACTACCATTAGAAAACATCTTATCTCCCTGATACACCCCGTCAACTAACTACACGAATACCACCTGGTGGTTCACTTACACTCGCTCACTCATTTGACCATAAACAGAAATATTAATCTCAGTCTTAAAATAATGAATCCTGTGATACTCCAATACTGAAACTATATACTGTGCCAAAACAAAAGCATTCACATTGCTAAACTCACAAACTAGTATTTAGTCACTTAGTCATAATACCAACTTACCTCATAATTTGTAATATTTTACAATTAAGAATAAAACTAAGTATGCCCGAAATGCCTAGCCATGCTAAGCGTTCTAGTGGTACACTCTGTAATCACAATTTTACTACATGTAAACCAAACAATAACCAAATTTCTGTAAACTCAGCATTGTAATCCTTATAGAGAATAAACTTTGAATTTGAATTTGAATTTGAATTGAATATTGAATGCTTCTCATCAACTTCACCTCATCTGCAAACAGTGACACTTCGTAGTCTATTCCTTCCGTCATGTTCAAATACGTCAGAAACAGCATCGGTCGTAGGACTGAACCCTGTGGAACCCCGCTCATCACAGGCGCCCATTCTGACACCTCGTCACGTACCATGACTCGCTGTTGTCTTCCCGACAGGTATTTCCTTAAACATTGCAGTGCCTTCCCTGTTATCTCTGCCTGATCTTCTAGCTTTTGTGTATGGGGGGGGGTTACATATAACCAAGGCTCAGGTTTATCAGGTAGTAGTGTGTGGGTGATGGTATATTTTAAATAACCAAGGCTCGGGTGGTAGTATCTGAGGTTTGTGGCAGATGCGTATAACGCAGGCTCAGATATACGTATTTACAATGTAATTAAGTAAAGGGAGTCTTTTACAGACTGGAGCTGCACCTTATCAGGAACCTATCATATGAAAGTCAGATACTCTAATACAGAAGGACGTCAGAAATTATTATACTAAGACTCAGTATTATGCTAAAACTTAGTATAATTTGTGAAAGCTGGTGCATCACTCTGGGATTTTAGTCATATTAACCCACATTATGATGGGTCAAGAATTCCACATCCAATTAGATGATTTGGTTTGTCAATACAGCTTAAAAATCTCAGATATGATTGATTATTAATGCTTTGGTTTATATTATCCTAGACTTATGTTGAGATTACACCCAGCATTATTTTTCTCTTAGCTTGACTATTCGTCAAAAACTGGCGCCTAGTAGAGGAACTTGAGGATGATGTTTAGATCCGTTGGACCATTGTCAGATCACAAATGAGAGGAAAGACTAGAAGACAGAATGCGGGAGGGATGAACATGAGAGTACTAGAGTTAGAGGTAGTAATAATAGAATTAGTGGTGGTAATAGTGGTAGTAGCAATGAGAAAGTATTAGTAATGGTAAAACAAATGGAATAAGTAATAGAGTAGTGGTAACGAAAGAATTAATAATAGAAATAGAAGTAGCAGTGTAAAAGAACAAGAGAACAAGAAAACACTGCAGGAGGGCTACAAGCGCGAGGGCTGGGGGCAAAACCTCCAAAGGATGAAACCACCAGGGAACAAAACCACCAGGAAACAAAACCACAACTTGACAAAATCATGGGACAAAACCAAATAGGACAAAACCACCTAAAGACAAAACTCCCACCAAAAAAAAAAATATGGACATAACCTACAAAGGCAGAAGACAGGAAAAGCAAAGAAAAAATAATGCAGAAGACAAGTGATACGGAAGAAGAGGCAGCCTCAAAGAATATGTAAAGTCATGGTTGTTCTGTAGTTTAGAGTATTTAAAAATGTAATAGGAAAGGCAGGCATGTACAGAAACAAACCAGAACTAAGATTCATATTAGGAAAGTTTTGTATTAGAGATGCTCAAGCCTAGACGAAGAGTAGATAGTTTTAGCAGAGATCTACTTAATAGAAATACTGTGATTTCTAACATGGCAAACAAAAACTTTCTTGGTGTAGCCATGACGAACACGAACACAACTTTTGTGCTCTTTAAATCTGTTAGAAAGAAAAGGAATTGTAGGACACAGGATAAGCAGGAAATGGAATAGACACCAAAAGCATCAGTGATAGGATGGTGATGAATGGTATAAAACACTCACACGATGGAAAAATAGACACAATAAAGCGATACTTTATTGACTACGTTTCACCCTGACGGCACTCAGAGGCAACAAGCAGACGCGCTGCCGAAATTATACGCAGAAGAGTCACCACAGCTAATGTTCAACAGAAAATTATGCTCCCTATGAAACTCTAAGCTCTCTTCGATAAGAGTTATTTAGAAAAATATGGAAGCCCTAAAATTATTCAAAATCTTTCGTCTCCTCCACTTCATCGCTAAAAACTACAGACATATGACTCCGACTTTCAAAAAGGCTATCTTCCAGGCATCACTTAAGCAGTTATCCCAACACAGCTCCCCAGTCTTACCTTGACGTTACATCACTGCACTTAAAGCTTTAGCAGAAGACACCAACATCAGTCACCAACGATGATTAAGGTGTTGCAGTCTTAATCGCTAACAACTACAGGAACAAAATGCTCAGTGTATTAAATGACCCAGACACAAATCTCTCACAACAAACCAGTGGACAAAGTAATCAAAACTTTTCTTAGCAAGACTCGCCTCATACTGAGGGGCTCAGAACAAGGGAAGAAACTTCTGCACACCATTCCCAGCAACCCAGCCAGAGTAGAAACATTGGACGTGTTTCTTTCCACCTGTTGTCTATGTTCCCCATCAGTAAAATGGGTACCTGGGTGTTAGTCGACTGGTGTGGGTCGCATCCTGGGACACTGACCTAAGGAGGCCTGGTCACAGACCGGGCCGCGGGGGCGTTGACCCCCGGAACTCTCTCCAGATAAACTCTCCAGATAAACCCCAGACCAGCCAGAATGTATAGCCTGCCGATCAGGCACAAACCAGAATTTTCACTGAAACAATGTCCTCTGGAATAGCTAGTGTCCCCCACCATCTCTCAGGGATTCTTACTAAACATCTTTCTAAACTCTTAGGCAACATTAGTGAAGCACTTCTTAAACACACGTGCATCCACAACACTGTCAGGAATAAACTATTTACCAAGTAACCCACAACACAAGGCACTGATCTCCTACACCGGAAAATTGACGATTCTGTCGACCTTCCTGTTCCAGGCAGCGATTTCATCGATCTTCTTGAACTGTATATTGGTTTTAGTAGTGGGGAATATGACATAGCTCCTCATGCCACAGCTCCTCGGAAGTAACACCTAGGTGTTACTTCCGGTCCCGCGCCTGCCCGCCCGCGCAGACCCACTTCGCCCCTGCCAAACCCTCTGCAGCACTTTCTGCTGCATTCCCCGGATCACCCTCGCTCCTCGATTTTTTTTCTATTTTTGTTTTTTTCGTAGCTTTTTTTACTGTACCCCTATGGGAAGACCTCCCCATTAAGATCCAGGTTTCCAAAATTTTACTGGGTTGCCAAATTTCCATTTATTTTTCGAATATTTCATTTTTCACGATATTAGTAATACAGAAAGATTTGACTCGCCCTCCATCTCCTTGGATGAATTTTTAACCCCTTCTCCTGAACCCCCACCACTATTACCTCATTTTGATTTTTTTCATTTTTTTTCAATAATACAAAGAAAACATTTGATTTCACCCTCCTCCTCAAATCAAGACCTCCCTCTCCATCTCACTCACACCTCCCACCATCCACTTCCATCCCCCAAAAATCCTTGCTTCACTTCCTCGGATCAAGATCTCCCTTCCCATCTCCCATCACCCATACCCTCTAAACCCAATATTCCTGCTCCATCTCCTTGGGTCAAGACCTCATCTCCTAACACCTCACTCCCCAGACATTGTCATGCACCCGCCTCACATAGGTCAGTAGGTCTTCCCCCTGGAGAATACAAGTTGAAGCAAGCGAGGTGTGACATCACACCCCACATGTGTTTGTTCAGTGGTCAGTGACGTCACGTGATAACCATCCATGACGTCATCACAAGTAAACACAGGTCAACAAGTTAATTCCCCATCTCCCATCACCCATATACTCTAAACCAATAATTCCTGCTCCATCTCCTTGGATCAAGATTTACCCTCCACTTCCTCGGATCAAGACCCCCACTCCATCTCACACCTCCCACCCTCCACTCCCATCTGTGATAACGTCATGGATGGTTATCATGTGACGTCACTGACCGCTGAGTAAACACAGGTGGGGTGTGATGTCACACTTCGCTTGTTTCAACTTGTATTCTCCAACGGGAAGACCTACTGACCCGCGAATCCAAGTCAATGTCTGGGGAGTGAGGTGTTGGGAGATGGAGAGGGAGGTCTTGATCCAAGGGTGGGCGGGCGAGGGACCGGAAGTGGGGGACCGGGAGCGAGGGGAAGGGCGACCGGAAGTAACACCTAGGTGTTACTTCTCAGGAGCTGTGACATATTCCCCACTACATGTTTTACATGGTTATCTTTTGAAAATTATCTTTTTCAACAGACTTTACGACTGCCCATGTGTTTCCCCATTTTGTGCTGTACTGGTGAACCAAAACATGGAACATATAGAAGCCGAGTGATTTCTTCTATTATTCCCTCTTCCGTAACCTGGCTCAGTTATGTTGACTTTCTCATCATAACTCCCAGACGCTTTAACGCTCGCGCTCTCTAACACAAGCTCAACCAGGTCGAGCTGTCGATCCAATTTATGGTAGAAGTCGACTTGCTTATCATCGTTATCCTACATAGATACAAAACTACTTGCCCATGCCGGGCAGGTCCTCCTTAGATCCAACCTCCTCTCAGCAGTCAACTTCAACATTTCTCATCTGACTCTTAACGTCACTATGCTACTTATATATACACATGTAGAACATGGTAATGAATATGATATTGTGTATATGAACTTCAGTAAGGCTTTCGATAGAGTTCCACATCAGAGGCCATTGAGGAAACTTAAGGCACACGGAATAGGAGGAGAAATTTTTTCCTGGGTAGAGGCATGGTTGACAAATAGAGTTTGTATAAAAATAGAGTTTGCATAAATGGGGAGAAATGAGAATGGGGGCATGTCACAAGCGGTGTTTCTCAGGGGTCAGTGTTGGGCTCATTGTTGTTCACAATAAACGACATAGATGAGGGAATAAATAGCGACATAAGCAAATTTGCTGATGACACCAAAATAGGCCGTCCAATTCAATCTAATGAGGACACTAGAACAGTCCAGGATGATTTGAATAGACTGATGCAATGGTCGGAGAAGTGGCAGATGCAGTTTAATATAGACAAATGCAAAGTTCTAAATGTTGGACAGGAAAATAACCATGCGACATATAAAATAAATAAATACTACTGATTTTGAAAAGGATTTAGGAGTTCTGGTTAGCAGTAATCTAAAACCAAGACAACAGTGCATTAGTGTTCGCAATAAAGCTAACAGAATTCTTGGCTTCATATCTAGTAGTATAAATAATAGAAGTCCTCAGGTTGTTCTTCAGCTCTATATATCCTTGGTTAGGCCTCATTTAGACTGCTGTTCAGTTCTGGTCACCGTATTACAGAATGGATATAAATGTTCTGGAAAACGTACAGAGGAGGATGACATAGATGATCCCAAGTATCAGAAATCTTCCCTCTGAGGATAGACTAAGGGCCCTGAATCTGCACTCTCTCGAAAGGCGTGGAATTAGGGGGGATATGATCGAGGTGTATAAATGGAAAACAGGAATAAATAAAGGAGATGTAAATAGCGTGCTGAAAATTTCCATCCAAGACAGGACTTGCAGCAATGGTTTCAAGTTGGAAAAATTCAGATTCAGGAAGGATATAGAAAAGCACTGGTTTGGTAATAGAGTTGTGGATGAGTGGAACAAACTCCCGAATACAGTTATTGAAGCTAAGACGTTGTTAAATTTTAAGAATAGGTTAGATAAATACATGAGTGGGTGGGTGTGAGTTGGACCTGACTAGCTTGTGCTGCTGGGTCTGGTGCCGTGCTCCTTGAGTGGAGGTGACCAGACTGGGTGGGTCATTGGGCTAATCCGAAGGGAAGACATGGACCTGCTCAGCATGGGTCAGTAGGCCTGTTGCAGTGTTCCTTCTTTCTTATGTTTTTATATACTCTCTGCTCAGGTTTATCTGTTGGTGACTTGATAAAGCCCACTAGTAAGCGAAATGTATTAAATAAAGGATAGCATTATACTGCATTTATGTCGTCTATTCCTTCATCAGTGACAAGATGGAAAAATATGAACAAGCCTAGTGTTAACGTACTAGCTGACGAAAAGCAAGAATGATAGCTAGAGGACGGAGGCTTTTAACGTTTTGAAGATTAGAAAATTAGTTAAGATAAGGAAAAGGAGATTTTACTTGAGAAGTGTATCTGGGAAAGCATCAAGTCAATTTTCACGAGAGTAGGCAAAGCTTAGGATTATGGAAGGATAGTCAAAGTGAGAGAACAAGCTCTGAATATTGGAAATTTCATAGTCAAGAAACTGAGTGTGATTGATGTGGAAGACACTTTGGAATAAAGAAACAAGAGGATGTACACTTGCGTAGACTTAGGGTAGAAGGAAAGAGAAAATCCATTCACGCAGCAGTGGACATGAACATGATAGGAAGAGTAGGATTGTTAAGGGCATCAAGGAGAGATTGAAAGAGGCTAGTCATGTGCCCATTAGAGCAAAGTTATTTACATAGTGAAGCCAGATAGGACATACCGCAATAGTAGAGAGTAGGAATGTTTCGAATGGTCCATGTAATGGATAGTAAGGACACGGGAGACAGGAGAACCCATACCTGTGCCAAACGCTTTAGAACAGAATTTCCCTTTTAAGGAAAGAGTGCTCACACAAAAGCGAAATACGAAAAACATCATTAGGGACTTAGAGATGAAGTCACCCTTCACTGTCCTTCTTCACTCTGAAAACACTGACAATATCATCAAGATAAACGTTAGTGAAGAGAGAGATAACGTGAAGGCTTAGCATCTTACAGCACGGATGTGGCTTAACACGCTCGATGAAGTCTTGTGAGTGACGGAGATGAGCAGGAGAAACGGTCAAGGAAAACATATGTCTTCGCTAGCCAGGAAGCAAGAAGTTAAGAAACAGAACCTCTAGAGGATGTGGGAGGCAGAGGAATACTTGCTTTATGGCACATTTTACAATGTGCACATTCAGTTCCCTCACCTTTACCTGGCTTCTGTTGGGGATTTAATTTCGTCAGTCGTATCTGAACTTCAGGAAAAATGCTGTAAAAATTCCTGGCAGGGATATCTAGCAAGGTGCAGGCCATTTGTGTGAAGCAGCTGGCATTGATGTGAAGCAAGAAAAAGTGCGACAACCCTCTTAATCAGGTCATTTACAAGAACTTGTTGTTAATTATCAGCATAGATATCTTCAGAAATGCTTGCTTTTCAGATCTATATAAATGCTTAATTTCCTGTCATATACAGGTTATTCAACGAATTAAACAGGTAATTTTCAAACAAGCCGTGTAGCATATTGAACGGTTCGTCAGCACTGAATTCTCAGAATGCTTCATTTCCAGAGGAATCTTGTATTCTGGAGATGGCATTTAACTCTGGTGTCAGAGTGAACGATTTAAGTGTTGACCTTCATAAAGTAGACACACCTTCCTGAGAGGAAAAAAAAACATCTTCACTTGCACATGCTACTACACTCAGACCATGCTTGGATATTTTCATATAGCTGATTAAGCTTATGTGAATTTATGTGACTAAGGCAGTTAATTCTACAGCATGTGAATGTATTTTTTTGCTGATGACAAAAACTTACTTCAGAAACAACAGTAGTGATTGCAGAAAAAGTGATACTTTCAGCTGTATCCATAAATTCGAAAGAACCAAGAGTAGTATCATTGATACTTTTTTTTTTCAAGCAAAACAGATGCATCAAACCATTACAACTTTTCAGTTACCCTGAGCCTCTCGTTTGGGATTAGAAGAAATATTTTATTCTCTTCCTTTATACCCACCCATACCAGTATAGCGCTTAATTTGATTATATTATCTTCCTGAATATCATTACATTAACATGACTATTATTTTGATGGAAAGTTATATATCAATGTAACTGTATGTAATTATTATTCTTATTCTTCGATCTGAACATTCGTTTTCTCTCTTATATAGATCTTTAGAAAACATTGTTATTCTAATTGATGTGCAATATATTATCTAAATAAAACAACGTGTTTGCTCTACACAGTCCGCCTGGCCCTCCCATTCAAGCAGCTTCCCTCCCCTAAGAGTCCCAGTGAAAACAAAAAAATCTTTCACAGCCTCCTGCAGTTATAGGTGAGCAAGCTGAGGCTTATTGAGTGTCCGTCCTGTCAGCCAAGTGGCGTTCACGTCATCCGTGTCTTGATCATAGTAATCTTAGTAAAGTTCAGATCATTCGTGTCTTGATAAAAGTAACCCTCCTAGTATAGCTCAGATCATTCGTGTATGATAAAAGTAACCCTCCCAGTATAGTTCAGTTCATTCCAGTTTTGATCATAGTGACTCTCCTAGTATATTTTAGATTATTTGTGTTTTGATAATAGAAGCTTTCCTAGTAGAGTTCAGATCATTCGTGTATGATAAAAATAGCCCTCCCAGTATAGTTCATTTCATTTGTATCTTGATCAGAGTAACCCTCCTAGTAGAGCTCAGATCATTCGAATCTTGATCATAGTAACCCTCCTAGTAGAGTTCAGATCATTCGTGTCTTGATCAGAGTAATCCTATTAGAGTTCGCATAGGTTCGACCAGCAACTTCCAGGAGCTACCAGTCTAGTCTCCTCCCTGTAAAAAAATTCAGTCCCAGATGGAATTTTGCAATGGTGTCAAGGCAACATAAAATACAATGTTCCTTTTCATTATTGGTAATGAACATTTTAATGACACTTGATATTCTATGAATTACCTTGAATGACTGATACTGTACTACCCAATGTACAGTAATAGTATTGGTCGTTGTAGTATTAGTGGTAAGTATAAAAGATTCGTGAGAGCAATTGTACTAGTAGAATTGAAGTAGTAGTAGTAGTAATAATTGTAGTGTTACTAGTTTTAGACGTAGTCGTGGCAGTACTGTTAATAATAGCAGTACTACTCAAAATATAAATAATGAGAGTAATACAAATTCTAAACTCTAAATCTGAGTTATTTATTGTCAATGAACATTTTCTGCACGCATTATTTATCATTCTCTTAAAACGCAATACCCTGCCAGTAGTGTTGACAGGAGAGAGTGGACGGCAGGGAGAGATTCTTCTGCTATACTATTATTGACTTAGGTATGTAAACAACGTTAGATGTAACACACACACACACACACACCTTTTTCTCTCTGTCTTTCTGTCTCTCCGACTTTCTTTGTCTTCATGTCTCTATCTTTGCCTGTCCCTGTCTGTCTCTCTGTCTCTCTCACTCTCACTCTGGGGACGTACCTGGAGAGTTGCGGTCGATGGTTCTCCACACACATATTACCTTATTAAACCCTTTCGAGATATTTTCATAAAGTTTGCCCTGAGTTTCAGCCTAAGATATTTTAGAAATATGCGGATCTATCGTTAATTCTATATTATGTTTTAGTTATATACTAGACATTGTAATCAAAGGAAGAGTGAGAAATAACATCTTTGAAGCAGGTCAGGCTGCAGCAGTCTGAGAGAGGCATTGCAGAATATGTGACTTTGAAACACACGTTGGAGATGTACTAGAAACTGGTGTACTCCTGTTGAGAGAAGGAGGAGTGGGAGGGGAGGAGGAGGAGGTGGAAGAGGAGGAGGAGGTGCTGTGGGAGGAAGAGTGTTTTTATCATTGTCAGGTGGAATTCCTAAAAGAGTAGTTGGTAGGTAATGACCTCACCCCACACCATGACCTCATCACACACCATGACTTCTCCACACCAGAGTTGGGGCTCCAGGGATAGAGGAACTGGATCAGAGCTGTGGCTGTGCTGTAGAAGAGCTGGGTCAGTGGATCCGCTCACCTCCCAAAATACTGAATCTATTTCTGGTGTAGGAAGGGTGTGGCACTTCCAGAACACTTAAGATTCTGCAAGGGTGAGAATGAGAGAATAGGTCTCTCCTAAGCTCTTCCACTCCTTCAGCCTCCATGAAGGAAAGAAAATACGAAGTCGAAAATAAATGCATAGACTTTGAAAATAATAGTAATCAATAATAATAATCATCATTATTTAATACACTGTAAGAATAAATCAGGGAACTGGTGTGGCTTTACCACAGCCAGTGGTTTCATCTGTTCAGTACAGAGAAGAATGATGAAAGAAGAGTAGAAGAATGAGGCAATCAATCTCTTAGCTTGGAGTCGATGTGTTCAGTCTATTAATCTTGAGAAGTACAGCATATGCTCTGAGAATCGGCCGATCATATCGACTCCAGGCTAAGGGACAGATTACCTCATTGTCATCTTTCATTTTTTCACCGGTCTTCTCTGTATTGGGCTGAAGAAGCCACTGGCTGGAGAAACGTTTCCTGAGTAAAGATTCCAGTATGTTGCACAAGTCTCATTATTCAACTTGTCGGTTTTCTGAACCATTTACATTTATTGTATTATCTCTTCGTGTACTCAAGGCATTGATATACTTCACTGAAGGTATTGTGCTCCGTTGACAGTGCTCCTTGCTTTAGAAGGGGAAATTTTTTTTAGGTTATGTCATATTTTCCTCGTATATGTTCAGAGGTGTACAGTTGGAGAGTCTTCAAGCTCTTAGGTGTTTTATTGAATTTAAGGTCAGTGAAGATTTACCGTACGTTTTCCTGCTTTGTAAGTTCTACCTAAGCTGGCTTTAATTAAGTGTACAGCAAAATTCCAGCCTAGAGAGAGAGAGAAAACAAGTAACCTGAGTGCCAGTGGCTTAACAGTACTTATTTTGAAGTTTCTAGTTATAAAATGCATAATTTTCCTTACATTGATGACGGCAGTGTTCCACGTGTTGTTACGAGTCAAGATATTGTGTGCGTCAACTGTCAAGCACAGGGAATACTCTAAATCATGACAGCGGTTGTCAGTCATATCACACGTTAACTATCATATCAAGAAAGTCTCCATGTGTAACTTGGAATCAGCAGTGTTACTTTATCTCTTTCATTTATTTTTATTATCATTGTTATTATAACTGGGTGGTTAGGGTTTAAAGCCAATCTACTTCACTAAGGACACTAAAGCAGCCTGTACCCTCAAGGATACTTTTACTCCTAAAGTAGAAATTAAAGTAAACTCGAAGTGCACATACACTGAGAGGGAGAACTCCACCGTGTATATATACACCAGCTATATCGCTGGCCATTCACTTGCTTAAATAGTCTTGTCAGTGGTGGTGTGGTGGTCTTGCGATAGACTGAAGAATCTCAGTAATAGCGTTGTGGAGAATGATACACTCTCCACCACTTTCACTAACATGTATGACGACGAGTGTCCCTCAAGTCTCGCCTGGATCCTCAGCGATAGTGACACCGAAGTAGATAATCACACTGACAAAGAACCGGGCTCTGATATGCTCCCAGCGCCTGTGCATGGGACGGGTTTTGCATCGACTTCCGCTCCGGATGATATTGATATTACAAATCATGAGCCAGGTTCTGTATAGCTTTTCTGGTGCATCGTTACAGGATGATATCCTGGGGACTCTGATGGGCTCCCAGCGCCTTTGCATGGGACGAGTTTCGCATCGACCTCCGCTCCGGATGCCATTGATATTGCAAATCACGAACCAGGCTCCGTATACTTTATGCGGTGCATTTCCACAAAGCGATATTCTGGGGACTCTGAGATAATCCCGTTAGTGTTGTTCCTATATAGTCTATAGACAGTACCGTTAGAGTATCTAAATAACATTACAGTAAAATTAAAGTACAAATGTAAATTGTGTATGTATCTTAGTGGAGGTCACAAGTAACCCACTCTTAAAGTCGAATCTTTAGATGACTTTCCATCCTCAACTATTTTCAAGTAATAACTGAGCAAGACAGTAACAGAGAAAAGCAGAAGTCATGTCGGGCAGAGGAAGGGAAAATTGGAAATAGTAATAGTAGTAGCAGTAGAGTACTAGAAGTAGCAGTAGCGTCATTAGTAGTAGCAGTGGTAGTAGATTTGTGAAATAATGATCTAGGCGAGAAGGAGACTGTCTAGTATCGTGATCCTTTCTCTTTATATCTAAGTGATGAGAGTTATAACTGATGATGGTATATTAAAACTCATTAAAATGTATGAATTACCTCTTGTTTAAACATAGTGTAGATTGAAAGACATTGATCTAAAGCAAATTACTAAATGCAAAATATTTTAAGGACATGTTTAAAGTAAAATATATAAAAAATTTCTCAAATATGTCGAACAGCAGTAAACAGTTTATTCCCAAACTGAGAAGAAATAACATGAATACTTAAGAAATACTAGAAAGCCAGGGAAGAAAAGCAGAGATTCAAGCAAACCAGAAATGAATATACTAATATAAACAATGAAGGACAGAGAATCTTTATACAGTACAGTACGTCAAAACAAGTTTCATTCATAGATCCAGTTCATTTAAAATAGAAGTTAATTGTAAAAGACAAAACACCATGAATCAGGATTAACGTTAAAATCCTCAAATCAGATGGAAAATTCAAGAGTGTATTTGCAAAAGTAAGCTTATAATTAATTGAGACTTATTATTGGTCGAGATTAAGACATTTGTTTTGGTCATTTGCTAAAATGAAGCAGCGAAACGAGATGAAATATCTCAGGTTTTGGATAAATATTATGATCAAACAGACTATCTACTTGGAATTTTTTCATCCATAAATTTTTACGAGAAGACAATCCGACTCTGGGTAATAAACGAAAGTTAAATATTGCAATAATAGTAAAAAAAATTTTATGAGGAAAATTCTTTGATTTCTAGGCCTAAAGAATCAACTTATTGTAGCAGCAAAAACGGTATTAAAACTACTCAGTAGCTACTGTCAGTGGTCTAGCGTGGATAAAAGACCAGGTGATACATTAAAAATAGTTGGACTAATGACTCAAAATGACAGTGAAATGTGAGGACAACTCAAATGAGCCTTTCAATTAAATAAGGCTCAGTGTCAAAACAACAAAGCGAAATGGATAACCCCGCAGATATAGAGAACTTCAACAAATCGACAGAAATAGACTACCGGAAACCAGCCATCCTAAAATATATAAATATTCCAGAAAAAATCAGACAGCTTTTACTAAATTATAGATGTGTATTTTATGCATAGTAGGGGTAAAGGGTAAATCTCCTAAGAAACTAGCTGGATTCTGAGATAAATAAGAGTCATCTCATGCTAACATGTATTTAAAGATTTTAAACCAAGTCTCGGGAATTTAATAGAGATTTATGAGTGAATCACACAATATATGCAGGAAAGTTAGTTAATTTGTTTGTTTTAAAGCACTTTAGTCCCTGAGGATGCAGTTTACCCGTAAACTAACTGAATAATTTAATCACTAAAACGTTGGTTAAAGCAAATTCCAGGGTAAATATACATTGACAGTTATACATGTCAATATGTACATACTGAAATATGAACTGAATTGAGAGGGATTCACGTACTGAACATAGAAGACATAATATGTCTTATAATATGTCTTATTATAAGACATATTATAAGATATAAAAATTCGAGAGACGGGCACTGGTTACACACAATGTAATATAATGCATAGAGGAATAAGTAAATGGCACGAGTCATAGTGGGAGTAAAGTTCCACTAGGCTACGTCTAGTCAGGTTTCGCATGCCAATGTCCAGCGAAGTTTTCCATGTTTATGTCCAGCGAAGTTTTACATGTTTTTGTCCAGTGAAATTCCACACGATTCAGTCCAACGATGTGCCACAAGTCGCTTCCAGTAGAGATGTTCCTGAAAGGTTCCGTCCAATGAGGCTTCACATCACCCGGTGAGGTTGCTCTTGGTTTTGTCCTGCGAGGTTCTTCTAGGTTTCTTTTTTGGGACGAATTTTATTTGTCTAATATAAAGGCTATGCCATTAAATAAAGATTTAGGGCAATAGTATCTTAATTGCTTTTAAATTTTTAAATGTGTGGACAGGTAACCCAGTGGAAGGCCTCGGTCAGAAACCACAAGCTCCAATGGAGCATTGTCTTATAACTAAGAAACGTGTCAGGAAACGCTTTTCCTGTTTTCTGAAAAATCTTAACTAACAAAGAATCTTATTTGTTAATAATTGCAGAGGTTAAAGGGAATAAACAACAATGGGTGGGGGTTTAAACCCATGAGTTCAAACCCTACTCATTCTGTGGTTTGTTGGCAATCATGTTTTTTTATGATTTCGTGAGTTAAAGGGAATATCCAAACGAATGATGATTGTTTCAGTCTGATTTGGCATAGGAATGATTGGAAAAGAGAGTGTAGGAGTTCATCCCTGGCTAATGTAATGGAACTTGGTGAGGAAGTAAAGATGCAGACAACTGCTATCAAATGGGAAACAATCAACTCGGAAAATCAGAGAGAGACAGACAAGGTGGATAAAGACAGACAGCTGCACATGTTGAACCAGAACAAGTATAAACAAATGGAAATCGAACACTCGAAAAAAATCTTAAAGCAACATTGAGATTTTTTTTAACAGCATTATAGTAGTAGAGAAATAAAACTAAATAATTAGGTGTGCTAATTATTTAGTACACCTAATCAAGGATCAATCTGGCAATCAAACATCTGCAAGTTCAGCACCATTCCGACGAAGTCACAGTCCTGAGGACTGTGACTTTGTTGGAATGGTGCTATCACGACACAAGTACTTTCTATAGCGTGATGCACCTAACAGTGGAAGATACCAACTAAACGTAGTCAGAACAATCAGGAAAATGAGAAATAAAACGCACACAGATGTTAGCTTTTGATTTACCAACAAATATGCTTTAAAAATAATGAAATTAACACTCTACCTCGCATTTGCGAGGATTACATAATCTCAACATAACAGCTTCCAAAATAATTGTATTGCACGGGATAATGGTGCCAAAGGAACTGAAGGGACACGACACAACACGACAGTTTGCCATGCTTTCTACATTTACTTCAACTGGTTAACAATGATTGTCCCAAGTGTGTTTAGCGTTTAGTTCTAATTGTAATAATTATAATATCAATGATTGTTTACTGATCAGAGAAATAAAAGGCATTGCTAGCTGCAGGTAAATAGTGAGCCATTTCACCTTCCTCTAGCCTGCAGTAACCTAGAGGTACTCCAAGAACAAAAAAACTACCAAATAGCAAACTCGTATAGAATCTGTTTCCTGTTGGAATAGCATTTAGTGTTAGGTCGCATATGTGAACATGAAGCAATTTCAATGTATTATTGAAATAACGTACATCTGCCGTTATTTGACGAAATAAGTTCAGTCTTATTGCCAAGATATCTTCTTAGTTGAAAATTATTACGGAATTGCACGTCTTAGTGACAAAGTATATTTGGTCTCAGAAATACTTCATCAAGTACAATATATGAAACATTTCATCGCTGTATAACCCTTGCGGTTTAGCTCTTCTTTTGATTATAATAATAAACATTTCTTCGGCAGTGTTTTGAAGGTATTGCATGTCTTGAGTGAATGTGTCCGTGTAAGCGAAGAAGGTAGTCAAGATTAACGCCAAGGACAGTGACAGATTGTGTGATGGGGATGTAAGTACAGGTGTCAGTTGTTCTGAGCTCGACAGGTAATGGAGGATCACGTTTCCTGTAGTTAAAATATGTAATGCTGGATTTAGCTGAATTATTTTTGATCCTCCATTTTTGTTCCCTAATGGCTATCCTGTCGACTTCATTTTGTGTTTTGTGTGTGAGTGTATCTATATTGGCATGAGTGATAAGTTGTGTAATGTCGTCTGCATAGGCTAGTGTGATGGAGTTTTGGTATACAAGAGTTGGAATGTCGTTAGAGTATAAAATGTAGAGGATAGGGGAGAGGATTGATCCCTGGGGTACTCCAGCCTTTAGTGTGAAGTAGTCAGAGTAACAGCCTTGGAATTTTATTCTCATGGTACGGCCGTCTAGGAAGTTGGAGAGGAGTTTACGAGTAGTGAGAGGCAGGTTAAAGTTAGTGCAGAGTTTGTACTTGAGCCCTTCGTGCCAGACAGTGTCAAAAACCTTTTCAACGTCTTTTGCAACCAGGGCTGTCCTGTTTCTTTGTTTTGTGTTAATGTGGATGTAGTTGAGAATGATGTTAATGGCTTCCTGTGTGGATCTGTGTGTTCTGAAGCCAAACTGGCCATCAGAAAGTAGAGAGTTGTGTTCCAGGTATCTGCGAAGGCGATGGTTCATGAGTTTTTCAAAGAGTTTTCCTAAAGTTTCGAGGAGGCTGATAGGGCGATAGTTTCTAGGATCAGAGTGGTCTTTTTTGGGTTTAGGAAGGAGGATAGCAGTAGCAGCTTTGAAGAGGGAAGGGAAGTATCCAGAGGCAAGGAGGCATTGGGGGAGGTTTGTGTAGGCAGTAATTTATAGGGTCAGGAAGGTGTTTTAGGATAATATGGTTTAGGCCAGAGGCACCAGGTGTCTGAGGAGAATTTTAATGTCTGTGTTGGTGAAAGGAGTGTCGAGTTCTTGGGAGGTGGTGAGAGAGTCTAGATGTATGTGGCTATCTGGGGTGTTTCTTGTGTGGTGCAGTGTTCCAGTGTTTCTATGTTCTGAATGTGTTGAATAAAGTTAGGGTGAGGTGGGTGAGGGTGGAAGATGTTCTCCAGATGTGTTTGAAGAGTTTGTAGCAGCCTGCGGGTCTGAGATGTGTGTGTGTTGTTGTGGGGATTTTGTTTGAATTTGTTGGTAGGAGTTGTTGTGTTATTTTTTTTTATGAATTCCAGAAGGCTTTAGTGATTTTAATACGCTGTTTGTCTGCTTGTTGTATGAGTTGTGACCAGTGATTGTTGTGGTCTTGGTCTAGGCTGTGTAAAATGTTGTTTCTAAGGTAAGTGAGATCTAATCGGACTTGATTAAATCTGTGTGTGTTGCAGAGGAAGCGGTTGTGGTAGCAGATAATTAGTCTTCTTGTTCTGAGTGACGGTTTGAAGGAATAACGAGTGATGTGAGTTTTCTTTGGTATTGCGGTGTTGGCTGCTTGTGTAATGGTGTCCTGGATGAGATCAAGTTGGGGTATCGATGTCAGAGATAGGTTTTCTGTTGTAGTCATAGGCGAGGGTTTAATTTTTGTCTATGTGTTGTTTGAAAGCATCCCAGTCAGCGTTCTTGTAGGAGAAGGAAGGTGTGGTTGGAAAGAGGATAGGGTTGGAGATGTGTAAGATGCCTGGGATGTGATCAGAGCCTGTAATAGGGCCAGGTGAGATGTAGTGTTGAAATAGAGAGCTGGCTCGGTTTGCCAGAAAGATGTCTGGTTTGCCTTGGCCCGTGTGGTTGTAGAAGGTGTTGAAGTCTGGGCCGAGATGATTTAGGTGTTTATGGCTTGTGAAGTTGAGTAATTGGTGACCAAGTTGGTTGTTACTGGTGTGATGAAAGGCAGTGTGTTTGGCATTCATGTCAGCTAGTAGGCATGTTGGTGTAGTTGAAGACTAAGGAGAGGTCGTGTATGTTGAGAGTAGTGTTTGGGCGAGCATAGGTAGTGAAAAAGATAAAGGGGCCAAGGTGGGTGTGTATTCTGACTGCAAGACAGTGTTGGTGAATAAAAGGGATTGGGAGAAGTTCGTGTTTTATGTTGGATTTGACAAGGATGGCAACCCCATCGTGGGGATCATAGGGGGACTGTAGTGCAGTATAACCATAATGGCGGATACGTTGAGGGGCTTTGAGGCAGGTACTGTTTAACAAAACAATGTCTGGTCTCTCTGCTTCAAGGAGCTCGGCCAGTAGGTGTCTAATTGTATAGTAAGAATGTACGTTGAGCTGAATCACTTTAAACATTATTTAATGGTTTCGTCATAGCAAAGTTAATGTCGAGGGAGGAGTTTGGATTAAAGCCCGTGATATTGGTGCCATCGGTGGATGTGTGTTTGTAGGTGCTACAAACCCGTTTCCTGGACGGGGAGGAAGAGATGGATCTGTTTTTATGTTCTTTGGTCTGTCAGAAGTTGGGGCAGGTTTAGGTTTGAGTGGATTTTGTCTGGAGGAGGTGGAGTTGGACCTGGATGAAGTTTTGGTTGTGGTGGAGTGGGCAAAGGTAGATGCAGAGGAAGTGGAAGCTATGGCAAGGGATGAGGAAGTGGAAGCTTTGGTTGGGGATGAGGAAGTGGGTAAGAAGGTGGGGGGAGGGGTGGTCGTAGCAGCAGCAGTAGGGGTGTTGGTGGGAGGGGTAGAAGTAGTGCAGAGGGGTAGGGAGGAGGAGAGCTGGTGGGTGTAGGAAGTGGGGGGAGAGAGGGAGGAGGTAGAGGTTGTGGGGGGCTTAGAAGAGCAGCAGGAAGGATTAGGTTAAGGACATGTGAGTATTCTGATTGGTAAGCTTGAGAGATTACCATCGCAGAGTGGGCAGCAGTGGCGAATTGGCAGTTAGTTTTGTAGTCTAGTGTGGGTGTAGGTGTAGAAATAGAAGTGCTTGTAGCCTGTGTGTTGGTGTTTGAGGTGTGTAGAGTAGGAGAGGTAGACCAAGTGCGTGAAGTAGCCCAGGCATTGGGGGTAGGAGAGGAAAGTATGGTAGGGGAGGGAGGTGCAGGGAAGGGGTTGGGGAGAGAGGGAGGTTGGCTAGCTCTGAGGATGGAGAGAATGTCTTTTCTAGAAGAGCAGGAATTTGCAACTGCAGTGTGTGACCCGCCGCAGTTAGAACATTTAAGGGGGAGGTTGCAAGTGTTCCAGAAGTGGCCAGTTGCTGAACATCTGGAGCAGATTTGTGTGGAAGTGCATGAGATTTTGTCGTGGCCGAATTTGTAGCATTTCAGACATTGTGTGATGGGGTGAAAGTTTGGAGTGAAGAGAGTGTTTGGAGGAATGCGGATTTTCTTGGCAAGGATTCCTTGATTAAAGAGTATAGAGGCGTCAGAAGGATTTGAACAGCGGATTTTGAGGATGGTAGAGTTCTCAGGTCTGTAAATAAGTCTTCTTTTTCTGTGTCATAGGCAGTCAGGAGAGAATAGTCTACGTGTTTTGCGATCACTGTGCGTTTGGCGCGGTGCTCAGGAGTCCAAATAATAGTGAAGCCTGCATTGAAAAGTTTTTGTCTGGTCTTGGTTGAGGTGTAAGTTTCATAGGAATGTCTGTCAAGAAGGAGTTTGAAGCCTGAGTTGGTTTTAAAGACTTTCAGCTGAGGTGCTCCAGTGATCTGGTATAATAAATTTCCAGGACAGATAGTGGCATGATCAGATTTAGAGTATTTGAGGTTAAGCGAGAAAGAATTGGGTTTGGAAGAGGCAGAGGCAGGAGTAGACAGAATAGGGGTAGGTGTTGGCGGTAGAGGAGGAATGGTAAGGGGGAAGGAAGTGGAAGGCATTGAAGGCATCTTAAATTAGATGTGGAGGCCAAATCTGTGAGAATAATTGGCTAGGCAAGTACGTGTGAAGTAGACACACGTACTTGCCTTGTTATAACTTTAAAGTTTTCTTGTGGAGTCCGTCGCTGGTGGTACAGGACACTGAGGAGGTGAGCTGTAGCTTGATGGAGCACTGTATGCCCTGAACGGCGAGGAGAGACAACACTAGCTGTATGGCGTGCAGACCACACGTACAGGCTGAGACGTGGAGACTTCACACAGCAACAGGAGTGCCGAGGGAGGCTTCCTGCCCTTGGGTAGGCAGCCACCGACGCACCAGTCTTGCTGGTCTAGACGAAGGTCCAGTAACCACCACTGGATGAAAAGAGGCAACACTGGCTGTGAGCGGCGAGGAGAGGCAGCACTGGCTTAGAGCGGCGAGGAGAGGCAACACTAGGTGTATGGCGTGTAGACTACACGTACAGTCTGAGGAGTGGAGACCTCAGACAGCAACAGGAGTGCACAGGGAGGCTTCCGCCCTTGGTAGGCAGCCACCGAGCACCAAAACCATGGGAAGCGAAGGTCCAGTAACCACCCCTCTGAGGAAAATCCTCTCAAAAAGGGGGTAATTGAGGGGAATCGGTTTTCGATGAAGGTGTGTGTGTGAAACCAGAAGTGGGGGCAGGGCGGCTATATGTAGGGTTCAAGAAAAAGGTTGGAAAAGATGGAGTCAGAGGCCAAGAGCAAAGTGTCATCCACATAGCGAGCCAGAAAGGGAAGGTTGCAATCGATGGTAGGAAAACAACATCTCGAATATTCCATTTTAAAAATTAGCAAGGACAGGGGAGGAGTAACCATAGCGACCTTTTTTTTGAAACTCTTTAAAAATCTTGCCCCTTCCATCAAGTTTAAAGCTAAAAGGGAAACAATTTTGCTTCCTTTCCTTGATGTCCATTCCACCGCTCAGATACAGGTTTTTTTTCCTTTTTCCCCCTTTACAGAAAAAAACCCATGTACAGTGGCACGTACATTCACTACTTTTCCTATCATGCGTCCCCTGTCAAGAAAAGTGTTCTTATCTCCCTCTTTCTCCGTGCCCTCCGCATCTGTGATCCTCAGTTCCTTCCAGTAGAAATTTCCACTCTTCATAATTCGTTTTCCCGTCTTGGCTACCCTTCCCATTTCATAGACTCTGCCTTCTCACGAGGTAAACGTAATTTCTTCTCTCCCAGACACTCTACTCCTGGGAACTCTTCTGTCCTCTGCCTTCCCTACATTTCCGGTCTTTCTAATCTCAACAATTCTCTCCGTCCCTTAGACATCAAGCTTACTTTCTGCCAGACTAACACTCTTCGCACTAATCTCGTTCATACCTGTCCTCCCTCTACAGATGTTCCTGGTGTCTACTCTATTTCTTGCTCCTTCTGTCCTCTTCAATACTATGGAGAAACTGGCCAGTCTCTTTCTGACAGACTTAGGGAGCACAAAAATAGTGTTAGGCTTGCCGACACTAACAATGCTCTTTTCTGTCACGTCAGAGATCACAGTCATCCTATAGACTGGTCTTCTGCTAAAACTGTCTTCCCTACTTCCAACTTTAACAGTCGCCGTCTTGTTGAATCCTCTCTAATACACAACTTTCCTTGTATGAATCTTAGTCCTGGCTTCGTCTCTGTAGATGATTCCTCTCCCACTACATTGTAAAATGCTCCAAACTTCAGAACACCCGTGACTTAACCCAATTCCTCATTTTTTCTTTTCTCCCTCTTCCCCTTTCCTCTTCCCTTTTTTTGTCTTTCTTCTGTCGCGTGTTTCTGTTCCTTCATTATTTATTTCATCACTTCCCCTTCCCCCCACCTCTGTGCACTTGCTCTCCCTCTGTGGGCACCTAGCTCCTTTGCAGTGCTCCCCTTTCTTTATATTTGACTGGCTCCTCCTCCTCAGTTCCCCACTACTACTACCACTACTACTACTGCTACTACTACTACTGCTACTACTACTACTACTACTACTACTACTACTACTACTATCACTACTACCTCTTCCTGCCTATATATAGCCGTCCTGCTCCACTTCTGGTTAGTGTGACTTTATAAATGGTCCAAGTTGGTCCGAAACGTCGTCGTAAGCTCCTCTCTTCTATGTGCTGGTTATTTGTGTATCGACATAACTACAGTCCTAGGGACTGATCCTACTACCATGTATGTGCTAATCAACAAAGAAGCCACAGTCCTGGGGAACTAACTGGCAACTGTGCAAATACTAGTCCATAACCATTCCGACTTAACTACTGTCCCTAGGACAGAATCAGCCACAATTCATAGGCTAGTCCAGTGGCTCCCAACCAATTTTTTTTGTCATGCCTTACCTCGACACCTCAAAAACATCTGATATTTCCCAGATATAAAAAGAAGTTTGGTTACTGAATCACACACTTCTAAGTCCAAAATCTCTATTTTTATTCCTGGACATATCATCAGAGAAACTGGAAAATGGCATCTTTGGAGTTACTCTATCAAAACTAACACTCAGTCAAGACCCCACACAATATGGCTGTCCAAAAGAGTTGCCAATTAGTATTGTTTAGACTCGGTTTACCAAAATATGAAAATATAATTCCGGAAGTAATATATAGAATTATTTTCATGTGCAAATGTTGTTAATAAATATAATTATATGTAATTGAAATTTTAAAATGTAGTTATTTATAAAAATTATGATATTATTTTCCTGTAACATTTTCAAATTGCTCACAAAACATTAAGTTTGGGCCCCTGTGGGGCTTACCCCCCCCCCCTTCATTTTGGAAATCACTGGGATACTCACTTGTCCACAGTCTTCCTTGCACAAATTGTTATGTTCAAGATATTGTCAACTAAATTCAAATTTCAAAACACTGATATTAATGTAGTGTTAATCTCAGTATTCATATTCATCGAGTTCCTTTTGCTGGTGAGAAGCTCCGGATCACTGAAACTGGAGATACAGTCCTACCTCCTGGATCAGTTTCGATTACTTTCCATTCACCAAATGCTGAATGGCGCCTACGAGCTACGAGATCTGTGTTCATTCTTGAATAAAATAATAATTATAAATCTAGATAGCAAATCTAGCCAGTAACCACATCAGGTGGAAATAAAAACACTTAAGCAGTATAATGTGATCCTTTATTGGCAACGTTTCGGCCACGCAGTGGGCTTTATAAAGTCACAAACAGTTCTACCTGGGTGAAAGGTACGTGAGTATTTGTAGGATGAAACCAGGTGGGGAATGCTGGGTTAGGTGGAAAATGCTGCATGTGACAATATACCGGGTAGGGTCATAGTCAAGAACCTTGGGTAGCTTTAAAAAGAGATTGGATAAGTGTATGAGTAGACTTTCTGCAGTGTTCCTCCATTCTTATGTTCTTATGTGGGATAGCGATGAAGAAGTTTCTTGGCAAGTGGTTCAGCTATGTTATAGAAGCCGTTGTTCTGGTTGAAGTTGTTGGATATAGAGATAAGTGATGATTCCAGGATTCTTCGGTATTGAGTGTTGTCTTCTCTGGCGATAATTCTTGCGTTTCTGTAGTTGATTAAATGGTTGTGTGAATTTTGGTGTTGAACTCAGGCATTCCTTGCATCGTCAGATCTGCATACATACTGGTGTTCTGAAATACTTGTTGGAGTTCTCTGGATGTTTCGTCGACGTATAATTTGCTGCAGTCGTTACAAGGGATCTATATACCCCTGCAGCGGATTGAAGCTTGTCCTGTCTATTGCTGATAATGTCCTTGATGGTGGTAGATGTTGAAGTAGATACTTGGAATGAGGTATTGGAAAAGATGTTTGGCAGTGGAGTTGGTGGGGAAGGCTGTGTATCTCTTCTTGGCAGTGTCTTCTCTGGGTGTGTTAAAGATATTTAATGCCCGTCGTTTGCAGTCTCTAAATTATTGGTATTCATTATAATCTTATATTAATCAGGGTACAGCACTAAATTCATATTAATCGTATAGTGACTGTAGAATGGGAAGGTCTTTGATTCACTCTAAGCAAGGGAAAGGATGGTAAGCTCAGTCCCTTGAATCAATTGCCCCTCACCAGCATCAAGGTGCCCTCTTCAAGAGGCTTGATCCAGTTTTATAATGCAAAATATTGCTGTATTATTTCGCTGTTAAAAATGGCACAATGGCACATACGCGCATATTAACAACACCATCCTTCTTCTAGATAGACGAGTGTTGAAATTTTGAAGTCGATCAGAAGAGGCGTTCAATAATTATCTCTCGGAAACCAATTTTGATAAGAATCTGTATAAAACTGAGATGGCACCTGCACTTGTCAGCCGTTCGATGAACCTTCACCTAGTAATAGTTGACCAGAGTGGACAGTTTAAAACCGGTAGGAAGTGGCGTTGTGAAGTTATAAAATAAAAATTTGCACGATATTATTGGAAGTAAAGAATTCTAGGTTTTAATGTGTAATCTCTAGCACAGTTTTTAAGGGTTCACTAAACAAGTAAAAATTAAAAACACGGGTTTTCAACATTTCTACTTTTCTTTCAGAGCTTAAAAAAATCACAGTTCAAAATTCTTTACAATCCTACTAAAAATTAGAAATTGTATTTTTAAGATAATCGAACTTCATAAAAAAATTAAAATTGGGAAATTTGCCCGTATTAAGCCCAGAATTAATAAAATACACTTCGATTTATGATGCATGATTGATTAAATGTTTAAAATTGACCAGAAGATTTATTCTCCAGTTAATACATGGAAGCAATTTATGATAATTGGCAATTTAAAATTCAAACTCAAAGTACAAGCCATGCTTTTTATTAATCAGGTTAAACAATACATAAAGCTTGAGGCCAATCAGAAAAAGTATTCACTAGTAAGCGCTTAGATTCGAACTACTCAAAGTTTTGATAATTCACTAAAATATCAGATTTGTACCTAAATAGTTTAAACTTTCAAGGCATCATCCTTCTCATGGCGTCATCCTTCTCATGGCGTCATCTTTCTCATGGAATGCATCAGCGATATTTTGAAGGCGATAAGAGGTATTCTTGAGAGATTGAATGGAAGCCAATAGCACTACTTAATGAAATTGGCATATTAGAACCTCCAGTGTCCAATTACAATGCGAAATTTGAAGCCGCTGAGAAGAGGTATTCTACAATTATCACAGTGATTCCAATGATTTCAAGAATTATGAAAAAAAAAAAACGAGAAATTTCTTCTCATTAAATATTAGACATTTAGAAGAAACAGACTTGAACATATATTAATGTAATTTAATGGATATCAAAGTTTCCCATCATGATACACACACAAATATAAAGAGCAGATGTCCTTCTACACCTGAATTTCACTCTCTACTGTCGTCAAATTAAGAAGCACATTTTTTGAACGTTTTAAGTTTTGGAAGTTATCTAAGCCATTCCACAATTCTGGGAATGGGTCCTATAACTTGGGTGACAGGGCAATTGTACCTGCTAATTGTTCCTTAGTTTTGGCCTAGTTACTGTACACCAGAGTGGAAAATTTGACGCCGGTTCGATAAGATATTCTTATCTTTGGAGGGAAATAAATATTAAAGATAGAGGAAGGAATAAAAAGAAAAAAGAAAGATATGTTTATTCACTTAAAGGTTCTCCTTCGGGATACTCAATTATGTCCCAAAGAGGGAGAGAAATAAAGTTAACATTTGGACAATTCGACTCACAAAGGCGTAAATGAAAAGCGAAGCATTTGCATATCACTGGTGTCGAACGACAAGTAATCGAGAGCTGGAGGAGGAGAGTAACGAGGGAGTGAGGAGGGAAGAATGTGAGAGAGATACAAAGGAGCGAGAGATGAATGGGAGGGTAAAGAAGTAAGAGAGTTGGACTAGAAGATGGGGGAAAGAAAGAAAGGAGTGAAAAGAAGGGAAAGGAAGTGATAGGGATATGGAGTGCAGGTGGTGGCGAAAGAGGGAGGAAGGAAAAGGGAAACCGAGGGGAAGGGAGGCGAGGGAAAAGTGATTGAGAATGGGAAGAAACTTGAAAGGAAGGAAAATGAAGTGAGGATGAAGGGATGGTAGGCAGAGCAGATCAGTGAGCCTTGACAGAAACTGTCCCAGGTAACTCTGGTATTACCATCTGGCAAGAAATATTCTTTACCTGTTTTTAATGTTTCTCTGTGCCTCTAGTGTTTGTTGTGCTGACGTTTGTTTCGGGTTCTGACGTTTGAGTCTCGTTTTAATGTGTTTGTGATGCTGACGATTTTCTGTGGTGTTGACATTTTCCTGGAGATGAAACGTTTGCCTATGGGATTGAAATTTGCGGTTCTGACGCTTATTTTGTGATACTAATGTTTATCTGTGGAAGAGACGTTTGTCTATGGTGCTAACGTTAATCATTTGTGTTAAGGTTTCATTGTTTCACTAATTTTTGTATATAGTAGTAATACTCGTCTTTGGTGTTAATGTTTACTGTGGTTTTGCCTCATGTCTGTGGTTCTGACGTTTTTCTACGGTAATAACCTTTGTTATTATTGTGACGTTGGTCTGTACCAAAGCTGTTTCTCTATAATGGCTTATTACCTCACACTCCACCCTCCAAGTCTGTTGCTTCATCCTCCAAGACTTCACACTCCAGCCTCCAGGATTTACATTCCACACTGCATGACTTCACACCCCATCCTCCTAACCTAACACATCCATCTCCAAGACATGTCACTTCACCCTCTGAGGTAATGGTTCTTAACTATATTACTCCCGAGGGGTAATTCAGCCTGTTTCTGTGGGCAATGAGCTCCAGCTACAAGGCAACATACCTCTTCGAATGTCTTGTTCATCATTTCTTTAATTTTCGCGATTGTTTATACCTAAAACGCCCACAAAATGTCATTACGTTTCATTTTTATGTTCGTTAATCCATTCGCAGTAAGGTATTTGTATTCATTAGTTCTACAAAGAAATTGAGGAGGAGAGGAAAGAAGCCTCATGAATTAATGAGGAATGAGACATATTGCGAGAGTCGTTAATTTGCAACAAAGCATTATCAGGCCTGGCTCTGGGGAGACATTCTCACTCCTGTTACAGATAACCCTCTCATAAAACTACTTGCAACCCCAGGGAGGGCTAAGTTTGATTTTCACGTTGGCAGTGTAAGATCTGCATAATAGAATTTGTTTCATTTTCAGCTTAAAATGCGCACTTAAGGGAACTTATTCTCTCATTTGAGTTTAGATATAAAAATTAGTGTTCTGATTTTCTCTCATTCGAAAAAGTATATTTAATTATATAAAAGTATAATGAATAAAAACTACACGTTTAAAAGAATATTTTCATGAAGTTTTAAATTTCGTAAATAGTGGATTACAATTTTAAGCCCCAGATCATTAAATCATGGCTTTCAGGACAGAAACTGTCATACAGAGAAGCGTGTTTACAATAGAGGTTTACTAGCATTGTTCACTCGTAAACTGAAAAGCCTTAGTGCAATCTTTGTTTTATATAGTTCTTCTCGCAGAAAGCGTGAAGCCCAGTAAAATGAAAATAAAGGTCATCCATAGTTCGAATTAATAAAAGACAATGAATTCCTTTAAAGGAAGGAACACGATCTGAAATCTTCCCATGAGGATTAATTTTGTAACATTGACCATATAAAGCATTGCATAAACCCCTTGCATTCGGAGAGAACATCAAGCCCTTTTTAACAGAAGCAGTAATGTTGTTTTTAATTGGGTAGCAACAGTGACAAAGATGAGCCTTGTATCACTTTCAAACACCATATGTTTGACACGAGTGAGGTCATTTCTGATTATGTAGCTGCAGAAATGAAAGCGCTTGTCAATTTCGCGCTTCAGTTGGATGAATCGACAGAATTTGCATCTTGTGTATAATTAATTTCATATGCTGAGTACATAAAATGTAACAACCACTGGGAAAAAACACTGGGAATTATTTAAGAACAAGCCATGTTACTCTAAATTCATTCAGAAGAAGCAAGAGAAATACCGAGAGATGGTTCCCAGGAAGCAACCGACAGTGGCAACAGACATTAAGGAACCAACTCAAGAAGAGTCACAGCACTATTAACTCATGTCGTCATCGCGAAGGAGAAAAATCTATATTAACTGCAAATATTCTGAGGAAAAGAAAAAGTAAATTCTGTGAATGGGGAATATTTGTACTCTGAATCACTGACTGCCGTTGCCCTCAGGGATGTATTCTAGACGTTGCAGAATCGTATCTCCAACATGGATCTGGAGTGAGCGAAGTTGGCATACAGGGAAGGGGCATTGTCTATGATTTATATTCGCTTACCCTCCCTACCTCCCTTTCACCTTCCCAGACCACATTCACCGAGTTCATAATTCATCAGTTTGTTTTGTTTGCAAAGACACTTTTATACCCCTTGGATCTTAATAGTGTGTGCTCTGAGGTTGTTAAAATTGTTAATCATTTCCGAGGGCAGCAACAAACTTACAGATTTTCAAAGTACTGTATGAAGAGATTGGAGCTAAATTCAGTATAGAGAGGTTTGCTAGTAATCACTGGGTAAAGTCTGATACTGAGCGAGGAAACTGATAGAAGTCGCCTTGTTCTCGGAATGAGGGACAAATTCTGGAGAGCAAGAATTTCATCTGAATATAATGAATCATTCAATTATTCTGAAGCTGGCTTTTCTCGGAGATGTATTTTTTACTAACGCCAATCCCAATCGTGTAAATATCAATCAACAAGGAATAATGGTGAAAGCAAAACTGCTTAAGCCAAGGTTGCCAGCTTCTTTTGTAAGCTCCAGCTTATCTATTACGTAGTTGCGGCTAAGAATTGGCAATGGTACTTGAGTCGACAGTAAAGATATGCTCATTTTCTGATAAAATTCAACACTGTTTTTAAGAAGAGACTTCAATGGATACTTCCCTGATTTGGAACATCATGAAACGGAGGAATGGATTGTGAGATGGTTTTCAGGGGAGGAAGGAGTTGTTATAGACAGGGATAATACAGTGAATGAGCTGCTTGGCCTTGAAGATGAAATGCTGCGGGCAAGATACTGACCTGGAAACTTTGTAGAGAGAAGCTTGAGAGCTCTGATAGGGCCCTCAAGGTCTTCATTCCACTTGCCAAAACATATCCTGTTAGGCTGGCGCTTCCACATTGATAGGTTTTAAAAACAAGGCTGGAAATCAAGAGAATTTTACCAATATCTAAATTGATCATAGAGCAAACTCCAGTATCATAACGATGATCAGTCCTGTGATTAATTTTCTAAATGTATGATGTATCTACACTTAATCTAAAAGCAGGACTTGTGATACGAGGGTATAAGATTTTTTAGCCAATGATTCGAAATATTTTTTGTCAGTATAATAAAAAATATTTTGTTAATCTATCGTGATTTTAATTTTCCCCATATTCGTTATTTAAAACAGTTAGGGGGTAACTAAAATTTTACTTGTTCAAGAAAAAATGAGAAAAAATATCAAGAACTAGACTTCAAGACTAGCAACCCCACCCTCCATCTCTGGCTAGTGAATCCGCCAACGCTACTGTATCTTTGAAGGGTATTGTATCTTCCACGGCTACTCTACCCTCCAAGGCTACTGCGTCCTCCAAGGCATCACTGTCCATACCGAGAGTGCCAATATTACATTTTCCAAGGCATGTCGCTGCAGCCTCCAAGACCTCATACTCCACCCTCCAAGGCTCCACATTCCAGCCTCCAAGACCCACAATCTACCCTCCAAGACCCCCACCCTACCCTCCAAGACTTCATACTCTACCCTTCAAGACCCACAGTTTGCCCTCCAAGACTCCACACTCCAGCCTTTAAGTTCTCTCACTACACCCTCCTACCATTAAGAGGCCCGCCCCTCCACCATGAACTCAAACAGATTAAAGAAGGGTGGTGTTGAAGGGCGGGGTGGGGGGTGTTTGGGGTGTTGGTGGTGGGGCTGGGGAAAGATTGCTATTAGGGAAGGCTGTATAAAAAGGGAACTACAGATTGGCAAAAGTTTAAGGAGTCCGGAATAGATTTTGGTTGAGGAAATGACGGGTGGTTCCGCTGGTGACGACTCCACCGCCCACCACTCTTATTCACCACCCACCGACGTTTATTCACCACCCACTGACGTTTATTCACCACCCACTGACTTTATTCATCACCCACTGACTTTATTCTTCACCCACTGACATTTATTCATCACTCATTGATTATTATTCATCACTCACTGAGTTTTATTCATCACTTACTGGCTTTATTCACCACCCACTGAATTTTATTCGTTAACCAATAACTTTTAATCATCACTAATTGACTCTAATTCATAATTCACTGACTTTTTTCATCGTTCACTGATTTTTTTCATCTTCCATTGACTTTTAATCATCACTCATTGACCTAAATTCATCATTCACTGTCTTCTATTTCTCAAGGTTACGAGGGTTCAATTTTTATCTAGGTTAAATTTTTACCAGGGATTAATTATTACCAAGATTTAATTTTTGCAAAATAAAAAATTGTTCAATTCATTTTTTCCAAAACTTTTTTACAAAAGTTTAACTTTTCACTGAACTTTAATACTTACTAAAGTTTCATTTTCATTAAGGTTGCACTTTTAACCACGGTCTAATTTTTATATCGCCAGCAGATTCATCTTTACTATGTAAGGAATACTGTCTCTGATTTAACTCTTGTGTAGGAACAGATCATTCTCGCATCACCAAGAAGAAACGTTCAAATTTGATTTTTATATTTTATGGCTACATCGGTGTGAACTACCTCACTATTGTAAATCTATTTAATCACTACAGTTACCTAACTTTAATAATTATTGCATACACAAATTTTCGCTTGTCCTATATGGCAAGACGAACGTTGATATTTAAGCCATGATCGCAAGTTCTGCCTATTCGGCACGACATATATATATATAATTATATATATATTATATATATATATATAATATATATATATAAATATAATATAAAATATATATAATATATAAAATATATATATATATTTTATATATATATATATGGGAGTTGAATAATAGCTCTAGGCCTTTCATGTTGCATTCAACACATCAGAAACTTACTGTTGCATAAAGAGGATGAAATCCAAGCAAACACGTTCAGAGAGAGCGTTTTTGCTAGAATGAGGAAAGAGGGAAGCAGTAGAGGATACGCACAGTCATAATGGCTTGTGAGAGCGAAACAGAGAAAGGAGGCCTTTTTCTCCACAGGTTCTAAGGCCTCTGGAAAGTAAAATATAATTTAAATTTTTAAAAAAATTCGACCGTAAGCCAGCGGAAGGCCTCGGTTAGATGCTGGTCATCACATAACTAAGACACGAGTAGGAAGCACTTATTCTGTTTCTTGACGAACCTTAACTAACCTAACCTAAAGTCTCTAGAGTTGTGAATGATTGTGCAAAGCGACTTATCTCAAGCCTTCAATAGACATAGATCAACCGTCATTTTACGAGAGCCTTCTACTCAGAAGACATGTCATTAGTTTTCCTCTGCCAAATAAGAACAAATTTCTCAAAATTTCCTTCATGTTCTAATTTACAAAATAGCTAAAAGCTCCTTAAATACCACTAGGCAGGGAGGCACCAGCAGGCTCAGTCTACCTACGGTCTTCTCAAGGACACAGCATAATTAGTTCTCATTCCTAGACTTACTAAGCACATAAGAACATAAGAACATAAGAAAGGAGGAACACTGCAGCAGGCCTGTTGGCCCATACTAGGCAGGTCCTTTACAATTCATCCCACTAACAAACATTTGACCAACCCAATTTTCAATGCTACCCAAGAAATAAGCTCTGATATGCAAGTCCCACTCAAATCCAACCCCTCCCACTCATGTACTTATCCAACCTAAATTTGAAACTACCCAAAGTCCTAGCCTCAATAACCCAACTAGGTAGACTGTTCCACTCATCAACTACCCTATTTCCAAACCAATACTTTCCTATGTCCTTTCTAAATCTAAACTTATCTAATTTAAATCCATTACTGCGGGTTCTCTCTTGGAGAGATATCCTCAAGACCTTGGTAATATCCCCTTTATTAATACCTATCTTCCACTTATACACTTCGATCAGGTCTCCCCTCATTCTTCGTCTAACAAGTGAATGTAACTTAAAGAGTCTTCAATCTTTCTTCATAAGGAAGATTTCTAATGCTATGTATTAATTTAGTCATCCTACGCTGAATGTTTTCTAACGAATTTATGTCCATTCTGTAATATGGAGACCAGAATTGAGCTGCATAATCTAGGTGAGGCCTTACTAATGATGTATAAAGCTGCAGTATGACCTCTGGACTTCTGTTGCTTACGCTTCTTGATATAAATCCCAGTAATCTATTTGCCTTATTACGTACGCTTAGGCATTGCTGTCTTGGTTTATGGTTGCTGCTTACCATAACCCCCAAGTCCTTTTCGCAATCTGTATGGCTAAGTTCTACATTATTTAACTTATAAGTGCTAGGGTTATGGACACTTCCGAGCTTCAGAACCTTGCATTTATCTACATTGAACTGCATCTGCCACTTTTCTGACCAAGAGTAGAGTTTGTCTAAATCCTCCTGAAGTTCCCTAACATCTACGTTTGAATCAATTATCCTACCTATCTTCGTGTCATCGGCGAATTTGCTCATATCACTAGTAATTCCTTCATCAAGATCATTGATATATATTATAATCAACAACGGGCCCAAGACTGATCCCTGTGGAACTCCACTTGTTACTGATCCCCACTCGGATTTAACCCCATTTATGGACACTCTCTGCTTCCTGTCTGTGAGCCATGATTCGATCCACGAGAGCACTCTTCCCCCAATGCCATGAGCTGCTACTTTCTTCAACAGTCTTTGGTGCGGAACTCTATCAAATGCCTTACTAAAATCTAAGTAAATAATATCAAATTCTTTATCGTGGTCAACAGCCTCAAAAGCTTTACTGAAGAAAGTTAATAAATTAGTTAGACAAGACCGGCCTCTTGTGAATCCATGCTGAGTATCATTAATCAAGCTATGCTTATCGAGATGGCTTCTTATAATTTGAGCTATAATTGACTCTAGTAATTTGCCTACAATTGAGGTCAGGCTTATTGGGCGGTAATTTGACGGTAACGACTTGTCCCCTGTTTTAAAAATAGGAATTACATTAGCCGTCTTCCACATATCAGACACTACACCTGTTTGAAGAGATAAATTAAAAATATTAGTTAATGGTTCACAGACTTCCATTTTGCATTCCTTTAGAACCCTTGAAAAAACCTCATCAGGACCCGGTGACTTATTTTGCTTCAGTCGGTCTATCTGCTTCACAACCATTTCACTAGTGACTATGATGTTACATAATTTATCTTCTTCTGGTCCACTATAAAAATTAATTACCGGAACACTACTAGTGTCTTCCTGTGTAAAAACCGAGAGAAAATAATTATTTAAAATCGAGCACATTTCATTCTCTTTGTCAGTAAGATGCCCATAGTTATTTTTAAGGGGACCTATCTTATCTCTGACTTTTGTTCTATATACCTGGAAAAAACTTTTTGGGTTTGTTTTAGAATCCCTAGCAACTTTAATTTCATAGTCCCTTTTAGCTTTTCTTATCCCCTTTTTAATGTCCCTCTTAGTGTCAATATACTGATTCATAAGATGACCCTCGCCTCTTTTGATACGCCTATAAATTCCTTTCTTATGCCCTAGTAGATATTTCAGCCTATTATTCATCCATTTTGGGTCATTTCTATTTGATCTAATTTCTTTATAAGGGATAAGCGTTCTTTGAGCAGCATGTATTGTGTTCAGAAAACTGTCATATTGATAGCTCTCTTCGTTACCCCAGTCAACAGATGATAAGTGTTCTCTAAGCCCATCGTAATCTGCTAAGCGAAAATCTGGACTGTTACTGAGTTATCCCTACTATCATACTTCCATTCAATTCTAAATGTAATTGATTTGTGGTCGCTAGCACCCAGTTCTTCTGAAACTTCTAAATTATTAACAAGGGATTCATTGTTTGCCAGAACTAAGTCAAGCAGGTTATTACCCCTTGTAGGTTCTGTCACAAACTGCTTCAAAAAACAATCCTGAACTACTTCTAAGAAGTCGTATGATTCTAAATTCCCAGTCAAGAAATTCCAATCAATATGACTAAAGTTAAAGTCTCCTAGAATTACTACATTATCGTGCCTTGTGGCCCTAACAATTTCCTCCCATAGTAGTCTTCCCTGGTCCCTATCTAAATTTGGGGGACGGTATATCACACCTAAAGTTAATTTTTCATGCCCCTCTGAAAATTCTATCCAAACAGACTCTGTATGTGTTACTTCAGACTTAATACCCGTTTTAATGCAACAGTTCAAGCGATCTCGGACATACAATGCCACCCCACCCCCCTTCCCGATACTTCTATCTACTTGGAACAATTTGAAACCCTGAATGTGACATTCTGCAGGCATGTCCCGACTTTTTGAATTAAACCACGTCTCAGTAATGGCAAATACATCTATGTTACCTGCACTAGCAACTAGTCTCAACTCGTCCATCTTATTCCTAGCACTGCGACTATTTGTGTAATATATACTTAAGGACCCTCCTTTCTCTTTATCATTCCTGCTCCTTTCTGTTATTCCACTAAACCTATTACTGTCCTTGTCAATTAGTGCCACTGGCCTTCTGATATCCACCTCATTTTGCCTATTACTAGTTCTCCTAGTACTCATATTACTACCCTGAGACTTCACAGTTTTCCCGCAGAAACCCATACCACTAACTATTCCTAGTTTAAGGACCTAACAGCTCCCTGCACTGCGTTGGCCAGTGCTCCCACCCCACACCTAGACAAGTGAACCCCATCCCTGGCATACATGTCATTTCTGCCATAGAAGAGGTATAAAGAGATATAAAGATGGCTCGATATTCAGACTTTGCTTTACAAGAGGAATGGTGGTAATGCTTCCCTTCGTGTCAAGAGAAAGAGAGGGGAAGAGAGAGAGAAGAGAGAGAGAGGGGAGAAAGAGAAGGGGAGAAAGAGACAAAGAGGGGAGAGAGAGAGAGGAGAGAAAGAGGGGAGAGAGGGGGAGAAAGGGAGAGGGAGAGAGAGAGGGGGAGAAAGAGAGGGAGAAAGGGGGAGAAAGAGAGGGAGAGAAAGGGGGCAGAAAGAGAGGGAGAGAGAGGGGGAGAAAGACAGAGAGAGAGAGAGGGGGGGACAGAGAGGGGGGACAGAGGGACAGAGAGGGGGGCAGAGGGAGAGAGAGGGGAAGAAAAAGGGGGGAAGGGAGAGTGGGGGGAGAGAGAGGGGGAGAGGGAGAGGGGGGGGGAAAAAGAGAGGGGGGGGAGAGAGAGAGGAGGAAAGAGAGGGAGAAAAAAAGGTGGGAGGGGCGAGGAAAAGGCAGCGTGTAGCTAGTTTCTATACCACAAGAGGGCGAAAGCACAACTTCACTCTGGCTGTACCCTTCTCCAGAACATCACTTATCTGAGTCATTTACCCCCAGGATGCTCGATAGGGAACACATTCTACAGTTTATATGTAAACGAGATAAAGTCAGTTATCAAATGAAAAGCGGCACACGAGGCCCCAACTTTCCCCTTTCCCCCTACTTGTATGTTTCATAACAAAAATGTTTTCAAATGAGTTTATTTAGGAAAAACAGCTCTTAGCTTGTAAATTAAAGGTGGGAATCATTAATTGTAAATGTTGCCAAAAAAGCTAGGGATTTTTAACGAAACCCTATCAAACCCTGTGTAAAAAAGGGGGGAAGGGGAGGGAAAGGTAGAAAGGGTGATGTTTGGTTAGGTGGTGGTGTAAGGAGAAGGAAAAGAAATAACTTGATATAATATTCCAGAACGAAAAAGATGGGGAACGAAAAAATTTAAAAAAACTGCAAAAATGAGTTGAAAATTTAAACTTTTCTTGTATTTAGGGTCTTTATTAAATCCCAGCGTCCAGCAAAAGGAAAAATTCTACAGAAATAAATTAAATGGCGAAATTCCTCGGGATATTTTTTTTCAAGTTTTTATCGTGTTAAAAAATCACCACTGATAAAATTCCCGTGAAAAAAAGCCAGCAGACATTCTTTTTTTTTTTTTTTTGCCCTTCCTCCTTTAAAACGTGATGAGAATCAAAAAACTGTTTGAAAATTTTAAAAAAAAATAAACGTGAGGTAAACGTTATTTAGAGTAGCTTTGTGTGCCGTAGATAAGACTCGGCGAAAACTTATGCTCGCTCATTTGCTGCTCTGTTCTCTTTTTTTATATATTCATGCAAAACTATATTAAAATTTTTAGTTTTGTCCCTTTTGAACCCTTTTTAATTTTCCTTCTTTATTGTTTTTAAAATTTTTAGTAAATTTCCCCGTTTTTTCCCCACTATTCATCATTATCTCTGTTTGCTTATGTTTTCCCACATTTACCTATGGAAATTTGTAAGATTTGTTTTTTTATTTTTAAAGAAAAATTCCCTTATTCAATTTTCTGTTAATCCTTTTCCCTTATATTTTTTTGCCCCATTTTATTTGTATCCACCCCTTGCTTTTACTGGGTTCATAGATTTGTTTTTGACCGTCAGCGCTCCAGTAAAAATGAAAACATGGCCCAGTCTGTTGTGTTGATCCGGATTACTTATATTTTGAATACGTTAGATCCCCCGTTAGTCCAGTTAATAATTTCCTTAAATTTTTGTTTGCAACTAAAATTAATGGCAAGTAGTCCTTTTTTTTCCCCAGGTGGGGCGGTTGACGTCTGTGTGTTTGTGGTGTGGTTTAGGGTTGTGTGACTCCCTTTTACATCACTATTTGTTTTTTCGGGGGTCGAGTCATATTTCCCTGGCCCCGCTTCTTGCTGGTTGCTAGTGGGTTTCTCTCCCCCTACCCCTGACTTTTCAAACCCTCGTTTAAAAAAATATGTATGGTTCCTGCCTCCACTACGTCATTTTCAAAGCTATCCACGCCTGACAACTCTTTGACTGAAGAAATATTTTCCTAACACCCCCTTTGACCCCCTCTGTTCTTCAGCGTCCAATTGTCCCCCCTTGTTCCGTGCCCCTCTCTTGAACTCCTGCTTTGTCCCCCTTGTCATTCCGCTAAGTTTTTTTATGTTGCTTTCATGTCCCCCCCAACCCCCCCGCCCTCCAGTGTCGTCGGCCAATTTTCCCCTTAAATTAAAAATTTTCATCGTGGGACTTTCCCTCTTAGCTCTGGGACTAGTTGCAAGCCTAGGGACTTTTCAAATTTCCCGCGTGTGTTTTCCCAAATGGTGCTGCATACTCCAGTAGGGGCCCGACGTTATGGGTAAAAAAGTCTTGAACATTCCTTATGGGGTTGGAATGCCATCCTTATTTTTCCCAACGCCGTATGCTGCAGCAGTTATCTGATGTGCACCTCAGGGATGTACTCGGTATTACACTGCCCCCAAATTTTTTTCCGTGAGTAGGTCTGCAGTTTTTGGGCCCCACATAGACTATCCCTTTGCGGTCTTTTTTTCCCCTTTCCGTCTTAAAGACTTTTTATTTCGCAGGGTTAAATTCAAGGACCCCATTGCGGGAAGGGGGCTTTAGCCTGTCGGGTCTCTTTGTACCCCTGCTGATCCTCGACCGTTTTGATTCCCCTCATTAAACTTCACATCATCTGCAAACAAAAACACTTCTGAGTCTACCCCCTTCCGTATGTTATTCAGTAAAACATACAGGTCCGGGACGGGCCCCTCGGGAACCCCCATGTAAAGGGCGCCCACTCTGACCCCTCGTACGTACCGGGACTTTTTGCCTCCCTGTAAATATTCTTGACCCTTGCGTCCCTTTCCCCGTTATGGGGGGCCTGCCCCTTGGTTTTTGCTTAACCTTTTGAGGGGAAAACGTGTTAAGGTCTTCTTGCGTCAAAAAATGCAGTTTATCCACCCCCCCCCCTCTTTGTCTTACTTTGTCACCTTGTCATAAAACCCATAGTTTTTATGAAAAGGGATTTTATTCCATGAAACGGTGCGGGTTGTCGATTACACGTTGTTTCTTTTGGGCTCCACCCTCTCCCCTGATTTTCCATGCTTTGCTTAATACACGTTAGTAAACCTAAAAAAACATGAAAAAGGGGAGGAACAGTGCGTACGCCTTTTGGGCCCTAAAAGGGCCCTTAAAAAATCCAACCCCAAAAGGGGATTTAAAAGCTACCGTAGGGATAAGGTCTATGTTTAAGGCCTAAAAGTCTGTTTTTTTTAAAAATTTGGGGATTACTTTGCCTCTCCATACCAAGGTAGTTGCCATTTTCAAGGGATGTTTGAAGATCTTTTTTAGGACACAGCTCTCGCCCCTCTTAAGGACCCCGTAAGATGTTGGTACCCCCGGGTTTTGAGGTTAAAAGTTAAAATAGCAGCTTCTTCCCCTCATGCAGCACTTTTTTGTGTACTCCCTTTTTAAATTTCTGGAGTCCTACCTTTTTCCCACTGCAAAATTTTCTTTAAATCTCATGTTGGATCCTAAAATACCTCTTGGTGTTTTTGTGAACCCCCCACCATCCTTCTTCACCCTGATTACTGGTCTTGACTTTTGTTTTCCCCCCTGAGTGGCTATATAACAGCTTCGGCGACTTGACTTTCGATGCATGTCTTTTCGAGTCGGAGCCTTCCTTACTGGCCATTTTTTTTGCTTTTGGGCTGATCTCTATTTTCCTGGGGCCCTTTGTTTATGTACCTTTTTCATTCTTATGCACCTAGTTTTTCCCTTTCCCACCCTTTGGGTGAAAACAAGGGCTCGTTGGTCTTCCCTTTAATTTTGTTTTTCCTTGGGAAAAAACCCTCTCCTCTGCCTCCTTGCATTTTGTTGTCACATAGTCTATTTTTTTACTGGTTTTCCTCCCAGTTCCTCTCCCCCTGAAAAGTTTTGCGGGGAAAATTTCCCTTTGCCTGGGTTTTGCCCCCCCCCTTTTTTTTGGTTTTTCCCCTCTTATTCCTGTACTCTCTCCCCGTAGCTCAACTTTTTAAACAAACACAGAACCCCGGATCACACTCCTAGGGGCCCTTTTAACGTGAATCCTCGATTCCAAACTACTCAAGGTGAAAACAAGGTCAGTCTTGCTGGATGTTCCTCATTCTTCTTCTGGTGGTCTAAAATATTGTTGAGAGTTTTTTCCCGTACCAATTCCCACTTGGCTCCCTCCTGGGACCCCCCATGGGGTCCAGGTTTTTCCAGTCAATCTCCTTGTGATTAAATCACCCCCTAATGCACTTTTTCTTCCCAATTTAGCTTTCTAGCCACCTCGGTTGTTTGGGCAACCCTTGTTCTGTTGCTCTCTCGTATTCTTCTCTTGGGCCCCTACAGTTTTGTGGTGGGTTTACATTTCTGCACTTCCCCCTAATGGTCCCCAGATTGGATTGTTCCTATTAAGTAGTCCCTTTTGCAATTCCCTCCATTCCCTTCCCTTTTTTCAAACCCCATGTTCTTTATGAGCAGTGCAACTCCTCTCCCCTCTCCCCCCTCTGTCTTTTTTGAGGATTTTATTCTGAGTGGAAGATTACATTGCTATCCGTAAGTTTCGTTTTTTGTAAGTGCTTTTTGTGGGGATTCCTTGATTCTTTTATGCCCCTCCCCGACTTTTTATTATTCTGTCGCATTTGTATAACAAAACCTTTTAATTTTTTCTAAAAATCTGGGGGGGAGACTTTGGGGGGGGTTGGGAATGGGAGACCCGCTAAGGAAAAAATGGGGGGTTGCTTGGGGATGGAGTTGTAATGAGGTGGGGGGGGGGGACGGTATTGCATGGCGTTTTTTAGTAGAGTTTGGTTGCATTGGGGGGTTTTCCCGGGTTTGGGGGCTTCTTGGTGGTTGTGGGGAGGTTGTATTTGATTTCTCCGAGTCTGGGGGTCTCCTTTTACATGTCAATCTTTATCTCTCCTCCTTTTTTGTGTGTGTGTGTGTGTGTGTGTGTGGTGTGTGTTGTGTTGTGTGTGTGTGTGTGTGTGTGTGTGATGTATGCTGCTGTATGTATGATGTATGCTGCATGTATGTTGTTGTATGCAGTATGTATGTTTTATGAAAAGATGTATGAAGAGTATGTAGCATGTTGCATGCATGCTGCGCGTGCGTATTTGTACGGGGCGAAAGTCCTATCCAATGTGCTTATACTTAAAACTTCAAGGGAAATCGTATATATAGTAGTGTCGTTCTATACTAAAATTTTGGTTGTTTTTGGTTTAATGAACATCATCTGACGGGGGCAAAAATTTTTGCCATAAATCAGTTTTCAAATTTGAAAATGTACAGTTGATAAATTTTTGGATAAAACTACTAAAAAAAATCTATAAATTTCGAACAGTTGTTCCCTTAGCAACAAAATACTTGGACGGAAAAAAAAAAAAAATGGGAGAAGGATCGTTATTCAAATTCGCAAAAAACCATTTTCAAGATAGGTAGTCTTTGGTAATGATGAAATGTGCAGACCCTGTTTTACTTTTTTCCCTTCAAGAAAAAAAAATGGATTGGGGATTTTGGGAATTGCAGAACACTTTTTTCCCCTAAGGGGAAAAGGAGCTTTTCCCCCTTTGTCAGATCAAACTTAATATCCTCTTTTTACCGCTGATTTGGGACCCCATTGAGTGTAGTGATTTCCCGGAAAAAAAAGATTTAAAATAAAAAATAATTCCAGAAATTAAAAAAATATATCAGAAGTTCATGTTGCCCGTGGTGGAGGTCGCCCAGTATTATAGCCTTTTCTTTGAGGTGTTTTTAAAAGGAGATTATTTTAAAAAAGTTTTGGTCAAACTTTGCTTGTGGTAATTGAAATCCCGTGTTTTGAGTGTACTTTCAGATCACGGAATATTCCTTACTCGGTGCGTTCAGTATTTCATACTGCCCTATACTTTTTGGGGGAATATATATATTTATTTTATATATATTAATTTTTTAAAATATATAATATATATTTATATATATATATATATAATATAAATGATGCAAAAACAAACCCCCTCTGAAAGAATGAGAAATTCCCAAACCCCTCGGATATCACGAAAGCGCTTGGAATTTCTTATTCTTTTTAGAGTGGTTTTTTTGCATATTTTGAAAAACACCTTTTTACTGTGATTTATTGCATATATATATTATATATATATATTATATATATTATATATATAATATATATATATATATATATATATATATATATATATTAATAAACTCAAAAGAGAGAGAGAGGGGGAGAGAGGGAGAGAGGGAACAGACAGGGGTTGAAAAGTATGAAATTGTTTAAAATCGTTGACTTCTGTCTATTTATTTTTAAAAGGTGTCAAGGTGAAAAGACAAAAAGACGTACGCAAAATTTTGTCATGGCGCGTGAAAGGGTGGCACTGGACAAAAGTACCTTAATATTGTTGAAAAGAGCCTGACCGCTAACCCCAACTCTTATTCACGTTTCAAGTCTCTGTAGCACAGGGTAAAAAGTCCCCCACATCCAATAAACAGAAGTCTCATTTGACTATTTTTAAACACTCCTTTTTTTTACGCAATTTTTTTTAGCTGCTTTTCTAAAGAAAATTTTTTATTTAATTTTAATTAGTTTGATGTAGTTAGGTTGGATGTTGTCTGTCAGTGAATTAACAAAAACCCGGTGTTACAACTCTATAATTGAAACTGTTGTGCTGAAAAAGGGATTATACTACATAAAATCCTCTTTATCATTGTCTCTGTATTGGACTGAAGAAGCCCCCTGGTGGCGAAACGGGTTTCCCATTTAAAAATTTTCCAAAAAGTTGCACAAATGCTCATACTGATCATTCATTTTCATATAAACTGGGAATGATCAACAACGATATTATGGGAATATCAACATTCTATATACTGGTAAATAATCATCTTCATATTTACTGGTAAAATCAAAAGTCACATAACTGGAATTTTCATTGTTTTTATATGCTTCCAATTTGGGCACCTCGCCTCGATCCGTACTACAAATTTTCCCAATACCGAGGCCCTTAATTATAGGGGAATAAATTTTTAAAATGATGGGGGGTTATTAAAGAAAGAATTTGGAAGACGAGTGGAAAGGGGAGTGAACAAGGGGCTTTGGGGAGGTTAGGGGGGGTGTGACCAAAAACTTTACAGGTGAAACATACAGGTGAAAAACATTCAGTAAGGGAAACAGGGTTTTTGGGGATTTTTAGATTTGGAAAAGGGTATGACAGGGAGGAAGGCAATGTGGCAGAGGGTTGCAAATTTTGGGAATAGGGGTAGAATTACTGAAACCCGTGAAAACTTTTAACGAGTTTAGCGAGTTTGGGTTAGGAATTTAAGAGAGGGGGGGTTTTAATTTTTCCCAGAAAAAAAGTGGGCCCCTTTAGAAAAGGGATGTGTGATGCCCAAAAAGGTTATTCTTATATTTATGGATGGGGTTTTTAAGAAAAAGTAAGTGTTGGGCCTTTTGCACGGGGGTTTGGGGTTTTAAAAAAAAAGAATCTAATAAAAAAGGGGGTTGTCAGGGGGTTGCTCTTGCTGATGAAAATGTGTTTTTGGGAAAGATTCAAAAAGAGAAGTTGAAAGGAGGATAGTGGTTTTGAAAGTAAATGTAGGGAAGAGTAAGTTGATGAGGATAACACAAAATTAGGAAACGAAAGATTGGAATAGGTTGGAAAGAGAGAGTAGGGGAGGTAAAGAATTCAGTTTTTAGGAGTAGATGTATCAGAAAGATGAGTTATGAAAGAGAGGTGAATCATAAAAAATGACGAAGGGAAAAAGATGGTGGGGGCATGAGGAGATGTGGAGACAAAGAATTTTGCCCGGGGGGAAGCAAAGGGGGGAATATTTTTGGGGAGTATAGTTTTCCCAACGCTCTTTTTGGGGTTTGGGAAGCAAGGGTGATAAAAGTTGCAAAGGAAAAAGGGGGCCGGGGGGGGAAGGCAGTGGAGAGGTCTTTGTCTGAGGGAAATGTGTGGTGTGATTGTAATGCAGGGGAATTTATTTAGTTTGGAAATTATGAGGAGGACAGGTTTTCCAAAAAAATTTAAATTCCAGAGGGTGAGGAGGGGGATTTTGAGGTGGTTTGGCCCATGTAGAGGGAGGGAAAAGGGGTTAAAATAAAAAGGGACTAAAAGGGAGGGTATAAAACCTGTGTGGGGGGAAAGGGGGGGTAGAGGTCGGCCTAAAAAAAGGTTTGGGGGGAAGGGGGGTTAAAGGTTTTGTGTGCTGGGGGGCTTGGATTTCCCAGCAAGAAAGGTTGGGGAAAGTATTGGGGGAAAAATGGAGAAAAATTGGTTTTTAGGATTGACAGTTTTCGATTTGTAAGAGGGTAATTTTAAAGGGAAGGTTTTAGGGAAATGGGCGGGGCCGGATTTTAGCCCTAGAGATGGGAAGACGTGTCTGCACTCTGAAGAGGTGGGGTTAATGTGCAGTTTTATAACTTTTAGTGAAAGCTTTGCCTCTGGCAAGCTGTGAAGGGGAATGGTTTTTGAAATTTTTTTCTTTGTCGGGCCACCTACGGTTGTGGGGAAAAAGGGCCCGATGTTTTAAAAAATTTTTTCATGGGTATGTCTTCGGCCCGGGTTTTAAAACCCCTAGTTTGCGGGGTTTGCGGGGATTTTTTGTAGGACGGGGTTTAGAGGGGTCGTTTGAATTTTCTGTTTCCATGAGGGGGGGGCTGAAAACGACCGGTCGAGCCCTCGGCGGTCGCAGTGTTTTTAAATTTTACATATATATATTTTTAAGGGAGGGGCCCAATCAGCCACTGTATTATTAAAAAACTGTGAAAACCTGTGGGTTAATGCAAATATTTAAATTCTTGAATCAGTGGCAGAACCTCAAAACATGAAAATAATAAAAAGGGTTTTCATTTGTTGTTCAGACCGAATATCAAAAGGGGGGAAAAGGGGTTAAGCAACAAGTCTGTACCCGGGAAATGCCCCCCAAAGGGGCCCAGCGGGTACAATAAAATTCATTACTGGGGAAAATTTTGATTTTTGAGGAAAATATGTTAAAGACCCGGGAAAGCCCCCTAGGAAAAAGGGAAAGGAGGAAGGGTTTTAAAAATTTTTAGTACTGTTTGCTGATGGGGAAAAAAAATTTTTTAAAAAGAGAAGTTCAAAAACTTTAAGCAAGAAGATTTGTTCATAATATATAGAAAATTTTCATAAATGTGGGATTTCCCCTTTGAATGAAATTTAGGTTTTTTCCCCCGTCCATACCAAAATTATTAGGAATTTTGGGCACATAATGAGTATTTTTAAAAGAATACTATTCGCCAAAGTTACGAAACTGTTGCTGTTAATTTGATTAATGGTAAAAAAAAAGGTAAATTCACTAAAAGCAGATTAAAAAAACTTGCCCTGTAGTTTACCCATAGCAATACACACACAAAAGATAAAAGCAATAAAGTTTGTTTTTACTTTTTATAACTGCTCAGATAGTATGCTCAGTGTTTTTGTTCCACTTTTGTAAACACGCCCCTGGGGTAATCTATGCCCGTTTAAAGGCCCCCCAAAGTAGAAAAGTACAGAAAGAATGTACTTTACTCCGGGGCCAAAACCGCGAGTTTCGCTAAGTGCAGTTTCCTTTTTGTAACTTAAAAATCTTTAAAAAACCTTTCAATTTCTTTTTTGAAAGTTTCCCCGTTTTAATCTAGATTATGGGATAGTTTTAAGTTATTTTTACATTTTTAGTTTTAACCTACGCTGTGGTACATTGTGTTTTTTAAACCCATGCTATGGTAAAGCGTGTTTTAAAACCCATGCTATGGGAAAAGCGTTTTGGTTTTTTAAACCCATGCTATGGTACAGGGTTTGTTTTCGCTATCGACCCCCCAAAATAAATGTACCCCGCAGAATTAAAACATATTACAAATCCGTCCCAAAAAACTCTTGCAGCCTTTCTAGCTTTTTTAAAATTTTTACAGTTATTTTAAAAATTTCGTGTGAAGGTAGAACCCACGTTTTTGTTACAATGAACATTAGAAAAAGGGTCAATGTGTATACTTCTTGCCCCATGAAAAACAGGGGCCCGGTTCACCCTCAACCCTTGGCATATTTGTAAAATTTTTATAAAATGAAAGATACATTGTGATTACAGCTTTAGCCCCATTTATGAAAAATACGTGAAGAAAATGTCGTGAAAGGGGTTAGGAAATCCGTAAATTTAAAATTTTCCCAAAATTTAAATTAAAGGGTTTTAGTACCAAAATTTCGGGCGATTTCGAGATGATTTTTTTTCAGGGGGGTGACGATGGGGGAAAAAATTTTTTGCTTAATGTAAACTTTAAAATTCTCTCTAATAAAGGGAGGGCCCCTCAGGGGTCAAAAAGAAGTGGTGATGGAGTGGTGGAGTTGGGGGGGGAAGTTTTTTATTAAAGACTCATGGATGAGAGGGGGTGATGGAAAAGTGGGTTGGAGGGGAAAAAATGATAATTAAATTTCCAATATGTAAAGGATGAGAGGGGAAGGGGGGATGGAGAGGTGGAATTTTAGATTCTGATTACCTTTTGTGAACATAAAGAGGGAGGGGGTGGCGAAGAGGTGGAGAAGCAAGAGTGGAGGGGGGTGACAGGCAGAGATGAAGGAGGGACTGTTTGGAGAGATGTAATGAGAGAAAGTGTGATGGAGTGGTAGAAGCTGTGTGGAGGATGTGAGTGGGCCTTGATGCAAAAGTGGATAGAGGTAAAACCGGAAAATAAGGGGGAAAATGAGTAAAAGAAGGAGGTAGTTAGGTGGGCGGAGGGAAAGGCAGAGAATGATGAAATAGGAGGAGAGAAGGAAGGGAAAAGAGAATATTGTAGTAAGGACAGTATGTTGGGCGGGAGAGCAATATCAAAAGATGAAGGAAATCGCCACACAGTCATTGAAGGATTGAAGGAAGGGTGTTGGGCCAATGGAAAAGTAATGGAAGGGTAAGACAAGGGAGGAAAGTGAGGGATTGATGGAGGAGGGGCGTGGAAGGTCTGCCAACCTCTCTTCATCTGTCTTCATTTCCTTAACAACTTGTGGACCCTCTCGAGTTTTCTGCCTTGAATCACCTTCTTTCCCTTCCACGAAATTTTCCAGTCTTTTTGTTTTGCTTCCTAACATATCTGCAATGGATCATCATTCTGAGAAGCGAAAATAGCTCTGTTTTCTTGTACTGCGGCTTCAAGATGCTAACGATACTTTTTAAGTATCAGGGTTTAAGAAAATGAACTTTGGAAGTTTTAACCCACTGGTGAGGTCTGAAGGATATTTGTATGTGAGAGAAAACTGAACTTTGGAAGTTTTAACCCACTGGTGTGGTCTGAAGGATATTTGTATGTGAGAGAAAACTGAACTTTGGAAGTTTTAAGAACATAAGAACATAAGAACGAAGGAACACTGCAGAAGGCCTACTGGCCCATGCGAGGCAGGTCCAAGTCTCCTACCGGCTTAAGCCAATGCACCCAACCTAGTCAGGTCAGGTCACATGACTTAAGGGAGGAACACGGCAACCGACCTGGTAGCACAAGCTATCAGGTCTAACTCACACCCACCCACATCTACTCATGTATTTATCCAACCTATTTTTAAAGCTACACAACGTTCTGGCCTCTATAACGGTACTTGGGAGTTTGTTCCACTCATCCACAACTCTATTACCAAACCAGTACTTTCCTATATCCTTCCTGAATCTGAATTTTTCAACTTAAAACCATTGCTGCGAGTCCTGTCTAGGCTACATATTTTCAGCACACTATTTACATCCCCTTTATTTATTCCTGTCTTCCATTTATACACCTCAATCATATCCCCCCTAAATTCTACGTCTTTCTAGAGAGTGCAGTTTCAGGGCCCTTAGTCTATCCTCATACGGAAGGTTTCTGATACATGGGATCAACTTGTCATCCTCCTTTGTACATTTTCCAGAGAATTTATATCCATTCTGTAATACGGTGACCAAAACTGTGCAGCATAATCTAAATGAGGCCTAACCAAGGATGTATAGAGTTGAAGAACAACCTGAGGACTCCTATTATTTTTGCTTCTTGATATGAAGCCAAGGATTCTATTAGCTTTATTGCGAACACTTATGCACTGTTGTCTTGGTTCAGATTACTGCTAACCAGAACTCCTAAGTCTTTTTCGCAATCCGTAATATTAAGATCTACATTATTTAGTTTATATGTGGCTGGTTATTGTCCTGTCCAACATTTAGAACTTTGCATTTGTCTATATTAAACTGCATCTGCCACTTCTCCGACCACTGCATCAGTCTATTCAAATCTTCCTGGAGTGCTCGAATGTCCTCGTCAGAATGAATTCGACGGCCTATTTTGGAGTCATCGGCAAACTTGCCGATGTCGCTCTTTATGCCCTCATCTATGTCGTTTATGTAGATTGTGAACAGCAGGGGGCCCAACACTGACCCCTGTGGAACACCGCTCGTGACACTTCCCCACTCTGATTTCTCCCCATTTATGCAAACTCTCTGCTGCCTATTTGTCAACCATGCCTCTATCCAGGAAAAAAATTCTCCTCCTATTCCATGTGCTTTAATTTTCCTCAATAGTCTCTGATGTGGGACCCTGTCAAAAGCCTTACTGAAGTCCATATACACAATATCATATTCATTACCATGATCTACCTCCTCAAATACCTTAGTGAAAAAAGTTAATAAATTCGTAAAGCAGGAACGCCCCTTTGTAAAACCATGCTGAGATTCGTTGATTAATTTATGCTTTTCAAGGTGGCTACGAACTGCCTCGGCAATTATTGATTCCATAAATTTTCCCACTATGGAGGTTAATCTTATTGGTCTATAGTTCGAAGCTAAGGACCTGTCACCTGTTTTGAAAATAGGTATCACATTTGCCATTTTCCACTTATCTGGCACCATGCCAGTTTGTAGTGATATGTTGAAAAGATTAGCCAAAGGTGTGCTAAGCTCCTCTTTACATTCCTTTAGAACCCTTGCATACAGTTCATCAGGGCCTGGGGATTTGTTAGGTTTTAATTTATCTATTTGCCTAAGGACCATGTCACTTGTGACCCTAATAGTGCACAGTTTATTATCGTCCTGTTCTACATAATTTATCATTACTGGAATATCGCTGGTATCCTCCTGTGTAAAAACTGAGAGGAAGTATGTGTTAAAAATTCTACACATTTCCTTATCACTGTCAGTGAGCTGACCCGAGGAATTTTGAGTGGGCCTATCTTGTCCCTGATCTTACTTCTGTATACCTGAAAGAATCCTTTTGGGTTAGTCTTCGATTCTCTTGCAACTTTAACCTCATAATCTCTTTTTGCTTTTCTAATTCCCTTTTTTATTTCTCTCTTTAACTGAATATATCGATTTCTCAATTGCCCCTCTCCTCTTTTGATTTGCCTATATATGCCTCTCTTTTGACCAATCAGATATTTTAATCTATTGTTCATCCATTTAGGATCATTTTTGTTTGATCTGATTTCCCTATTTGGAACATAATTTGACTGAGCAGCTAGAACTATGCCCTGGAAAGCATCATATCGGCAACCATCACCACCTACCTGACCCTTAGTCAGGTCATTCCAGTTCAGCCCACCTAAGTAATTTTTCAGTCCTATGAAATCAGCCAAGCGAAAGTCAGGGACGGAGACTTAATTGCCATTATTAGGGGAATTCCATGATATATAAAACTGAGTGATTTGTGATCACTTTCCCCAAGCTCATCATTAACCTCAAGATTATTAATTAGTGTTTCCCTACTGGCAAGAACCAAGTCAAGGAGGTTATTTCCCCTAGTTGGCTCTGTCACAAACTGTTTTAAAAAACAATCCTGGATCGTATCAAGAAAGTCACCTGACTCTAAATTTCCTGTCAAATTGCTCCAGTCAATCTGTCTATAGTTGAAATCTCCCATTAGCACAACATTTTCGTATGTAGATGCCTTACGAATTTCGTCCCATAGAAGTTTACTGCACTCCCTATCAAGATTTGGGGCCCTGTAAATCACACCCAAAATTAGTTTTTCTCGGCCCCCGAGAAGCTGTAACCAAACAGATTCAGTGGCTGACGCTTCTAATTTAATATCTTGTCTAACACAACAATTTAAATTGTCTCTGACATACATCGCTACTCCACCACCTTTCCTGTTGACCCTGTCAGTGTGGAATAATTTATAGCATTGTATGTGACATTCAGAGGGCATCTCTCTATCTTTCAGATTGAGCCAGGTCTCTGTTATAGCAATAATATCTATGTTTCCTGCACTTGCAATTAATCTTAGCTCATCTATCTTATTTCTTACATTCCTGCTATTAGTATAGTAAACCTTAAGGGAGCTAGTCCCTTGCTGCCCTCTGCTGTCCCCCTTTGTTTGCTGACCTGATTTATTGTCTTTATTTATAACTTCATGCTGAATGCCTTTTATACATTTACTGTTTCCAACCCAAGTGTTGCAACCTGGTGAGGTCTGAAGGATATTTGTATATGAGAGAAAACTGAACTTTGGAAGTTTTAACCCACTGATTAGGTCTGAAGGATATTTGTATGTGAGAGATTACCGCATTGTAATTTCTAAATTATGGTTAAAGCAGTAGAGGGATGCTCATCATGTCTTAAACAGCTGATTTGTGCTAATGATGATTGTAAGTATCCTTTCGAGGCTCTGTTTCAAATCCACATTTGTGGACTTTCATCACTGTATTCGTATTCTTTTAGGATTTACTTTGGTTATTCTGTTCGAATACTACTATGATCCAAGGAAACTCATTTACCAGCTCTGTCAATCATTACAGTCATGTATTTATAGGGCGAACACTAACACTATCGTCGCGTATCCTACTTTGTGTATAACAGTTGTTGTAAACTGCTCTCCTAGCATTTCACTGTATATCAAAAATACAATAAGATCACAGTAAACAGGGATATCACAGTATGCTAAATAATCACATTAAAAATATAGTGAAATTCCAAACAAACTCGAGATTTTTCACATTATCAAGGAATAGTCCTTGATAATGTGAAAAATCACGAAAGCAATTGAAATTTCAGTATTATTTCATTATGGTTATTTTGCACATGAAAAAAAATGTTAGGTTCTTACTATTCTGTATTGCTCCGTTGACAATATTGTGTATGTGTGTTTGTGTGGTGTGTGTGTGTGTGTGTGTGTTGTGTGTGTGTGTGTGTGTGTGTGTGTGTGTGTGTGTGTGTGTGTGTATACTTTCCGAGATGTCCTCAGAGTTGTTTGCTCTGATTCTTAGACGCTGTGATTGATATCACTAATTTCTAGCCTCTTGGGCCTTACCATATCTGCTCTAGAAACTTGTATTGAATTTACCTCCTCTGCCATATCCATATTATTCTACATTTCAACCACCTTCCATCGCTATGGCTCATCTTTCTCATTAGCTTCCTCCAGTGTCTCCTTGAACTGGCTCTCTTAATTTAATCTGTCCTTATCTGCCTTATCCATTTACCTTAAAATCGTGAATGTTAAAATCATGTCTTCCCTTGTTCTCTCCTCTAGTTTCGTAACGTTCAGTTTCTTCAACCTTCTTGGAAGCCTTTGGACATTTCCGTTTTATTGGGTGCGGGTACTATGCTGGGAAAGTACATCTGTCGCATGTTCTGAAGGATCCTATCTGCTAATTTCTCAGTGCAGTTCTGAGGATTGCTTGTGTATTTCTGGCGATATGCTCGATATATATATTACCAGGTCCTTTACACTCGCTTATATTTTCAGCTTATCTCCACATAATCACACACACTAGACATACACATACCTTCTCCCCACACATACCAGGTAGTGATAGCAGTGATATACTACCCACCACTAAACAACAAGATACCAAGATAGGAATATGACAGCTCCTAATTATGGGAGACGTTAACAATGAAGTGGAGAGAGAGAATTTGGAGCCACACTGAAGAACCGTGTGAAAGCGGAGATGGAAAATGTCTCAGAATGTGCAAATGTGACCAGTCGTTTCCACAAGGGTCAGTATTGTGGCTACCTGGAGTATATCTGGATGAGGATTTCGGGAGTCAACGCCCACACGGCTAGGTCTGTGACCAGACCTGGTACTACTATGTACGTAAAACGACAAAAGAAACTAAGTCTGATATATCATTGATCGGAAATCACGTAAAGTTAATGGGGAGAATGCAGCAAAGTAGACAAGAAAAGCCTTCAAACTGATTTAGGCAAGCTGCAGGATTACTCTGATACTTGGTTGTCAGAATTTAATCCTAGTACATGTACATTTACGAGGACCAAAAAACAGAGTTAAGGCTTAAGGGACAAAGACTCCAAACCTCCCTGTAAGGGAAAGACTTTGGGCTGAATAGAGTTCCAAACTTATTGCCTGATGCCTAATGCACAGAAGCCGAATTTCCACAGAGAAAGATGGGTGTATGGCACATTCTGGAACATCTACAAGGATTAACCTTGTATAGAAACTATAAGAAAAATTCATTAGTATTACAATAACATTTGACCCAGAACTCTGGAACGTGAATTATGAAAAGAAACAAATTAAAATAGAAAAATTTTGGAGATGATTATGACATAGAAGATACTAAGAGGATTTGAAATGAGTGGCAAAGGGGGTGAGGCGACATAGACAGACGTTAAAGGCGTAGATGAAACACAGGACTGTCTCAGGGTCGAGAAAAAAGTGGAGTGAGCTAGATAAGGAAGTGGTAGAAGCAAACTCAATTCACACCAACAAGAGTAGGTACGATAGGGGCAGTGAGGCCAGGGTCCAGTAATGCTGGCAATTATATGGTAGTGTATCACGTACTGACCTGTGTCAAAATTTAATCTGCTAGAGATTAAATGGCACGAGAATATTTACCGAGTGCAGGAACTGATAGTCTATCTTGTGAGGTTGAAATTTCAGAATGAACTTTTACACCTGAGTGAGGGTTAGTCTCTTAAGAGTGACAGTATCTGCATTACCTGTCATCACTGACAGGCTCTCAATTGGCATCACTGACAGTCTCTCCATCAACTGGCATCACTGACAATTTCTGTTGTGACTGCCATTCTTTTCATCACCTGGATAGGCAGAGATTACACACAGAATATTTTCACTTGACGTGGCGTGCATCGAGTATGTCACTTTTATTGGTGTGTACAATCAATCAACTACACACCTTGCACTGCATCAATAATTAGCCAACAGTCTAGTAGCTTCTGGTGCATATATTATATAGTGTCGGGGGCACACTCCTATACTAAGAAAATACCAGTTATAAACTTTACCCAATCAGGATAAGTGGTTAAACTCCACAATAGTTTACTTGATGCCTACACCCAGGTCAGGAGGCCACTCAATGTCTGTATGCTGAGTAACATTTGCCGAGTTTCATCTATATCAACACACAGTCTATAGATAGAACGTAGTAAGTATAATAGAGACAGCATCATGATACCTGAAACACAGGGATTAGAGAGAGAGACAGAGAGACAGAGAGAGACAGAGACTGAGAGACAGACACAGACAGAGACACAGAAACAAAGAGCAAAAAAGTGGTAAAAAAAATAGGCACAACAATGTGAAGGGAAATATAATGGGAAGAGCAAAGGTCACTTACGATGCTTGGATTTGAAGAGGTAGACGGTAAGTCAAAAACAGGGAGATGGAAGGAAGAGGAACACGAGTTTAAATTGCCCATGGATTGTATAGGAGAGGAAGAATGAGAACAGATGTAAAAATTTTCAGAGTCTGGAATTACTCTCAGGGCAAACAATGCCAAAGCAGACTTGGCTTCTGGTCAAAACCAGATAGAAACAGGAGGACCTTTGAACAGAAAACATCTTTAGGAGTCTTAAGAACAGGAGACGAACAGGTGAGGGAGATTATAAACAGTTGATAGTTATAAGAAAGGGAAGCAGAATGGATGGCAAGAGGAGGGAACATCCATCTTCAAGTAATTTCTCAAGGCTCTTACCTTCTTTTCATTTAGAAAATCAATCTCAAAGCTCACTCCCACTTTCCCAATACAAATACCCTCACGCCCTCGACACTTCCCCATTATCAATAGGAAGTCCCTGGATGATTAATATCTACAGGTCACTGGATAAGGGACATTACCAGTGATTCTGAAAGACAGTAAATGTAGGAGATTATCAGGTGAAGCAATGTTTGCAGAGTATGTAGAATTAATTAGAATACAAATCGATGAACACAAGGAAAGGCTACAAATAGAACTGAGTAAACTACAAGACAGAAAAGATATGTGGCTTCGTGATATCAAACACATCAATTGCAATGTTGGGAATACCGAAAATGAGGCATGACTACAAAGAGTGACAGAGGCTGTAAGTGTCACTCAAGGCTTAAGCATAGTGTCTTGCATATCACCAAAGCTAAACATTAACTGAGTACCCTCTCCAGCAATTGCTCGTTTGGAAAATCTACGAGCGGCTTTCAGGATTCTCAACAAAGTCATTCATGGTTCTATGTATGATAAACATTAGGCCTATCTTGAAGTACGTAGCACAAGCATTGAGCCTCATACCATTAATGGACATAAGAGCTAGGGAAGATTTCTTTAGCTGCTCTGTATGACCGTGTAGGTTTAGCTCTTCATTTTTGTTATAAAAATAATCACAAATTATTAGGCGGTCTTGAAAGAGTGGACATGGATGGACTGTTCGAGAGGCAGAGAACAGGTAAATGCGAGCACAGTTTGAAGTTTAAGACCAAAATGAATTACAGGGACATCAAGAAGCATTTGTTGAACCTCAGGATGGTAAAGGAATCAATTACATGAACCAAGCAATAGTGGAGGCACTCTCAATGCATAGTTTTACAAAAACAGGTACAAGTTAAATAAAATGGGAGTGAATCGAACCCAAAAAGGGGAGTCCTAGAACTCTTAGGCCGACGTGTTAAAAACTGCTTCGTGGCCTACCAGTTAAACGACTCGCCTGCTGTTGGTTAGAAACTCGACCGTTCTACGATTATTTTGCAATTGTGTTAGTACGATTTCGTGAGTCGCGAACGGGAATGAGTGAACTTACGAGGCAAGAGTGGAGTAAATCAGGCAAACAAAGTTAAAATGCAAGGCCATTGCTACCACAAACTGGTGAATACGATCCCTCAACACACACACACACACACACACGCACACGCACGCACACGCCCACACACGCACGCACCCACTCTGATCAGGTGTCAGAGTGGGCACCTGTGGCGAGTGGGGTTCAACAGAGGTCAGTCTCATTACCGATGCTGTTTCTGGTATATGTAAACGACTTGACGGAAGGAATAGACTCGGAATTGTCTCTGTTTACAGATGACGTAAAGTTAATTAAAAATTCAATCGGAGGAGGACCAGGCAGAACTACATAAGGATCTGGACAGGCTGCAGGCCTGGTCCACAAACTGGCTCCTGGAGTTCAACCCCCACTAAGTGTATAGTCATGAAGATTGTGGAAGGACAAAGAAGACCGCAGACGGAGTACAGTCTAAGGAGGCTCAGAGACTACAAACCTCATTCAAGAAAAAGGATCTTTGAGTGAGTATATCGCCGTGCATGTCTCCTGAGGCACACATCAACTAAATAACTGCTGCAGCATATGGGCGCCTAGCATACCTAAGACCACCATTCTGACGTCTCGATAAGGAATCGCTCAGGACCCTGTACACCGTGTACGTCAGGCCCATATTGAGTATGCAGAACCAGTATGGAACCCTCACCTAGCCAAGCACGTAAGGAAATTAGAGAAAGTGCAAAGGCTTTCAACGAGACTAGTCCCGGAGCTAAGGGGCATGTCGTACGAGGAGAGGTTAAGGGAAATCGACCTGACAACACCAGAGGACAGGATAGGGGGGATATGATAAAGACGTATGAAATACTAAGGAATCGACAAACTGGACAGACAGGATGTTCCAGAGATGGGACACAGCAACAAGGGGTCACAATTGGATGATGAAGACTAAGATGAATCACAGGGATGTCAGGAAGTATTTCTTCAGTTATGTGGCTTAGCGCTTCTTTTTTATTATAATAATAATTCTTCAGTCATAGAGTTGTCAGGAAGTGGAATACTCTGGAAAATGATATAGTGGATGCAGGATCCATACATGGCTTTAAGAAGAGGTATGATAAAACTCATGGAGCACGGAGAGAGTTACCTTGTAGCAACCAGTGAAGAGGCTGAGGCCAGGATCTGTGACTCGACCCCTGCAACAGCAACTAGGTGCGCACGCGCGCTCGCGCACACACACACACACACACACACACACACACACACACACACACACACACACACACACACACACACACACACACACACACACACACACACACACACGGTCTAGGGGGCCAGAGACTGCAAACCTCACTCAAGGAAAAAGATTTTGGGGTGAGTATAACACCAGGCACATCTGAAGCGCACATCAACCAAATAACTGCTGCAGCATATGGGCGCCTAGCAAACCTCAGAACAGCATTCCGACATCTTAATAAGGAATCGTTCAGGACCCTGTACATCGTGTACGTTAGGCCCATATTTGAGTATGCGGCACCAGTCTGGAACCCACACCTAGCCAAGCAAGTAAAGAAACTAGAGAAAGTGCAGAGGTTTGCAACAAGACTAGTTCCAGAGCTAAGAGGTATGTCCTACGAGGAGAGGTTAAGGGAAATCAACCTGACGACACTGGAGGACAGGAGAGAGAGGGGGGACATGATAACGACATACAAAATACTGAGAGGAATTGACAAGGTGGACAAAGACAGGATGTTCCAGAAATGGGACACAGGAACAATGGGACACAGTTTGAAGTTGAAGACACAGATGAATCACAGGGAGGTTAGGAAGTATTTCTTCAGCCACAAAGTAGTCAGGAAGTAGAATAGTTTGGGAAGCGATGTAGTGGAGGCAGGATCCATACATACCTGTAAGCAGAGTTATGATAAAGCTCACGGTTCAGGGAGAGAGACCTGGTAGCGACCAGTGAAGAGGCGGGACCAGGAGCTTGGACTCGACCCCTGCAACCTCAACTAGGTGAGTACAACTAGGTGAGTGTACACACACGCACACACACACACACACACACACACACACACACACACACACACACACACACACACACACACACACACACACACACACGCACACACTCGCACACACTCGCACACACATTTAGTGTATTTCTGCCTACTAATGCAGCGACCAACTGACGGGACGTCACTGATAATAATTGTGGAGGGCTTCAGCGAGAGATTGATTGGAAGTGGATATTAATTATGCTCATCAGTCCCAGGTTCTGGCGTCATGTGTGGGTAATGGAGGGTAGGTGCAGGTAGTGCCAGACTGAGAGTGCCACAGAGTCATGTGGAGGTGCCAACCATCGCCTTTCACTTGCTGCACGTCCCACGCACACGAGGATTGTGTGCATACGCATGCACACACACACACACACACACACACACACACACACACATGATAAAGGCAGCAAGTGCCTGTGGCGCAGTTGGTAAAGCACTCAGCTCACATATTGAGGGCCCGTGCTTCGATCCCCTGCACGGATGCAAAGGCTGGTCATGTTTCCTTACACCTTCTGCCCATACTCACCTGGTAATGAGTAGGTACAAGGGTGTTAGTAGACTGATGTGGGTGGCATCCCAGGTGGCGGTGGTACACCTTGGATAGGCCTAAACTTCAGGATTAACTGGGGTAGGATAATTCTTAGCCTGTGAAACTGATCTATTTAAAACATAAAGAACAAGCAGAAGTATTAAAAAATACACATGAGCGAGATGAGTAACTTGCAAATTGTTAAAGAAGGACATTACTGCAATTGATTTAGAAGAAACATAATGGTAAAGTACCAAGAAATGAAACTAAAGAATGAATAATGATAGCTCATAAGTAATGACAAGGAAGACTGGAAGGAACATAATGAAATATTTAGTGGGTTCAGGTTTTAACCTTGAACACTCCTGAAGAGTCATAGCAACACCAACTAGATTTGAACTTAATCCACACAACAGGAGGAAAAGGTGAAGAAACTACAAAATGAATTGGATACATCGAATGCATCATGTTAGCGTGGAATCTGAAGGACTTGAGAGATGTAAAACATTAGCTAATATCTACATCAAATCAGTGAAAAACGGCTAATCGTAAACGATGTAGAAGACACCGAATGTAGTTTAAATATTTAAGAGAGAACAGACACTCAGCTTCAAATTATGTTAGGTAAAAAGACACAAGTGCAAATAATTCGACATTTTATTTTGGCAACGTTTCGCTCTCCAGAAACAAAACTTTGCCATAGTAAAATGTCGAATTAGTTGCATTTGTGTCGTTTTACCTAACACATTGTCGGTAATTCTACCAACATTAGTACAGCTTCAAATTGCATTCCATAATTATTGAAACGAGTTTAATATAAAGCAGCGAAAAGGACAATCAAGAGACTGGTGAGGCACCCACTGAGAAGCACTTTCATTCATGAAAGTGCTTCTCTAATTTAGGATGTCAAATCGACCCTCACAAACTTGCTAGAGCTCCACAGAAGGGTAACATAAACCATGAAGCAAAGGAGAAATGGAAGGAATGCTCATTATTAAAATATAATAAAACATTTGGCACTGGGTTACGAAATTTTCTTGGCTGATCTGCTATCTCTAGCGGGGGGATATAAACACCTGAAGAAGCAAACTATCCAGAAACCAAGATTAGTGACACAAAAAAGTCCCAATGGAACCAAAAACAGTCGTGATCACTTGTCACACAGTGTTCATTACGCCCAGGAAAAGAGTAAATCAGGAACAGATACGTGAAAATTTACTTTTCTTTTAATACTAAATCTATATTAACACATCTTAACATTGAGATAATATGTGATCCAACTCGCTAAGTATTATTCTCCTTATATTCCAACAGAAAAGGTCTGTGTCACTGTTCTAAACAAAACAGTACCATTCATAATACATTTTTTTTCAAAATTTATCAAAACTCTGAAGCTAGATACCTCGAAATTCATGTGCATTAATTATAAATATTCAACCACAGGTCGAGTCTTTGATTCAGCAGCCGACATCAGGAAAGATAACTCGGTAATCTGCCCGTTGAGCATCGATCAACCAAAATACTGGCTGCTTCTCCAAGGAAATCTCTGAGCCCTTAAAAAATGCGAAAATACGAGATACACCTTTCATCACTCTTTCGTGACTAGAAGCATAACAAATATTCAGAAATACTTGCGATAAAATGACAAAAACCTGTACTGCTAGACACAAAACATGTGCAGTACACCGCTTATAATACACCTCAGTTCAGTTCATTTTGTAGTTTACATTATAAACCTGCTGGAAATAATTGTTCAGTGCATTCAGGTTCACAGATCTAAAACTAACGAAAAGAGTAAAAACCGAAGATGATCAGTGTAAAGGTTACAATTTGATCCTGGGAAATTTCTACATTGATTAGCCTATTGGCAACAGCAATCTATCTCTAGTATAATCAAAGTTATGAAATTAGCGAACGGTAAAGATGGGAAATGGAGCAGAGACTTTGAGGAGAGAGATGCAAACTTCACTCTGGAAGGATCTACTAGAAAGCCTAGTACCGAGAACAACACCAGAGGAACTTTTCAAATCAAAGTAAAATGAAGGAAAGTCCAAAGAGCAATGAAAGGAGAAAACCTGAAATGTGGCTGGAATTTGCAAAGGATAATATCGGGCTTCAAATGAAAATTGGAAGAGAAGTTGGAAAGAATATTAAATGTTAGTTTAAATCATTTGAAGGAAAGGGAAAAAAAATATTGATGAAAGTATGAAAGCGTAGAAAAAGGAATTCCAGCTGAATTAAATAATCGAATATCTGGAAGAGATAATGAGGCTGAAGTAGCTAGAGAGAATGATAAGTAGCAAAGAATCGGCAACAAAATTAAATAGATAGGCATTAGGAAGGAAATAGGAGAAAAAATTACTTTTGTTGAAAGGCTACGATGTAACTGGGAGGTACACGAGATAAGAGGAACGACAGTGGGCCTAATAACAACAGACAAGACAGTCTGGAGCCAGAAACAGTTGGAGAGAATGAATATGGTCTTCATGAGGCAAATGACAGGAAAGGTAGAAAGAGAGAAAAAATAACGTTATAACTGAAAACACAAGAGAGGGTGCAGTAAGACAGCATATTGTTATAGAATCAGTGGGTACTCCACACACGGATGATAGGTACTCTATTCTGCTTGACCAATCATTCTCTAGGCTAATAAAGAAGGTCTAGAAAAGATCAACAAATGTTTTTCAGTGCGGTCTTAGAGGAAGGGGAGACAATCTACGAGGATAAATATATCACCAGTGGAAGAGCTCAATGTCAGGGGGAAGTTATGATCATGATGTACACGATACTTAGGCACATTGTCCATATAGACAAGAACCGACTGTTTCGAGTGGTAGGGAGGAGAATAAAATGGCACTGACAGATACTGAACACTATTACTAGTATAATATAAGCCGAGTAAACAGGGTGAAGACGCAGTGGAAGTATACGCAATGCGTGCGTTATAACACAGCGATGGAACCCCATAATTGGACTCAGGAGCTTGAGCTTCATTTCTAAAAGCACAGTCTAGTAACTACATTAAACAAGCAGCAAGAGGAACGAGTTAAGACTCTTTTATTCTGCCACCACACACTAGCATCCCGGATGAGCGCTCTTCGTCTGGCAGTGTTTAGATTGTCTTGTGTGTAGAATACCTCTTATTAGTGGTAATTCCCAACTATTACGGTAATGATTGTATATAATTACTGAAAACTTTGATCATGTCCAACACGCGTATTTGTTGAAATAATATTCCTGAGAGAGAGAGAGAGAGAGAGAGAGAGAGAGAAAGATTACATTTACCAACGTATATTCTTGTGGAAAAGGAATGACAAGAAATCTGCAAGAGTAAACATAGTTAAGGGGCGACGTAAGGGCTACATTTACACACCCAAGATAAATAAGCCAAAATAAATGTTGCAAGAAATTCAACTGTACTTCTAACAAGGCGAATAATACTGAGAAAAATGTACTTCACTTACATAACATCCATGATGAAGAAAAGTAACCATATGCGGGAGTGAAAAATTCAGAACTTCATTACCAGCTGTGTGTGTGTGAGAGAGAGAGAGAGAGAGAGAGAGAAACGGGGGAAAGGAGGATCAAGGGGTGGAGGAGGACAGAGTCAGGGACGAAATGGAATGCAAACATAATTATCCTCTGCATGATGCAGCAGTTCTTTGAGGTGGATTATAAGTTCATTAACAACCTTGTAGAAAGATAACATATTACTACAATTACATTGCCATTTATTCTAACACTCCACCAGATATAAAATCAAGAGGAAAATCGTGTTCATGTGAAGACAAAGGAAATCTTTTTTTTTTTTCTCCTTATTCGAAGATTTTAATTTGATTTTTTCCTATTGCAGGATTCAGACTGAGGCGAGTGAACGAGATGGAAAGGAAGTTGTTGTAGAGATGCCCAGACTGGTACATATACACCGCATATTGACTCACATATCAGAACTTCACTTGGTTGTCTTTAGTCACCGTCAACGATAACAATATGAGGTGAAACTTTGTCTTATTTTTACATATCTTTCAAAGAGTTTATTGAAGTTAATCGATATCGAGATACATATCAGTGCTGTCATGTAGTACATGTGGAATTTGTATATCTTTAGTTCTCTAGTTTTTCTCAAAACCAAATGATGAAATATCAAAATGTTTCTAAACGGACACAAGGTCAAACGGAAGAGATGCAAGAGAAAGTGACACTAAACCAGAAGTAAGATGAACCTCAGTAGAAAGATTGACGTGGAAATAAGTTCATGTATTAGCTACTAGAGGGTCGAGTGAAGCTTGCTCCAGCCTGTGTCTCGGCTAGAGGCACTATGATCAGCTGGCCTGGAGTAACAACAGCTGTGGGGCCCCTCACAAGGCACTGGGCGGCCGGACATCACATGTTCCTGGTCGCTCTCCTGCTATTCGTCTCTTGGCCGCGGCTGGTCATCACTGCCATGGTCACCTCTAAATGTAAGTTTCAAACTATTTTTTTTTCGTTACAAAATATGGGCTTGGAGGTTGTCATGCTGGTGACGAGCGTATAAATGTGATCCAGGTTTTTTTTCCTATTTGTAAGTTGATGATACTACACGTTTCCATCCAGGAGAGTCATCAGGGAGTGAGGTCTGTCTAACCTCACGTTTTTGCGCTATCGTTCCCTGTCTGCCTTAATTATATAATCTTTATGTGCCTGAAATACCGTTTTGTTCTTATAACTTCCTTCATTTCCTGCAGTCTCTCTTTCCTCTTGTTTGATAAAACTCTCATCCACTTTTTTCGATGTGCACGGCACACTTCAATAATCACTCACAGAACTTCACTGAATGAGTGTTGCACAGTCCACATAAAAGATAATTCATCTCGATGTAGGAGTTTTTTTTATTTACGTTCCTCTTGATGCTCTAGTTTTCCATCGAGAAAAAGTCAGTGAGTGGCTACCTCATTTCACTGTTCATTCTGATGTCTTGAACTTATTGGCAGTTTTGTTTGTACATAGTTTATCCTTTCTACCATCTGTGCTATAAAAGAGCAATAACTGTGTTCTTGCAAATTAATCACAAAGAGAATATCGTTAATAAAACTAAGTATGACAGCAAAAAAAAAAAAAAGCCAGATAAAATTTAAAACGTTAAGAATTTTCAGAAAATTCTTATGTTAAGAAATATCTACAATAAACAGTCCCCTAGAGCAATTAAAATATTAAAGACACTAGTAGAATAATTCAGTGCTGCTCGGGTGTATTTTATGACTCGAAAGATAAACTATAGATGTAAAATATGTAATGGAAAAATATATATACCTTATTAGTGTTTACTCTGTTTTCATAAGTGTTTCTCTCTGCACCTGTCTTGTCAGTAGGTGGTTGTGGGGGTGTCATGCCCTTGCACCCACGCTGAAAGGTTGTTAGTGGGAGGGTTTCGAGGGAAATTCATTCCCCTGTTCATAGATTGTCACAACCCACCTTACTGGGAGGCAGGTGTGGGTGACATGCCTTTCGGTAGGCAGGTGTGAGGCCTCTCACCCCCATACTTGCCAAGTAAGGAGGCAGGTGTGGCGAACTCACTCCACCGTACCCACCTGACCATGGTAATAGTAGTGAATCCTCCACAACAACAACAAAAATCTCCCAGGTGTCGCTGCCCCAAACTAAAAAAACTGGTAACACACATGAATTGGAAACCATTTTCAAAAATGTTAATACGATGTACTCCTCAACATAGTATATAAAAAAAAATCCCCGAAAAGGGTCGCAGTTGCACAAAGTAATTTTTTGGTAAGAAGTACATGTATATGTTTCCGAAACCAATATAAAACGACCATTAAAAGATTTGTCACACAGTATAGTGCAGCCAACAGAAAATGCGTCCTCAAGGGAATCAGCATATATATATATATATATATATATATATATAATATATATATATATATATATATATATAATGTCGTGCCGAATATGTAAAACTGGTCAATTAGCAAGAACTCATTTAAAATTAAGTCCTTTCTAAAATTTTCTCTTATACGTTTAAAGATATATTTTTTTCATTAATGTTAATGTAAAAAAATTTAATTTTGCACCAAAAGAATCTTAGAAAACTTACCTAACCTTATTATAACAAGAACAATTTATTTTTGCTTAACCCAACTATATATATTTTAGATTTGTTTACAGTAATTTAATACTAAACAAACACAGTGAAATATATTTTTTTCGTTAGGTTCAGAATGATTTTGGCGAAATTATTGCATACACAAATTTTCGCTTGGTCTATATGGCAAGTTGAGCGTTGCTATTTAAGCCAAGATCGCAAGTTCTGCCTATTCGGCACGACATATATATATATATATATATATATATATATATATATATATATATATATATATATTATTTGTGGCTTATAAGTTTTACTAAAAGTTAGTTTCCATTAAAGTCGGAGCAAGTAAAATTTGTTGCAACCATACCTGAGATGGGAAGTACAGTGCCTGCACTCTGAAGGAGGGACGTTAATGTTGCAGTTTAAAAACTGTAGTGTAAAGCACCCTTCTGTCAAGACAGTGATGGAGTGAATGATGGTGAAAGTTTTTCTTTTTCGGGCCACCCTGCCTTGGTGGGAATCGGCCAGTGTGTTAATAAAAAAATTTAATATTATATATATATATATATATATATATATATATATATATATATATATATATATATATATATATATATATATATATATATATAACACACACACACACAAGACAGTACAGGTTAATGAATATAACTTTATACCTTTATATCTGAGGCCAATTTCTAAGTATGCAGCACCTGTGTGGAGCTGTCAGCTACTAAAATTCTAACTGAAACTCGAGGGAGTAACAGAAAGAGTAAGAGAGAGCAAGATCGAGCAAATGATATGAGAATACCTGAAGGTAAAAGAGTGGATCTTACCGTGTAGGAGTAGCAATACCAGGTAAACAGGTCGTCATCACACAGCTGCGGCAGAAATGAAATTAAAGGAAGGCGGAGGTTAAGGCCAGGATTATTAACTAAATTTTCATTAAATTAGTCCACTGTAATTAGTGTAGAGTGATAGTGGGGCTCCGGGGTCGCTCTCTTGTTCTACTCTACTTTTATTCTCGCTAACACAAATTAAGAGCGTTTCTTATTTCCTTCTTTGTTTAACAAGTATGGAGAGGCGAAGAAAAGGTGAAGAGAAACTCTGACAAAAAAAATAACATTTTCTTAGTGTGCCTCGAGCTGTCTCCATTGTCTTTCTTTGGAACTTTACCTGTATATATTTTCTTCTCTTTTTTCTTTCTGCGAAATACTAAGTTTTGTCCAAGATAAGACTATGTGGAAAATTCTTGACAGGGGGACTTACTCCACGGAAAAACAAAGTCTAGTTCACTCCATCGTGCCCAGTTTGTAGCCTGGTGAATAGTCACCCAGGAAGGAACTAGCGTCTTGTCTTGTGTGTGACACGGAAGCCTCTTAAAGGATTTGCACAATAACAAGGCTTTTAACTGCTACATAAATCCAGATTACTATGTATTTCCCACATGGGCTTAGCGCTTCATATAAAGTGTATAAAGACTTTTTCTTTCCTGTTGCTTGCTCTCCCAGTTTTCATTTGGTCGCCCTGGCCCATATTTGGTTACACTGGTCGGTCACAACCGAAGAGTTCTCGATTCAAAACTCCTACCGGCGAAATACACGAGCCAGTTTTTTCTACTCCCCTGTATCTTCTACCCACTTTGCAGTAAAGGTAAGTGTGTGTCAGTGACATAATAATATGGAAAAAAATTAAGTATTCTCAAGTGTCGAGTAAAACATGACTCTGCCTCTGCCTCTCTCTCTCTCTCTCTCTCTCTCTCTCTCTCTCTCTCTCTCTCTCTCTCTCTCTCTCTCTCTCTCTCTCTCTCTACACACACACACACACACACACACACAAGCAAACAACCAAGGAAACAGTCAAGAAATCAAGAATTTAAATTAATTACTCCAGCAGGAGAAGACCATCTGAGTGAATTTAACATTTTCCCTATAAATGTTAGAAAAGTATTCCAAAAACACACATTTTCTGCTTACTAATCATCAAAGTCCATACATTATATTTCTGACAGGATCGTGATATAATCCAAGCAACCACCTGGTAGGAGAAATTGCCTGACTGGAAATTTTGACACACAAACCGGGATGCAGTGACGCATTATGTTTTTGCTCTAATTCGAAAGCATTAAGTACTGGCGAACGACTCCGTACATGTGGAAATCCGATGGAATGGAAACACAAACAATATATTCAGTGTAGTGCATCTCCCACCCCCCTCCCCGAAACAAAACCATGACTACCACGCTCTTTTGTAGGATAAAATTAAAGTATTTTTTAGTTAAGATCGATATTAATTTGTTATTATAATGTTCTTAACATCATTTGATGAAATCTAGAAAGGGATCAGGAGGCAGCCACATTCCTCAGCATGACTGAAAGCAACTTAACTCAAACTGTTACTTCGACTACTCGGCGCAACAGTATTTTTAATTTTGTGTTCAGATACTGTGTCTTTATTCAGTAGCGCGAGGTGTGTGTGTGTGTGTGTGTGTGTGAGAGAGAGAGAGAGAGAGAGAGAGAGAGACTTGAAACAATCATCACATCATCATTCGAATCATAAAAGAACCAAAACTTTGAGATTCAGAATAAAACTATGAAGATTACTGATTACAGAGCTGTGCCGAATATATCAGTATCGTAAGTGACTCGAACTACAAAATACAGATAATATAGTAAAAATGTGAAACTGGTTCAAAACAAAGATTCTAAGTTTCGGGATTATGAATAAGCTCAGAAGCATAAAGCGTGAATAAATGAAAGAAATAAAAAAACAGGCTGGGTGACGAAACAACTGAAGCCACAAGCAAAACAAAAAAAAATAATGTATTTAAGAAATTGAAACTGTAACCTCGAACACCATACTCTTGTGCACTTGAATACTGAGAGCCAGTAAGAGATGAATTGGAAATACTGAAAAAGAATTTGAAAGGCGAATCGCGTAAACCAGCAGAGTTAATCGAAAAGAATTCTTCAAATATGTCAAGAGGACGAAAAACTAAAAGCAACGATATAACCATTAATTAGCAATAACGGCAGAATAAGAAACGGTTGAACATGACAGCAATGTACTCAGGCCGCAAAACTTATTCTCAGGGACTGACAATGACAAACGAATTATTAATGAAATTGTCAACCTTGACATAATGAAATTCTTAGAGAAGTTGAGTATAAACATGTCGAGTGGACTAGATGAACCTTGCCAGTGATACAATGGAATGTAGATATTAATTAACTTTATCTCTAATGATAAAATTTAATGAAACATTAATAAAAAGATGAGATGCCAGATGGCTGGAAGTTAACAAATGCTACCGTAATATTCCAAAAGAAATAAAAGACTTGTGCTATCAGCTGACCTTTTATTAGCCTAATGTCAAATCTAGGCAAGCTAAACATCATATATAACAAACTTATGCGTACAAAAATTAAAATAAACCCATCAGACATAATGAATCCAGATTTCCAGGTCTTCGATGAAGAACCCCGTTCAATATTGACGGTTAAAATAAAAGCACATGGTGTAGGAGAAAATTCTTGCCTGGATTAATAATTTCTTCGTGGACAGGAAAGAGAGGTAATCAACTGAGAATATCTGAGTAGCTAGACGTAATGAGTGAAGTTCCCAGAGATGGATTTGTGGTTCAGTCATCTTCACAATGTTCTTAATGATCTCGAGGTTGAGTTTATATCTGAGATAGCAAAATTTACGGACGACACCAAGCTAGGAGAAACCGCAACACCCAGAACAGGGTATTTGAGAGAGAGAAAATGGTTTTTGAGTGATAAAAAAAGAACATTAAAAAATTATGGGAAAAATGTTTTCTTACCGAGAAATAGTGCATAATTCTGGCAACATGTTGATGTAATTAGCTTGCTTCTATCACATTTCTAAGTATGTTTTTCCTAATATGTAATTTTTTTTGCTCTTGCTGTCATCAAAAAGACATCATGGCAATTCGTTTTTTTTTTCCTTCAAAAATTACGATTTTTATGATTGTTTCATTCTAAATTCATTTCATTGCAACTTCTCTGAGGACTCCATTCAAATGCAGGGAGTGATAACAGGTCAGTCACTGTGGGCTGTCAACATGTGTTGAGGTGTGCAGCATACTGAAATGTGGCGCGCCATGACTGTAGAGATTTACAGAAAACGTAATATATGTATAGCTCGGGAATAAGTTACTGACGTTATTTTCCATTTTTAGCAAAAATTATTTATAGGAGTGTCATGATTTTTGCACACGTTATTGAGTAATGATGGTTCTTCTAGCGTGCAAAGGGGATCTGCGATATTTTATACTTGTTTTTATTGATTTTTTTCCTATTAAGTTCCTAAAAAGATAAAAAAAATCAACATTTTTTGTTATGCGTTGGTACCAAGATTATCCAGCCCTTATCTTTCATGTGATGTCAACTAGAGGATTGTACGTGTTAACAATTGTGAAGATAAGGGAGAGTTTTATGCCCTTTAGAATAAGGCACCATTTATTTTTTTCTATCTGTCTTTTAAGGCAAAAAGTCATTGCAAACACAATGTGTAGGCTACAAATGCTGCTTAAATCACTGTAAATATTTAGTTGAAATTGGACTAAAAAAATATTGGTTTTGCTATCCGCCTCCCTTGAGTGTTCACAGTGAGTTGAATAGTTAGCGTTATGGTCGGAGAAGTGGAATATAAGTTTCTACGTAGACAGGAGAAGGGTAAGAAAAGTACATACGAGCAGTCATAATCAGTGACTTAAAAAGCACAAACCAACTAACCGTGAGGAACAAAGCTGACAGAATGTTAGATGTCGTAACTAGAAACATCGAGCACAAATCACCACAGTGACTCACTATAATGCTCCTGTTAGATCACAATCTTGAATATATCCCCAAATAACATACAAGACTAAAATATACTGGAAATGGCTCAGAAGAAAGGTACCAACATCGTACCATCATTCAGCAAGAAACATTATGATGAAAGAGACTGAGTACTCATCTTTTTTCTCTCTTACAAAACAGAGACTATACAGATATATCATTTATACCTTTACGAACTAGTGGAACCATTGAGCTAGTTTCAAACTTAAAACAGTGAAATTATATCGAGGCTGAAGATGCAAGACAAAAGTTTGCATAAGTCTTATTGCAAACAAAATTATAAAAGAAAGGATTAAACTACCCGCTAAAGATGCAAGCACGCAGACAAAGCAATTTCTACACTGCACTTTGAAAGTACAGGGGGCATCTAGATACTGCGTTGGGGCAATCTGAATCAAGGGATTTCTGATGTTTGCTCAGCAACTGCACTTTGCAGATAGCAGAGACCTTAGTTCACACCAAGGCTATCAGTCTTTTTCATGTACTCTGTCTCTGTCTGTCTCTCTCTCTCTTCCTGTTTCTCTTTCTCTGGTTTACCTATCTTTCTCTTTCTCTGTTTATCTCTGTTTCTCTTTCTCTGTTTCTCTTTCATTGTTTTTCTCTCTCTGTTTTTTTCTCTTTCTCTGTTTCTCTTAATTTGTTTTTCTCTCTCCCTGTCTTTTTCTCTCTGGTTTCTCTCTCGCTCTTTCTCTCTGTTTCTCTCAGGGGAGGGGGGGGGGGGTGGCGCGCGCACACACACACACACACACACACACACACACACACACACACACACACACACACACACACACACAGACACACACACACACAACAACACACACACACACACACACACACACACACACACACACACAGAGACACACACACACACACACACACAATAATATGTACATGAGTAGTGATATGAACTGCTATGGTGGAGAGTCCAGTGTGCTGGATGGGCAACGATCAGGTACAAAAGGACATAACTGGAAGTTAAAAACATAGAAAAGTTAGAAAATATTTCTTTAGCCTTCGAATGGTGATGTGTTTTCCTCAAAGGAAATAATCTCTTGATGTTACGTAGTGTAGTTATTATGCGTTAATTTTAATTAATTAAATTAGTTTCTGTGAAATAATTGGAGTCTCTTATGTGCTTATAACATGTGTGCCTTCACGAATGCTCAGTTTTTGAATACCTATTTACTTACTGTAATTACTTAAAAGTTGGTCAGCCTTACTTGGAGAAAAGTTTCGATTGATTTTGGCCTGAATAGGACCCAGTTTGTTAGCTTAGAAAAAATTAATACCGCTTTTCATGATAAATTTCTGGGTCTCGCATCCGATTAACTTAACCAGTTCAAGTTGATTACTTAATAATGCAACTTTATGGGGAGCGTCAAGCTTAACATGTGTGTGTGTTTTAGGATATTGATCATTTTTCTTCCTGAAAAGCTTGTTTGATTTGAGCTGTGTAATATTCTGATATCCCTCCTTCCAATCTGATATCCAAATAGGCAGTATAAACACAGAGCCAGGACAGTATCAGGAGCTAGCCGGTGTACGGAAAACACCCATTATTCAGTACATATTTAGAACAATGTCATGAGTAAGCTAAGTGTTACCTAGTAGGCCGTGCAGAGCCAGGACAGCTTCATGAAACTCTTAGAAAATTAGCATAATAGCTGTCCTAGGGACTATATAAATTACAATAGTAATCCTGCAACCCACACTAAACATATTGAACGTATGGCTATAATAAAACATAGCAGGCTTGATTCTACATGCCAAGTGAATCATATTATGATCCTAGACATTATAAAAGGCTCTACCCAAGGGGAGTGAACACCTTGGTAAGTGTAGAGGGGTAAATATCACAAGTCCTGCATGTTTGGATCATGGAAAGGAGACTGATGAGATACATCTTACCCTTATGATGACTGGAGTTTCTCACTGATCCACGCAGCGTCCACCTGCCAGACTTGAGGACGACTAATTCACAGCAGAACACTGGTATAATGGTCACATGACGTCGCTTGTAACTGAAATACAGGGGCTTCTAATAGGCAGTGGTTTAGCGCTTCTTTTTGATTATAATAATAATAATAAGATATAAACAGCTATTGGAGGATAGATGGGCTAATGAGAGCATAGGCAATGGGGTCGAAGAGGTATGGGGTAGGTTTAAAAATGTAGTGTTAGAGTGTTCAGCAGAAGTTTGTGGTTACAGGAAAGTGGGTGCAGGAGGGAAGAGGAGCGATTGGTGGAATGATGATGTAAAGAGAGTAGTAAGGGAGAAAAAGTTAGCATATGAGAAGTTTTTACAAAGTAGAAGTGATGCAAGGAGGGAAGAGTATATGGAGAAAAAGAGAGAAGTTAAGAGAGTGGTGAAGCAATGTAAAAAGAGAGCAAATGAGAGAGTGGGTGAGATGTTATCAACAAATTTTGTTGAAAATAAGAAAAAAGTTTTGGGAGTGAGATTAACAAGTTAAGAAAGCCTAGAGAACAAATGGATTTGTCAGTTAAAAATAGGAGAGGAGAGTTATTAAATGGAGAGGTAGAGGTATTGGGAAGATGGAAGGAATATTTTGAGGAATTGTTAAATGTTGATGAAGATAGGGAAGCTGTGATTTCGTGTATAGGGCAAGGAGGAATAACATCTTGTAGGAGTGAGGAAGAGCCAGTTGTGAGTGTGGGGGAAGTTCGTGAGGCAGTAGGTAAAATGAAAGGGGGTAAGGCAGCCGGGATTGATGGGATAAAGATAGAAATGTTAAAAGCAGGTGGGGATATAGTTTGGAGTGGTTGGTGCAATTATTTAATAAATGTATGGAAGAGGGTAAGGTACCTAGGGATTGGCAGAGAGCATTGCATAGTTCCTTTGTTAAAGGCAAAGGGGATAAAAGAGAGTGCAAAAATTATAGGGGGATAAGTCTGTTGAGTGTACTGGTAAAAGTGTATGGTAGAGTTATAATTGAAAGAATTAAGAGTAAGAGGAGAATAGGATAGCAGATGAACAAGGAGGCTTTAGGAAAGGTAGGGGGTTGTGTGGACCAGGTTTTACAGTGAAACATATAAGTGAACAGTATTTAGATAAGGCTAAAGAGGTCTTTGTGGAAATTATGGATTTGGAAAAAGGCGTATGAAAAGGGTGGATAGGGGGGCAATGTGGCAGATGTTGCAAGTGTATGGTGTAGGAGGTAGGTTACTGAAAGCAGTGAAGAGTTTTTCGAGGATAGGAGGCTCAAGTAGGTATGTGGGAAAGAGGAAATTTTTTCCCAGTAAAAGTAGGCCTTAGAAAAGGATGTGTGATGTCACCGTGGTTGTTTAATATATTTAAAGATGGGGTTGTAAGGAAGTAAATGCGAGGGTCTTGGCAAGAGGCGTGGAGTTAAAAGATAAAGAATCACACACAAAGTGGGAGTTGTCACAGCTGCTCTTTGCCGATGACACTGTGCTTTGGGAGATTCTGAAGAAAATGTGCAGAGATTGGTGGAGAATTTGGTAGGGTGTGCAAAAGAAGAAAATTAAAGGTGAAAAAGGGAAAGAGTAAGGTTATGAGGAAAACAAAAAGATTGGGTGATGAAGATTGAATATCAGATTGGAGGGAGAGAGTATGGAGGAGGTGAACGTATTCAGATATTTGGGAGTGGACGTGTCAGCGGATGGGGCTATGAAGATGAAAGGGGAATCATAGAATTGATGAGGGAAAAAGAGTGAGTGGTTGGGACTTAGGAGTCTGTGGAGACAAAGAACTTTGGGCTTGGAGGCAAGAGGGGAATGTATGAGAGTATGTTTTACCAACGCTTTATATGGGTGTGAAGCGGGGGGTGATGAATGTTGCAGCGAGGAGAAGGCTGGAGGCAGTGGAGATGTCATGTCTGAGGGCAATGTGTGGTGTGAATATAATGCAGAGAATTGTAGTTTGGAAGTTGGAGGAGGTGCGGGATTACCAAAACTGTTGTCCAGAGGGCTGAGGAAGGGTTGTTGAGGTGGTTCGGACATGTAGAGAGAATGGAGCGAAACAGAATGACTTCAAAAGTGTATCAGTCTGTAGTGGAAGGAAGGCGGGGTAGGGGTCGGCCTAGAAGGGTTGGAGGGAGGGGGTAAAGGAGTTTTGTGTGCGAGGGGGTTGGACTTCAGCAGGCATGCGTGTGAGCGTGTTTGATAGGAGGGGAAAGGAGACAAATGGTTTTTAATATTTCGGCTGTTTGGAGTGTGAGCAAAGTAACATTTATGAAGGGATTCAGGGAAACCGGGAGGCCGGACTTGAGTCCTGGAGATGGGAAGTACAGTGCCCGCACTTGAAGGAGGGGTGTTAAGTTGAGTTTTTAAAATGTAGTTTTTAAAAAACCCTTCTGGCAAAACAGTGATGGGGGTGAAAGATGGTGAAAGTTTTTAAGGACAAGGGAAGGGGGGGTGTATATATGATAAGACAAAATTCTCAAGGAATTGATGAGGTTGATATGGATAGGCTGTTTAAGAGGCGGAAAACGGAACCTTGGAGAGACTGCCGGAAGTTAATTTAGCACAAACAAGCCACTGGGAAGTTGGAAAGTATTAATCCAGTCTCATAGTGGTCGGGAAGTGGCATATTTGAGAGTGACACGTTAAGAGGAGCCAGAATCTGAGAATCAACCCCTGCAACCAAAAATAGGTAAGAACAAATGAGTGCATACACACTAATGAAGGTTATAATTATGATCATAATTTTCAAAGGGGTGAAGCGGAAAGCCAGCGGAAGGCCTCGGTCAGATGACCAAAAGTTCCAACGGCGGTCATCATATGACTAAGACCCGCGTCATGAAACACTTGTCCTGTTTTCTGACGAACCTTATCTAACCTAACCTAATACACACACACACACACACACACACACACACACACACACACACACACACACACACACACACACACATACACACACACACACACACACACAATAATATGTACATGAATAGTGATATGAACTGCTATGGTGGAGAGTCCAGTGTGCTGGATGGGCAACGATCAGGTACAAAAGGACATAACTGGAAGTTAAAAACATAGAAAAGTTAGAAAATATTTCTTTAGCCTTCGAATGGTGACGTGTTTTCCTCAAAGGAAATAATCTCTTGATGTTACGTAGTGTAGTTATTATGCGTTAATTTTAATTAATTAAATTAGTTTCTGTGAAATAATTGGAGTCTCTTATGTGCTTATAACATGTGCGCCTTCACGAATGTTCAGTTTTTGAATACCTATTTACTTACTGTAATTACTTAAAAGTTGGTCAGCCTTACTTGGAGAAAAGTTTCGATTGATTTTGGCCTGAATAGGACCCAGTTTGTTAGCTTAGAAAAATTTAATACCGCTTTTCATGATAAATTTCTGGGTCTCGCATCCGAATAACTTCAACCAGTTCAAGTTGATTACTTAATAATGCAACTTTATGGGGAGCGTCAAGCTTAATATGTGTGTGTGTTTTAGGATATTGATCATTTTTCTTCCTGAAAAGCTTGTTTGATTTGAGCTGTGTAATATTCTGATATCCCTCCTTCTAATCTGATATCCAAATAGACAGTATAAACACAGAGCCAGGACAGTATCAGGAGCTAGCCGGTGTACGGAAAACACCCATTATTCAGTACATATTTAGAACAATGTCATGAGTAAGTTAAGTGTTACCTAGTAGGCCGTGCAGAGCCAGGACAGCTTCATGAAACTCTTAGAAAATTAGCATAATAGCTGTCCTAGGGACTACATAAATTACAATAGTAATCCTGCAACCCACACTAAACATATTGAACGTATGGCTATAATAAAACATAGCAGGCTTGATTCTACATGCCAAGTGAATCATATTATGATCCTAGACATTATAAAAGGCTCTACCCAAGGGGAGTGAACACCTTGGTAAGTGTAGAGGGGTAAATATCACAAGTCCTGCATGTTTGGATCATGGAAAGGAGACTGATGAGATACATCTTACCCTTATGATGACTGGAGTTTCTCACTGATCCACGCAGCGTCCACCTGCCAGACTTGAGGACGACTAATTCACAGCAGAACACTGGTATAATGGTCACATGACGTCGCTTGTAACTGAAATACAGGGGCTTCTAATAGGCAGTGGTTTAGCGCTTCTTTTTGATTATAATAATAATAATAATTCTAATAGGCAACATAATGTGTTGTACTCTGAATTTTAACTTGATATAACTTGTATTAAACATACACTTCTCAATCCAGTCTCACATTGAACGGATACAAGACGAAATAAATGAGTAATAAATAAAACAAATTAATAAAAGAAAGGATATGAGCGAAACTTAAGAATCATTAAATTATCATGGAAATTTCTATCAAATATGTAATATACTATGAACAGAGCAGAACTGAAAATGAAACACTGGTCCAAAGGTCGGCCATGTCGCTATATTCTATGTTATGATAGAGACAGAACAGATGTCTGAGTGGTGTTATAGTAATACTACTAATAATAATAATAATACAAATAATGATAAAACAAGTAATAATAATATTACAAGTACTAATAATACAAGTCAAATTAATAATGATAATTATCCTTATAATCATTTTCATGGCTTTAATAATAATTTGAATAAATATATGTAATTTCCATGTCTCTACATGACACGACAATTATTGGATTCTTAGCCATGGATTAGTCAGCGAATAGGAGAGCTCGATTTTAGGCAGGGACGTTGGTTGCTTTATGGAGTTCCAGTCGACCCATGGGAGAGCTTACCGTGAATGTAAGCGACTCGCTGAGCTCACAGCAGTGATTGCCTGGTCTGTCATTGAGAGGCCACGCCGAAGCCATTGGATGGATGGGCAATGGCTGGTGGAAACACAGAGCACCAGTTACTGGCAAAGAACCAGTTTCCTCTCAGAAGTATCAGTGCTGTGTAGTGTGAAAATGGTAACATTTGGTGATGTTTTCTGACATTTAATGGTATCCTGATAATTATTGTAACAGCCAGTGGATTGCAAAATTAGTGACTAGTTAGAAGTCATGTGGTGTTGCATTGTTGTAACCATGGCAGTAACTGATGCCATGTGAGACTGCATCACTGGTAAAGAGTGGGATGTTGGATGTTGCAAGAATGGTACGGTGATGTATAGTGATGTATATTTGAGACGAGAAATACCATTTTTATCCCATTCTAAAAGGTTAGAACATCACTATTTACTTAATAGTCCACCGATTTTAAACAAAAGATTCTTGAATCAGTGTAATTTGGATAGGCTATTCTTACTGGTTGTCAGCAGCAATGTCAGGTTGTGGTAGGGGTCAGAGACAAAAGGCTAAGTGACTGGGGACGCTTCTATCCGCTGATATGAGGTAGGGTCTTATTGATATAGGCAGTTGACGCAGTTATGACTGAAGAAGGATACGAAGTTGGGTACAGGAGGTGAATTCTTATATTCTCAGACATAAGGGACAGTGTCTGCAAGGTCATAACAGTGCCTGGCAGGTTATGACAATGTTTGGAAAGTTATAGAAGTGTCGAGCAGGTTATAACAGTGTCTGGGAGGTAATAAAAGCAAACTTTCTGACACACGTTTCTTCACTGATTTACTTTCTTGGTTAATTTCACAGTTACCACTTGTCATTGTCGGAATGATGCCATGGAAACACTGTAAGAAGTTCACAGCACAACATGAATATTCAAGTGAAGCGTGCATACCTGTAGTAGGTGATGCTTTTCTTGTAAATTTAAACACACGAAAGATGTGTTCATTATCGCATGTATATATTCTTGCAGACAATATGCGTTTAAGCTCACAAATTGGAAGTTGCTCTGCATATAAAGGTTATGGTTGATTATATGTTAACGCACGCACGCATGCACGCACGCACGCACGCACGCACGCACGCACGCACACACACACACACACACACACACACACACACACACACACACACACACACACACACACACAATGTCGTGCCGAATAGGCAGAATTTGCGATCTTGGCTTAAATAGCAACGCTTATCTTGCCATATAGGACAAGTGAAAATTTGTGTATGCAATAATTTCGGCAAAATCATTCTGAACCTAACGAAAAAAATATATTTCACTGTGTTTGTTTAGTATTAAATTATTGTAAACAAATCTAAAATATTTTTAGTTAGGTTACGCTAAAATAAATTGCGCTTGTTATAATAAGGTTAGGTAAGTTTTCTAAGTTCCTTTTGGTGCAAAATTATAAATTTTTACATCAACGTTAATGAAAAAAATATATCTTTAAACGTATAAGAGAAAATTTTAGAAAGGATTTAATTTTAAATGAGTTCTTGCTAATTGACCAGTTTTACATATTCGGCACGACATATATATATATATATATATATATATATATATATATATATATATATATATATATATATATATATATATATATGTATATATATATATATATATATAATCAGCCGTCTGACGCATCCACATTTACACGACCCTCTGTCTCCGTTCCCTCTCACAACCTCAAACTGTTGCTAAACACAAACGCCAACGCTCTGTCTAGATATAACTATTTCAAGTAATTTTTGTGTATACTCTGCAGATTATAAGATCATAAGAAAGAAAGAACACTGCAGCAGGCCTACTGGCCCATGCGAGGCAGATCCAAGTCACCTATCGGCTTAAGCCACTGACTCAACCATGTCAGGTCCAAGTCACATCTACTTAAGGAAGGAGCACTGCATTAGAACTGTTAGCACTTGCTAGTCAGGTTCAACTTACACCCACCCATTCCCACTCATGTAGTTATCTAACCTATTTTTAAAACTACTCAATGTTTTAGCTTCAATGGTTAGCAACATTACATGATTTCTTTCTAGATGCCAATTCTGCAATCCTACATGCCATGATAATACTCACAATATCTTGAAATGTGACATTATTAAATGTCCTAATTTTCATACGACAGAGCACCCTTTCTCTTGATAGAGAATTAACTGTTTAATGATAAATGGTACCGAGTGTTTCCACTGGCTGTTGAGTGTCCATCTAAATGGCCTTGGCCTGGTTTCTCGGTGGCCAACCTGGCAATCACTACCATGTTCAGCAGTCACGCAAGCCAACCTCATCACCTGTTCAACCTAACCTCGTTGAAACAGCAAGTCAACGTCCCTGCTTGAATTCGAGCTCTACTATTTTTTGAATAATGAATTGCCAAGGTCACAATCATTATCGTGCTCTAGAGACCTCCAGAGAACATGAATCACCCAAGTGCTTGGGCTGTGTCCCCAGCACCGGATGTTTTTCAGAGTTGAGAGCCTTATATCGGTTAGAAAAACTTGACTCCTGATGCAGCAACACCTCTGCTGCTTCCTACGAACCTGTGTGAATAGGGATGGTATCAGACGAAAGACACCACTTGAACCAAAGATGTGCTGTCCCCACAACAGTGCGTTTTGTGGGACACAAATAGAGGGCTGCACCCGCCATTGACTTGTAAACGGTGTAGCCACTTCACTAGAAAACTCAGTGTGCCCATACTGTAGGAATACCCGCCGCCATGAGGCTACAAACAGTACCTTAAGGAAGACTCCTCGTTCCCATGACATAAGGCTGCCCCTGTCATAGAACTGCATACGGTACCCCACGTCACCGGAGGAAGATTCACTGAGCCCTTGCCATAAGGGCTTCCTTCGCCAGAGGGTCCCTCAAGGGAGGTTCCTTGATGGTGAGGAGTTCTTGATCTTGGAAATTGGATCTGTGCTCCAATTGCCTCAATCCTGAATACCTTCCGATCTCCACCCCTACAGGTGCTGTATAATCCCTGCCGGTTTAGTGCTGCCCTATAATAATACTAATACTACTAATAATAATGATAATCCGCCAGAGGGCTGGACACAGTACTCTACTTGTACAAATTCCAGCACTACGTCGGGAGGCAGTGATGAGCCATCATTTGGAAAAGACCCGTGGCTGGATTTCGCCCCTCTTGAATATATTATCATTACGTGACGCCCATAATTAAATATTAAAGGGGAAGTGTTAACCCCCTAGATGTTTTACAGAGCCGGTTATTGGATATAAACAAGTCTGATGCAAGGAAGATGAGTGTAGGTATGTTTCTCTAGATGTAGCATCAAGATAATGTCTGATGGGAACATTTTGAGAATATTTATGCTGCTAGGCATTACGTTTTTCATAGGCAAATCACATGCAGCAGAGAGACTTTTTAATTAGAGGACGTTTAGTGCAAAACCTATTTTGAGAGCTACATAATTCAGTAATGAGGTTGAGGTTGCCAAGCGATGTAAATACCTAGTATGTCGTCTACTTGCTATTGACTGCATGTCCTGAATAAGTAATATTCGCAAACATTGTATATTCACAAAATACTCATTACACACTCATGATCTTCCACAACATGCTTTCAAGTTCTTGAACATGAATAGTTGATGAAGTGTTAGGAGTTGGGTAGCATGCAGTCCCTCCTTTCAGCATACACGACAACCAATTTACTTGCAATTTTGAGACGTTGCCTCGGCAGTAACCTGAACCTGTAATTGCATACTCTAGAATCATTTTGGTAAAATTAAAATAACTAAATCTTACCAGCTCATTTGTAATCAAGTAACTCCGACTGTTATGAATTCGAAAGCACTGTAATGAGTAAGCAAACAAAAGGTATAACTTGGGGAGGGGGTTAACTTGTGCAAGTTAGGTTTACTAGGATCTTTGCAGGTTGCAGCAACACATACCCTTCAAGGAGGCTATCCTGATGGTCCTGAAGAACTCTTCATCTAGAGGAATTTGAATTGATTTCCCTTCATCTGGATCAGTCCTGATTGCATTGCATGTTGTTTAACCCTAAGGATTCAGCGTTTTTCCATATAGATAAAAATAACAATCAGAATCACATATTATGGGCTAGTGAATGAGGGAAGAGAATGTGAAAGTCAGATTTGTGAGGCAAACATTTTACAATGTAGCAAAAGTAGTAGAAATTCCCATACCCATAAGAGAGTAGTTTATAATCACTATAAAAAGTATCACTACGACTGAACAAGGTTGAAGTAGACAATGATTCAGGTAGTCATTCAGTACTCACCTGGAGTTGACCTGAAGTTTACCTGGAGAGAGTTCCAGGAGTCAACGCCCCCGCGGCCCGGTCTGTTACCGGGCATTATTGAAGACATTATGCATCATATATAAAAAGCACATGCCCCAATAACTTAAGAATCACAGAATTATATAATGTTAAGTATGCAGCATGAGATGATAGGTTTATATAGTTTAAATCCTATTGACTGCACAAGGGTCATTAAGGCAGCATATCACCTGTACACATCAGTCAAGTATATTTTAATCCCGTAAATATAGGGATGGTTTGTATCTCAGCACTGAGAGATACAAGCCCACTTGTGGTTGGTCCTTGTCATGTTATGCTTCGTTGATTGGTGTAGTTATTACTGCTATAGTATCGGGACCTGAGGCAGCCCTTTGTGTGAGGTGCTATAAACGTTTGCGTCTGTTATCAAATAGTTAAAGCGGTAGGAGCCGGTGGCCTTATTGCGAGCCATAACGGAACTATTGGTGCTTTATCAGTCGCAAAAAAAATGTCTGTTTCACCGAATAAAACATTTACTTGTCATTAACGAGTGATCCTCGTAAGCTAGTGTGGGCACCAAATGCTTACTCGTTTAATCCCTGTAAAAAGGTATCCCTTCGTCCTTTCATGGTATTTGGGGGTTTACTGAAGGGTTAATATAATAATAATAATAATAAATAATAATCAGATATATTTACTAAAAGTGCATGTACAAGGTATACAGGCCTAGCTCACATGATGACATACTACTGTATAGAAAGCCGCTTGTTATGCAGAGCATTTCTGGCAAATTGGGTCAGTTTTGTCCCAGGATGCGACCCACACCAGCCGACTAACTCCCAGGTACCCATTTTACTGATGGGTGAACATAGACAACCGGTGTTAAGAAATACGCCCAATGTTTCTACCCTCGCTGGGAATCGAACCCAGACACTCGCCATTTGAAGCGTGAGCTTTAGACACCAGGCCTGAGGGCATCTCCAGCGCTGGTTTATTCACCTTTATTGAAAAGTGCTACATAATGTGATGCAAACCGTATTAGGCATGATTACTATATGGGAGAATTTTGTGTACACTGCGTGTTAGCAAAGCTCATAGAGGCTTCCTTGAAAAACTATACTTTCACCAATGTGGTTTCAGCACCCCAACTGCTGTCCCAGTACAACACCACCACCACCATTGTTGTCCCAATACAACACAACTACAGTCTCAGTACAACAACACCGTAATTGCTGTCCCAATAAAACACCCACAACTGCTGTCCCAGTACAACAACGCTACCAATACTGTCCCAACACAATAACAACCATTGCTGCCCCTACACCACCACTGTTGTTCCAACACCACCAATGATGTCTTACCACCACTGCTGTTCCAACAGAACTCCTGTTCCAACACCACCACTACTGTTCCAACACCATCACTGCTGTTCCAATACCACTGCTGTTCCACAAAACAAAACCACCACCGCTGTTCCAACACCAATGTTATCCCAGCACAACACAACCACTGCTGTTCTAACACCATCACTGCTGTTCCAATACCACTGCTGTTCCAACAAAACAACAACACTGCTGCTCCAACACCACAACTGCTGTCCCTAAACTACAACTGTACCAACGCAGCCACTGCTGTCCCACAAACATCATTGCTGTCCCAACTCTTCCACCGTCGACCGCATCCCATTGTATGCTCCACAGCTTGGCTGTTCAGGAACTAATTTGGGGAGCTATTCGAGTTCCTTCTTGATACCAGGAGTATGATGGTAATCCCCTTTATGTGTGAAGGAAAGATGTTGAAGAGTCTTGGTCCTTTTACACTTCTTGAGTTCGCTCCCTGTGTACCGATGCTTTCCCTGGTTTTCGGCGGGGGAGTCTTGCACCTTCTGTCAAGCGACATGTGTTCATGAGTTATTTTGGTGTGCAGGTTTGGAATTATTCCTTCCATGTGTCGTTTCCGCCTGTGTTCTAAAGAGTACAGTTCGAGGGACTTAAGGTGCTCCCAGTAATATAGGTGCTTCACTAAGTTTCTACTATCTGTGAAGATTCTCTGTACAGTTTCCAGCTCTGCGATTTCACATTCCTTGAAGGGAATGGTTAATATACAGCAGTCTAGAGAGAGAGCGAGTCTCCTGAAGAGTGGCAAAACTGCTTTGGCATCTCTTGTTTTTAAACGTCTTCTTATCCTACCAATCATTTTTCTTTCAGTTGTAATAACGTGATGTGCTACTTAAACGTGAGATCTGATATTATCACTCCCAGGTCTCTCCCACTAAACGTACGCTGTACTGAATGGTTAGAGTTTGCCCTGTATTCCGATCTTCTGTTCATTTCCCAATATTTTCTTGATGTAGTAAGTGAAATTTGTCCTCATTCAGTATCATGTTGTTAGTAACTTATTGGAATTCTTGGTTTATCTCGGCTCTGAGGCTAGCTGAGTCTTCAGTAGATTCTAGTATTGTCTGTTAATGATGATTCAGATCTATGGGTTATATACCAGTCTGTGTCAGAATATCATATTTTCAATTTGCCTTGTTATTCTTTTTGCATCCATTTTGTGAGCAATTATCCCATGATCACACTTTTTAAATTCTTTTGCAAAGTCAGTGTACACTACATCTGCATTCAACTTGCCTTCCTGTGTATTCAAGACCATGCCGTAATTGTCCAGCAGCTGCGAGAAGCAGGAGCGTCCTGTTCTGAACCCATGATGACTTGGGCTGCGCAGCTGCTGGCATTCTAAGTTATTGGCAGTCTTGCTTCTTAGACCCTTTCATATATCTTGATAATGTAAGACGTCAGCGCAGTCGGTCTACAGTTTTATTTATGCTATTGATTTACCGTCACCTTTGTGCAGTGGGGCTACATTAGTGGTTTTCAAAGATTGTGGAATTTCTTCAGTGTCCAGGCTTCTCTTCGTAAGAATATTTAAGGCACATGATAATAGCTTCTTGCAGTTTGTGACTGTGGCATGCAAAGAGTATGTTACTATTTATTTGGCGTATGTCACACTCGCTTATAGGCTGCCTCTCAACCAGCGAACCGGGTGTTAAGGGTTTAACGATCGATAAGGTACCCGTCGTTAAATCACTACCTTGGTTTATTAATCAATCACAGGTAAGCCTCCCAAAACTGAAGCAACGTGGTTCACTTGCAGAACCACTGGCAGACTTAACTACCTGTTGGTTGAGTATGGCGAACTCTCACTGGCTTCTGCTTTGTCATCTGTCACCATGGTGTACACTTATTATTTCTATCTGAACATATTGTACATTGTGTATATTTCTGTATATAGTGGGTAAAGGTAAAATATACATTATAGATTACTGCTGAGTTTGTTTGCTCATATTTCTATTACGACCAGGTCTCACAGACCATTACCTGTGTTCGTATTAGTGACAAATATGGAGTTCCATGAATCTGGACCTGGGTTAGTGTGCATTTACATGAAATCAATTGCGTCTTCGAAGTTAAGTGGGGTCACGATTATATCATTAATTAGGAAGATGTATACAGCATTTTGTCTTATCGATGATGAACTCATTTGGGCCGTCAACCTTTAGGCTGATCAGTGGTTCACTGAACACCGAGTTGTACTGGGATTCAAGTATGTCACCAATTTCTTCGTTGTCATCAGTGTATGTTCCTTCTCCTGCAATGAAAGGCCCGATACTAGGGTTACCTTTGTCTTGGATTTTGCCCATAGCGAGCAAGTCAAACGCCACCCGTTCCGTGGTTTGTTTGCAATCGTGTTATTGAGCTCAACATTTTCCAGTTATTTAGGCAATTTTCCTCATCGTTCTTCAGAGAGTTTAAAATGTGTCTGGAGCATAGTTCTAATGCCATTAGGTTAATTCTTGCAAAATACTGATTCAGGTCTTAATTTATCATATTGTCTTCCAGTATATATCAGTAAACTCGCGATTTATTAGCTTCCAGATGATGTTTCTGTTGTTAAAGTTAAATTTGTTAAGCATAACTTCATGACTGAGTTTGTGTTATTGATTACGACCAGTAAGCGGGCATGTCTGAACTTCTGCTCGGTTGAGGTCTGAGTTTACTGTCTCATACACTTACGTTCTTTACCTGATTATATTTATTTGTAAAAATAATGTCTAGAGTATTTTCTAGTCAGGTCGTTTCCGCTATTTGCTGGCACAAAGGAATTTGTTGTTGCCTTATTGATAAGCTCAGCCGAGTGAGACTGTTCATCGAAACTAACTTCTGGGATTCTCTCTGCTATTACACCCCTCGAGGAAGGTTCCTTGATGCTGGTGAGGGGTTCTTGATCTAGGGAACTGGATCTGTGCTCCAGTTCCCTGAATTAAGCCTGAATACCTTCCATCCCTCCCCCAAGCACTGTATAGTCCTATGGGTTTAGTGCTTCCCCCTTGATTATGATAATAATGTCTCTGCTATTACAGCCTTCGCTAGATACTTCCATTATAAGTGTCATAAATTGAAGTCACCAAGCAATATAATATTTGGGGCCGGGTTTAATAGGGTCTCAAGACAGAACTCTATTTTCAGTAACTGATCTTTGAACTGGTAGAAGATGCATCTGGTGGTTTATATTCAAATGTTTATAACTAAATTTTGATATTCAATTTTGAACACAAAACTTCGGCTGCATCATTCTTGGTGTTAATTATGTTAGTACATACGAGCGACTCTTTAGAATACTGACCCCCCCCCACCCTTCTTTTATTGTGTTTATCCGGGCGCATCTAAGCAAAATGTACCAACCAATCCATGTCTCCTTACCAGGATGAGTCACTGAAAAACCTGCAAACAATGAATTAGACTCAGGTGGGAGACCATTAATGAACACTGTTACAATGCTGTTACTCGGTTTAAGACCTTGAATGTTAGCAAATACAAATAATGTTATGTTATTGTGCTGGGTGACTTTTTTCGGTTAGTTTCAATATCTGTGGTTTTGCTGAGCCCGTCACTGGTTTTCTATCCATTGGTTTTGTTTACAGTCATAAGAACATAAGAAAGGAGGAACACTGCAGCAGGCCTGTTGGCCCATACTAGGCAGGTCCTTTACAATTCATCCCACTAACAAACATTTGACCAACCCAATTTTCAATGCCACCCAAGAAACAAGTTCCGTGATGGTTCCTGGTTCGTGATACAGTTTTACCATTTCTTGCCATTCTATTCAGTTTCCTGGCACTAAAAACATATCTGTTATCTGTATGGTTGTAATTTTCACGTTTGAATGCATATTCTTGTTGCTTTGTTCGCCTCGTTTCCTTCACCTGGAACGCTGAACAGTTTGTTTCAAAGCATTCTCTCACGTTCTGAGTAATAGCATATTGTGCAGTGAAAATATGTGTAAGTCTTGGCTTGACATACCGCCATTCACTGCCGCTGCTGCTGCTGCCGCTGCCACCAGCGTTGCTTCCTCCGCTGCCGCGACCACCAAACACCACCTTTTACCGCCACCACTTCCTAACACTAATACCACCGCCACCAAACACCACCGTCTAACACCACCACCACCAACCACCACCACTAACACCATCACCACATGTGTGGTCGTGGCAGGCATGCTATCACTGAGTCTCGGGTATTAAAGAAGATGTAACCAAGAACTGGTAGTACATCCAGTGAGCTGTGCAAGGCTCTATTCTGGTGGCCAAATTTAGCCCCTCCGGTCTGTAGATGGATAAAATAAATGGAGAGATTTCAATACAAACTGAAATTTTTAAATTTCTGCATTCAACATATAACCATGATAGAGAGATAAGCTCCCGCGCTATTTGGTACACCGGTGAGAGCAAGTGTTTTATAAAGCGGGATTTTGGGCACAAGTGGTTGCAGCGTGCAACATTGGCAGGTATTTGGAGAAACCCGCAAATATCCACAGCAAGTCTTTATTTGAAGAATGTTTCTCTATGTAGAACTAAGTGTCCACAAAGAGTCTTGTTTGGCATCCCCGTGTCTTGTGGCCATACTGGGAACAAGTCCTGGCCTTCACAACACGGGATGACCAATATTAACTTCAGCTGCAGGATCTTTGTCTAGTTGTGGCACAGAAAGAAACGTACGTATGTGTATGTGTGTGATGACACAAGCGTACCCTGCTTGTTATGATATTTTACTTTCGTTTTGCATTATATTAATTACATAGATGCAAGTCATCACTCGGAAAAAGATACAATACTTTTCCAAATAAGGAGAGAAAGACAAATAGAGCTTGTTACCGTGTGAGTAAATGAGTTAGTGAATATCTGAGTGAGGGTGTTCATGTTAATGCGTGTGTGTGCGCGCGCGCGCGAGTGCGTGCGTGCGTGTACATGTGTACACCAGGGCAGTATGAGAACCAGACCGGCCACTAGTACTTCCAGACATGGCAGCAGCTCACATAAAGCAAATGAAGAATTAATTATTGATTCAGCATTAACGCTGGTTGTGGCAAAGAGAATATAAATGCTTCTCGCATCAGCGTTGCAAAAGTAATTGCACTCTTTCGTTTAACCTGAAACTTATTTCAATATCAGTGGCGCCTTATTTATATATTTGTCCTGCTGAGCACTAGTCCTGCAGGACTCTCGACACTGTTAGGAAAATATACCTGAAGCAGACATAAGAGAAGACGCTGTACGTTTATACACTGTCAGTTTTTTTATAAGGTTCATTTTATGTGCTCTCTTTTATGGCTAACTGCCTAAGCAGTGAAATTTTAGTGTATTGGCTTACGATTACTTCAAACGGTGTCATCCCTGGGTACAATGTTAGGTTGTTATTACTGCACTGTTTATGGCAAACTCTTAACCCGTGTGAGTCATTCAGAGCACGGACTGTTGGCTACTCGATCCTACTCCCACTCATCAATATCCGGTTTCTGACTAATAACGCACCAGGTTCGAACCACTTTTGTTAGGTGAATCATATTTTGAAAGCAATGCTTTTTTACCTAAGGCTTTCAATAATATGTTCCGCAATAACTGCGTATGTCAACAACTGAATTGTGAAAATGAAATTGATTTCAGCCAATGAAAAGAGCAGCGGATTCCATTCCAAGAAATTTAGATAGCATCCACGGACACAAGAAATGAAAAGGGGTTGGTCTGATTCCCTAGATGGGCGAGACGTGTAGTAGTCTCGTCACACCTGCTGGCCCAGTTCACCTAACACAGTGATTCCCAAAGTTTGAAAGATATAGAGAAGGGTTGACGAAAAAGGGGGCGGCGAGGAGGCATCAGATCCAAGGTAGTGTTTGTTTTACAAAATCTGCATGACAGTCAAGATATGCTTTAGTGCCTTACCAACATCCTATTTAGAGGAGTGAGGCCTCAGTGCGGTCGCCATACTTCTTTCCAAGCAAAAAAAGCAGGCTGAAAATTACTGAACGCGGGGATCTAAGACTTCTTATTACCTTCAAGACTTATGTTGGGAAGCTAATGTCCCTGCACCAAGTGCATCCATCTCATTAAAACTGTGAAGACATTGTATTTACAGATGAGATGTAAATTTACCCTTTCATATTGTTAAATTAGTTTACTATGTTAATTTTTATTTGTGAAATAAGTATCCTTGTTTATAAAGTTAGATTAGTTGTTGTTTTGAATTTGGAGTAAACCAAATACCAAGAAAAAGGTGTGATGGTATGTGTGTGGGGAGGCGCTAGGGATGTGTCCTGGGAGCCATGGGAGGCGGCAACCTGAAAAAATTTAGGAACCACTGACCTAGCACAATTGTGATGGGTCGCAGCCTAGGGGATGTTGGTATTTGAAATGAGCTGATGTTGTATAATGCCTCTCAGCATGTAAATTCGTCTGAGTAAATGAAATATAGAACTAAGGAACAGAAATGTCCGGGGGTATGGTTCCAAGATCTTGGCTCACTGACCACATTTTCAAGGACATCCTTACTAAATCTTTTGAGTTAAAATACAAATAAAATATCACCTTCCGAATGAATAAAGGAAATGTAACAAGAGGTGCTAAACGGCAGGAATAATTTATGGCCGACGATTGTAAAGAGAGGAACGAAGGTTTCATTGTGAAAAAGTTCTTAGGAAAAAGAAACTTAATCATTTTTTGTGTGTGTATTATTTAGTTGTGCGAAGTTATGGAAACTCTATCCTCCTGCTGGGGACTCGAGTAGTTTCCTTCCTGACTAGAGCAACTAGTTTGACCGTTCGACTGTGTCAGGATGGTTGCTTGTTTAATTGTGTTTAAAGTCAGTCGATACACGTGGGTCATTAAGGCTGCATGTCACCTGCTCATTACCAGTCCTATGTGTATAAATATACTGAAATATATAATCTCTGTGTGTACATACACTCTTCCTCTTACTGCTTATACTTCTAAAAATATACTCATCAGAAAATATATATATATATAGCAGTGGAACACGACCGCCAATAATCGACAAGATGAGTACGCTGACGATTTAATCGTATTTAAGAGATTATAGAGACATACGTAAATACTTATGCGTCATAATTCATGCACGCCTCTTATTTGTAACTGAATCCCTGTGATAGACGTGTGTGTGTATTTGTATAGTGTTGAGTAATAGTATTCATGTTTTGACAGGGCCATGGTACAGGTGTGCGTGCGTGCAAACTCACACACAGCACGGGATGGGTAATGCTAGCCTTCCGGCTCGCCTGCCTGTCTGTTTTTATGTCTGCTTGTCTGCCGCTTAGATGTCTGTTAGCATGTCTACATGCTCACTTCTCTATCTATCTGCCTGTCTACCTATCTGTTTTTTTGCCTGTCTGCCTGCCCTTTACCTTGCCTGTCTGCTTTCTTGCTGGCCTATCTGCCTGCTGTTTACCTGCCTTTTTTTTTACCAACCTGTTCGCCTGCCTCTGCTTGCCTGCCTGCTTGTCACTTGCCAGATCTGTATTCTAACTGAAACATAAATATTCCAAGAATAGCGGCCAGGTAAACGACGCAGGGTCTTGAATCAGCCGTGATTTGTGTGGCATTTTTTTCTGCAGTCGCCTTTTGTTAGGGAAAATGGCGTAGCTTATGGCGAGACGTTTCTTGTAAATTGCGAAGGTTTTCCACAGAAAATGCGCGGTATTATTCCCTGACATATGACTTAATTCCGTCTAATCTGACAATGTAGGAGTGGGGATTAATCTAAAAATTGGAAAACGGAATTTATGTTTGATATAATATAAATTGTATTTGGTAAATATTCTATATGGTGTTAGTACGTATGTTTGAGGTAATGTACATTCGGTGAATCAATTAACTAAAAGTTTATGAAAAATTTTGTATTCCCGTAGTAAATGTAAATAATAAAGCCGATAAAATCAAGAAAATATACAATATTTAACTCGGTATTACCAAGCCACTCCACTCCACGTTGATCTTAGACGGGGAAACCCAAGCGTGCTGTGAGGCTGGACTGAGCTGCCTGGGTGTGACAGCACGTATCTGAAACCCCGACACCGGCTTCCCTGCCACCTAAGAAGGACAATCGATGGCTAAGATTACTGGATCTATTTCCGTGTCCCGCAGCTGCCTGGTGCGTGCAAATCCACTGTTGCTGCTGCCTTTTCTTCGTCCCTTCCATGGAGGTGCCTCGTTGTTCTTAATGCAGGAATTGGAGCCACAGTCTCCTTCGGATCAGCCCGGATTACCTCCCATTCCGCAGGTGTTCAATGACAACCCAGTGGGCTTTTCGCTTCTAGTGAATTTTAACGATAGTAATTGTTCGACTAGATGCATCGACCAGACACGGATCTTAGTCATAAAGTGACCACAGTTCAGTCGCCCTTTAGTTGAAGTATGTTGCCCTATTAGTGTACAACATGGGTGTATATATATATATATATATATGTATATCTCGTGCCGAATGGGCAGAACTTGCGATCTTGGCTTAAATAGCAACGCTAATCTTGCCATATAGGACAAGTGAAAATTTGTGTTTGCAGTAATTTCTCCAAAATCATTCTGAACCTAACGAAAAAAATATATTTCCCTGTTTGTTCAGTATTAAATTATTGTAAACAAATCTAAAATATATTTAGTTGGGTTAGGCTAAAATAAATTGCGGTTGTTATAATAAGGTTAGGTAAGTTTTCTAAGTTCCTTTTCGTGCAAAATTATAAATTTTTACATCAACATTAATGAAAAAAATATGTCTTTAAACGTATAAGAGAAAATTTTAGAAAGGACTTGATTTTAAATGAGTTCTTGCTAATTGACCAGTTTTACATATTCGGCACGCCCAATAGGTAAAATTGGTGAGTTAGGAAGAACTCGTTTAAAATTAAGTTCTTTCTAAAATTTTCTCTAATACGTTTAAAGAAACAGTAGTAACACCAGTAACAACCTGGTTGCTCAGACCCTAATCCACCATGAAGCCTGGTGTCAGACCGAGCTGCGGTGGCGTTGACACCCGAAACCCTCTCCAGGTATGTTTTTTCATTTATGTTAATGTAAAAAAATAATAATTTTGAACGAAAAGAACCTTAGAAAACTATAATTATTAATTTTTAAAACTAGCCGTCTCCCACGAAGGCAGGGTGACGCGAAAACGAAGGCATGAAAGACTTTCTTTTAATATCTAGTAATTTATACAGGAGAAGGGGGTACTAGCCCTTACGGAGGAAATATTCTTCTTCCACATGGGAGAGGAGAAGTAGATATAAATACACAATTGTTTCGTTGGGGAGACTAGGATGAGTCTCATTAAAAATATAGATTTATTTTAGTTTTACTTAATACGTAGTGTTCATAATATAAATTGTAGTGATGTGCTTACATTTATATTAATCATCATTTGAGCGTATACTGAAGTTTCTGATTGTGAGGACTTCACCAGTGTAAGTTTGCATCTGCCTTATTATATAAATCTTAACTGATAGGCTGCTGACCATATTACATCAGCTGTTTTATAAATGTTAATTGATGGGCTGCTGACCACATTACATCAGCAGTGGTCATGTTTTCTCAGGGAGTGTAAGAAGAGAGCATAATGTATTGTTAACATACCAAAAACAGAAACTCTTAATTTTTCGTATAATGGTGAGAACATAACCCCTGCGTTCTCATTATATAACATTAGTGTACCTTCTGCCAATATCATCACCATCAAAGACTTAACCGAAACCCAAGTAGCACTTAATAAAGCATTGACGCTGTTTGCTTTATTCTGAGTGGGAGTTGCCAGACTGTACACGTTGGTGTAACTTCAGTGGGTGTTGAAGCTTGTATTAAAGAGCTAGTATGCTGCTCAGTCGTAAAGATGAATAATGCACCAGTTATTGATTGTTGTTCTAAGGATTATCTCATGAATTACAGTGACGCAAGAATAGTTTTCAATTAGACCGATCATCATACAAGAAAGTATCTAAAATCCTTATCAATGTAGTTTTTAGATACATTCACTCAAAAGAGCAGCATATTTAATATTTGCGATGTATTACCTAGAAGAGAACAGACACTCCAAAATACAGCCATCAAGATTTATATATATATATATATAATATATATATATATATATTATATATATATATATATATATATTTATATATATAATCGGTGATACACACGTAACATGTACCATATATGCACTTTTATATCAATAATGTATCTCTTAAATCTTCTGTACCATATATGTATAAATATTCTTATTGGTTAAAAAAGAATGAAAAGATGGGGTGGTAGGGGAAGTGGAATATTCAAACGGCTTCAGGAAGAAATCCAAATATTCTTCCTTGAAACCTTTTATCCATTTCTCCGAGGCTATGAGTCCACAATTTACACAGACGTGGACCCCATCATTTATTTATATAGATATTTATATATATATATATTATATATATATATATATTTATATATATGATTTTAAATTTTTTATATATATTATTATTATATATTATATTAGTGATTATATAGTATATATTAGTGGATATATATATATGTTATATATAATTATATATGTTATTGTTATATTATTATATATTTTATATTATATATATATATATTTAATTTAATTTTATATATATATATATGTATATATATATATATATATATTTATATATATTTTTTTATTATTATTATATATATTATATATATATATATTATATTATTATATAATTATATATATATAAATATATGTATAATATATATTATATATATATATATATGTAATATAAAATATATATTATATATATATATATTATATAATAACATGTATATATATATATATATAATATATAGATTTATATATATATATATATATTATATTATATATATATATATATATATATCATTGTATATATATATATATATATATTATATATTAAAATATATAATGTATATATATATATATATATATATTTTATATAAAATAATTTAATATATATATAATATTTTATAAATATATATATATATTTATATAAATTATATTTATAATTATATATATATATATATATATATATATAATATATATAAATATATATATTTAAGATATATATTTTAATGTATATATATAATATAATATATATATATAATATATATATATACATGTATATATATATATTATATATATTTTATAATATAATATATATATTATTTAATATATTATATATACATGTATATATTTATATATTATATATAATAATATATATAATATTATATATATATACATATATATTATATATTACATATATATAATATATATATATATATATATATATATATTATATATATATATATATATATATATATTATATAATATCTTTATATATATATATATATATATATTATATATATATATATATACATGTATAATATATATTATATATATATATATATATATATTATATTTTATAATATATATATATATTATTATATATATAATATATATTATAATATTTTATTAATTATATATATATATATATATATGTATATATATATATATTATATATATATAATATTATATAATATTTTTATATAATATATATATATATATAATATATTATATATTACATTATATTATATATATATATATATATATATATATATAATATATATATTATATATATATATATATATATATATATATACATGTATATATATTATATATATTAATATATATATATATATATATTATATATATATATACATGTATATATATAATATTTTATATATATAATATATATTATATATATACATGTATTATATATATATATATATATATATATATAATATATAATATATATATATACATATACATGTATAATTATAATTATATATATATAAAATATATATTATATATATATATATATATATATATAATAATATTTGTATATATAATATAGGGAGGTACCACCTTAGAACTGTTATAGGACCCTCATCCTCAGAGAAAAGAATAAACTTGCTTCAGGCAAACTCAAGATTCTCCCTGAAGCTGTTTGAGAATTTTCTCCTACCACCCCGTATATATATATATATATATATATATATATATATATATATATATATATATATATATATATATAATATATATATATATATAAAATATTATTTAAAGACAAAATACATTGACAAAACATTCACAAAAATATGATGCAAGTAAAACATCATAGGAAAACTCAGAGCTACATCTCGAATACTTCGTCCAGCTCCCCGGCGGTGGGCCGCGTGCCCAGAATGCTGCAGGCATTTCCTCTCTGGATCGCAACACTGAGTCTCTGAAAGAGGAAGCTGGTCGCCCTGTGGTCCTTTGTTTCTATGATGAGCTTTTCACCCAGCTCTATTAGGAACTTTAGAGCACACTTGCCCCATGCTCCAAGGTCTCCGACCCTATTGGATGAAGTTATAGCAAGGGGGAAGGTCTTCATATTTGCGGATCTTCTGGGTCTTCCTGTGGCTGGCAGCTCCACCCCCTTCCACTACTGAGTATGACAAGTAGGTGTCTGCCAATGTGGCGGCACATGTGTAGTCCCAGGCAATCTGCTTTCCATCCTTCCAAGGTAGCATAGTGGCTCCATCAGGACTCTTTAGACTTCCGTCAGACCTCTGCACTTGGGGTTCCCGTTGAGCTGGGCAACGGGCTGTGGCAAGACTTCTCTTTATGATGTCATTGACGTCCTCATACCTGGCATACTTCCCTTCTGCTGTGTGACACACGAGACCATGAAGTCCGAATTGATCAGCTGTCCGCCCTGCCGCAAATACACCTATGTTCAGTGAGGATGGGGGCGGCTAGGCGAAGAGCAACACCAATCCGAATGGCCTGTGGGTCTAGTCGAGTGCCCAAGGAGGAATTGGGAACAGCAAACAGGAAATCTCCTGAGTGTGGTGCCTTCACTGCCAGGAGACGAGCTTTGTCCTTTCCTGAGGCGTTGGAGAGCATTGTGTTGGCGATTTTTTTCCATGATCAGTTTATCCAGTGGGACTGTTTGTGTTCTTTGGGAGGAGCTGGTCTACTGGAGGAATCTGTAAGGGTGTCCCACCGAATCGCTGCTTCAGTAAACCTGGGGTCTTGAGCTCCTACCATGTCTCTCACGCGTTCGGGAACAATCTTCTTGACTAATGCACTGGAAGCCAAACACGAAGACAGAAAAGCAGGTAAGGCAACATGCGTTGCTTTGCGCCACCCCTATACCTCCCAGTCGTACTGGGAGGGTTGCCTGATCCCATTGCTCATCCTCTAGTGACAGGTTCAGTGCCTTCTTAAGGGTTGACCTCAGGTGTGCGTCATATTCGTCAAGTGTTGGGTTGTCAAAAGAGGGTGCACACCTGAGGAAGTAAGTGAGTCTTGGAATTGTAAGGCACCTTGTGAGGAGATACAGAGCATCATGGGCATCAAGATTGCTTATTCTCTCCTCCATTCTCATCAGGTCATTCAATTTGTCCTTGAGGACTGTGTCGATTTGGGCCCGGTGACCAGCGGTGCTCCCAGGAGGGTACTGTTGGAAGGAGTGGTAGTAGAGACTTCTGGGAGAATTCTTCGCACAGCATTGATTGTTTCCTGGTTTGCTGTGATGATTTCACACTTGGAGGGATTGAGGATGAGTCCCAAGTCTTCTCCCTGTGTTTTCGCCAGTTGTAGGTCCCCTACCAGGGACTCTTCAGTACCTGCCAGAGTGCCATCATCCAGGTACCAGATATTGAGCTCGCTGCGTAGGCTGGAAGTTAGTTCTCTTACTGCCAAGCAGAAGAGAAGTGGAGCGAGTGGGTCACCCTGCTGAACACCTTCTGATGAGAGAATTTCATGTTCTCCATTTCAGCCGGCTGTAGCTGGCTGAAATGAACGGAAAAAGACTGGGGAAGCGATCCCGAAGAGCTAGCAAGACAGAATCTCTCTTTACCATATTAAAGGCATTTCTAAAATCAAGTTTGACTATGGCCTTGTCTTCTGGTAGGTCCCTTGCCGCATGAGCTGCAACTTCACTGCCTTGAGGGACCCCAAAGCCCAGTTGGTGTGGCTGGAGTAAACTGGCAGCTTCTAGGCGAATGTTTCTTACTGCTGCTTTGGCAACGAGACGGCGAAAAGTGTTTCCAACCGCAATGGGTCTGATTCCCCCATCCTTCTTCTTCAAGGCACACAGTGAGGCTCCAAAAAAGAAAGGTTTAATTTCTTCTGGGATTCGCCCAGCCAGGCAGTTGTTGACGAAAGTTGTTAACTCGGTGAGAAGAAGTGATGCAGATGCACCGAGTACTGGATTTACCATCTTGAGGTGCTGAGGTCGAATTCCCGTGTAACCTCCTGCAGATCCTGCAGGAAATGACACAATCGCCTTATAGACTTCCGATTCAGGCAAAATTAGTTGTTCAGTGATGGGGTCTTCCTCAGGGTTGTTGTTGATGGCTATGGTGTCCCTGGTTGAATGCTTGTCTCTTAGTGCTTGGGCTGTGGTCTCATCTTTGGGGGCTACAGTGTCGTCACTTGTAATTATTCGGATTGCTCCCACTGTGTTACCTTCTTCAATTTTTTTGCTAACCTGTGCGCAAATTTTCTCGTTTTCAGTGGGACTTTTCTTGGGTCTACCTTTGTGATTCCTGCGATGATATATATATATATATATATTATATATATATATATATATATATATATATAATATATATTATATATAATATATATAAATGTCGTGCCGAATATGTAAAACTGATCAATTAGCAAGAACTCATTTAAAATTAAGTACTTTCTAAAATTTTCTCTTATACGTTTAAAGATATATTTTTTTCATTAATGTTGATGTAAAAATTTATAATTTTGCACCGAAAGGAACTTAGAAAACTTACCTAACCTTATTATAACAAGCGCAATTTATTTTAGCCTAACCCCAACTAAATATATTTTAGATTTGTTTACAATAATTAAATACTAAACAAAAAACAGTGAAATATATTTTTTTCGTTAAATTCAGAATAATTTTGGCGAAATTATTGCATACTCAAATTTTCACTTGTCCTATATGGCAAGATGAGCGTTGCTATTTAAGCCAAGATCGCAAATTCTGCCTATTCGGGACGACATATATATATATATGTCGTGCCGAATAGGCAGAACTTGCCATCTTGGCTTAAATAGCAACGCTCATCTTGCCATATAGGACAAGCGAAAATTTGTGTATGCAATAATTTCGCCAAAATCATTCTGAACATAACGAAAAAAAAATTTTTTCATTGGGTTTGTTTAGTATTAAATTATTGTAAACAAATCTAAAATATATTTAGTTGGGTTAGGCTAAACTATATTGTTCTTGTTATAATAAGGTTAGAAGTTTACTAAGATGCTTTTGGAGCAAAATTAAAAATTTTTACATTAACATTAATGAAAAAAATATATCTTTAAACGTATAAAAGAAAATTTTAGAAAGGGCTTAATTTTAAATGAGTTCTTGCTAATTGACCAGTTTTACATAATCGGCACGACATATATTATATATATATATATATATATATATATATATATATATATATATATATATATATATAATGTATATATATTATATATATATATAATGTATATATATTATATATATATAATGTATATATATTTATATATATATAATGTATATATATTATATATATATAATGTATATATATTATATATATATATATAATGTATATATATAATATATAGAAGAGCGGAAGAGAAGCTCTATCGCCAGTCCATAAACTGACAGTCTGACGTTCTTCCTTTTATTACAACTGAATATGAGTTATAATCAAAATGGTATATAATACTTACAGGTTGGAAGATAAAACACATGTGCAACAGTTAGGCAACTTTATTCCGAGCGTTTCGCCTACACACTAGGCTTCTTCAGTCGAGTACAGAAAGTAGGCAGGTGCAGTAGAGAAGACGATGTAATCAGTGTATCACCCTTGAAGTCGTAGGTTTGAGGTTGTCAGTCACTCAGCCTGGAGAAGTATATGTAAAGTATATGTAAACCTCCACACTGTCGCTTGTTTCTTCAGATTGTTTCAGAACTCTTCTCCAGGCTGAGGGACTGACAACCTCAAATCTACGGCTTCAAGGGTGATGGGCTGATTACATCATCTTCTCTATTGCTCCTGCCTACTTTCTATACTCAGCTGAAGAAACGTTTCGGAATAAAGTTGCCTAACTGTTGCCTATGTATCAAAGAGGATGTGGCCTTGAGGAAAGTAAGAATATGTCTATTGCTAAAGGTCCTGGGCCGACGGAAGGAGTTCAGTTGTGTTACAGTTGGTGCCTCTGACAGAATGTAATCGTGATACCTCCGAATCCTTCCTCTTAGAGGCCTGGGTTAGCCTAGACGGTGAAGCGTCGGACTGTCAATTTACGGACCGTGGTTCGAGCCCCTCGTTCACCCTTCTGTTTATTCATCGACAGTTGTTTATTACAACTTAATTTGAGTTCATATACGTATATTGTTTTTATTTTATTTACACATTGGCCGTATCCCAATGAGGCCGGGTAACCGGAAAAAGAAGAAACACTTCCATCAGCATTCACTACGTCACTCTCTTGACAGAGGCGTTTCGATTCTACAGTTTAAAAACGGCAACATATCTCCACCCTTCCTTCAGAGCGGATGTACTGTACTTCCCACCTCCAGGATTCAAGTCCGGCTAACTGATTTCCCTGAATCCCTTCATGTTACGTTTCATACTCTTCAATAACACATCAAGGCATAAAACCATTTACCTCCATCGCTCTTGTCTAAAACGTTGATGAACAGTTGTTGGAAGTCTAAGCTCGTCGCACACAAAACCTCCTTTAACCCCCTCCAACCTTTCTAGGACGGACCCTAACCCATCTTCCCTCCACTACAGATTTATATGCTTCCAGGTCATTCTAATTTGTTCCATCATCTATAAATGTCCGAAACATCTCAACAAACCCTCCTCAGCCCTCCAGATAATGCTTTTAGAAACTTCACACCTAATCTCCAAACTACGGATTCTCTGTATAATCACACCACACTTTGCCCTCAGATACATCTTCACTGCCTCCAGCCTTCTCCTTGTTGCAACATTCAACAAGGAGAGAAGGCGTTTATACCCCATACTTCAATACAATCCCCTCTTTCCTCAGTGAATAACGTCCTTTGCTTCCACAGACTCCTCAGCTCAAAACTCACCTTTCTTTCAAATCTATGGTTCACCACGTCTTTCCTAGACCCATCTGCTGACAAGTCAACTCGCAAATATCTGAACACATTCATTTTCTCCATACTCCCTCCCTCCCTTCTTCCAATATGATATCCAATCTCTCAGAACTTTGCTCTTTCCTTTGTTCACTTTCAATTTCCTTCTTTTATACACCCTTCCAAATTCGTCAACCAACCTCATCTATATACATACTGAACAACGTTATCTATAAATATATTGAACAACTATGGTGAAATCGTGCATCTGTGTCTAACGCCTACTTTTACTGGGAAATCTCCCTCTCTCCTGCATACACTAATCTGAGCCTCACTGTCCTCATAAAAACTCTTAACTACTTTTAGTAAAACCTACCACCTATTCCATACACTTTCAACATCTCCCACATTGCTCCTACATCAACCTAATCATATGCCTTATACAAACCCATAAATTCAACAAAAACCTCTTTACCCTTACCTAAACACAGTTCACTTGTATGCTTCACTGTAAACACTTGGTCTATATATCCCATACCCTTCCTAAAGCCTGCTCTCCGTCTTACTCTTAATTCTTTCAATAATAACTCTAAAATACACCTTATCAGGTATACTCAACAGGTTTATAACCTTATAATTCTTACACTTTCACCTCCTTTGCCTTTATACAAAAAAACTATGCATGCTCTGACAGCCCCTGGGTACCTCCCCCTTGCTCATACATTTACTCAATAAAAGCACCAACCATTCCATAACTATATCCACACCTGCTTTTAATATATGTCTTGATCCCAGCTGCTTTATTCCCTTTCATTCTACCCACAGCTTCAAGTACCTCCCGCACACTCGCATCTGGCTCTTCCTCACTCCTAATTGATTTTATACTTCTGGTCAGTGCACCAAATCACAACTTCTTATCTTCCTGAATATTTAGCAGTTCTCAAATATTCCCTCCATCTTTTCGATGCCTCTAACTCCATGTAATAATTCTCCTCTTCCATATTAGACTGTAAAATTCATTTGTTCCCTAAGTTTGTTCTCCTTGTACATTTCTTCACCACTCTCTCAACCTCTCCTTTTCTCTCCATATACTCCTCCCTTCTTATATCACTTATAGATTATAAATACCTATCATATGCTAACTTTTTTTTCTCTTACTACCCTCTTTGCTTTATCATTCCACCAATCACCCCTCTTTCCTCTCGCACCCTCTCCTATATCCAAAAACTTCTGCTTAAAACAGTCTCTTAAATCTACCCCATTCCTCTTCAACTTCCTTGCCTATACTCTCACAAGCCCATCTTTCTTCCAGTAGTTGCTTATATCTTACCCTAACTGCCTCGTACTCTAGTTTATGAACTCTCACCTCTCTTTCTTACTTTCTGATATCATTCTCCTTGTACTCCATCTACCTCTTACACTCACTGTAGTTACAACTAAGAAATGTGTTATATCTGTAGCCCCTCTATAAACATGCAAATCCTGAAATTTACCCATAAACCTTTTATTCACCAATACATAATCTAATATACTACTGTCATTACGTTCTTTATCATATGTTGTATACTTATTCTATTTTTCTTGAAATATATATTACCTATTACTATATCACTTTCTATACAAAGTTTAATCAAAGGCACCCCATTATAATTCACCCCCAGCACCCCAAACGTACCTACCTTGGGCTCTATAACCGTATCTCCAGCTTCAGCATTTAGGTCATCTCCCACAATTATTCTTTCACTTTGCTAAAATCTCCCTAAACACCCACTTAGCATCTCCTATAATATCTCTCCTCTATACCCCTTTATTCTTCAGATGCATAAATACTTATTATAACCCACTTTTCGCATACGACCCTTATTTTAATTCAGATTGTCATTGTTACAAAAAACGCGATTCTAAAAGCTTAGAGATCTCCAGTTAATACTAGAAAGGACTGCCCTTCTAGCATCCAGCCTGTCACTGGGTTTTCGTAACAAGTAGTCAGTATCCTTGTCCAATTATCCATTAAAATTCAGTATGGTTCAATAGCTTTTTAGGATTACAACTGGTAGGCTACTAACTAAAGAAATTAAAATTTAATAAATTTATTAAGTCTAGAGGTATATTATCAAAGTAAATTAAATCACAGCAATCAAAATAAAATCAATCTCTCGAGTTCAATATTATTGTGCTGAAAGCACATATCACATTTATAATTCTTAAATACCGTCAGGTACATTAACATTTAATAAGATATTACAAATATGTACAAGTGTGTGTATGCGTGTAAGTGCTCTTAAGTAGTTAGCTATGTCTCAAGACTCGAATAAGACTTAAACAAGTGACTGACAAAGTCCTCAAATAAACTAACTTCTTGACCGACTGGCAACCCGAACTGTCTGCTTGAACAACAAGAATGCTAAGCCCAATAGCAATGCAATTTTCAAGCGACTGCGACACAGAATCAGGAACAAGGAGATAAAATAACGACACTAAGTAGGGACCATCAGCAGATCCTCCACAAAAGTTACAAAACTCCCAAATACTGAATCTATGTTCAGCATAGGAAAAACTGTGACTGTGACAATACACAGGAACCAGTACAAAATTAGGTCAGAAGCTATAGCTAAGGACCTGAGATGTTCAGAGTGTCTAAGTGACAAAACAACCTCAGTACAACGTCGAAAATCACTAAGTCTGTACAATGTTCTGTGAACAAAGTTCTACAGAACTAACAAGAATAATGAGACAGACAATCTGTCCAACCACCAAGCGAGTCTAGAGCAGACTGAATACTTCACGAGAGGTGAGGACACCCCCCCTCGATCACGTGATAGCTACGTGGACAACTGCAGCTCAGAAGCCGGCAGTATAACGAGCGACAAGCGATAATTACAGTAGTTTGACAATCAAGACTAACTGAGCACATATTATGTACATCCTAACAACATAAGTCAAATAAGAATATAAAGCAATATATTTACGATTTAGCTATTATCGCAAATATAAGCAATATAAAATTATATGAAAAGGTAATATACATTACATATATACATAATAATCATTGTAACCCATTCAGGGGTTGCAACAGTCCTTTAATTTATACATTTATATTCTTTCGCTTTCCATAACTGATCCATCAACATTATTGCCACCCATTCCTTAGCTTTAATTCTCTGATGTTCCTGACCTAATTCCATTTATTTTTCCCCACTGAAACTCCCCTACCCACTTTCCCATCGTTTTGTTTAGAGCTAGTACATCCACCTTCTTTTCTGTCATAACATTGGCAATCATCTCTTATTATCTGCACTACATCCATACATATTCAAACACCCCAGCTTTGTAAAGCTTTTCTTATTATTATTTTAAGTAATTTATACAAAAGTGGTTACTCCAGGCATGTTAGTCGCCTCTTAAAACACTCATGGCTTTTGAAGAAGAGATTGTTTTCCACTTCCAATGGAGATTAAAGGATATTGATAAGAACAAGAACTATTAAGAAAATTGAAGAAAATTCAAATGGGTGCATATAAATAAATGTGTACATGTACGTTTATGTACCTAGGTGTGACTAGAAATAGCAAGACGTACCTGTTTTTTTCCATGTTTATGATACAGAAAGAAAAGACTCCAGCAATCGTACCATTGTATAAAACAATTACAGGTTACCATTTTACATGCATTTGGCAGTACGGTAGCACCTCCCTCTGGGTAATTGCTGTGTACCAACCTACTGCCTTTACGTATACGTGCATGGCTTCCTTCGATGTCACAGCCCTCTTTACCAACGTTCCTACTGACGGTGCAATCAACATTCTGAGACAGAGGCTCTCTGAAAACCACGACCTCCCTTTACCTCTTCTAGATTTCATCAGTCTAGTGGATCTTTGTGTTAATTTCAACTTCTTCAAGTATCAGGACAACTGTTACAAACAGTACTTTGGGATGGCAATGGGCAGCCCGCTCAGTGCTGTGCTTGCCAACCTCTTCATGGAAAACCTAGAGACAGAGAAATTCAGCACTCTCATTCCCAACACCGTTACCTGGCTAAGATACGTTGATGATATATTGATTTTCTATCCGAGACGTCTCAATATCCAGGCCCTTCTCAACAAGATCAATGCAGCCTAACCATCAATAAAGTTTACACTTGAACTCAAAAACGATGGCAAACTTCCTTTCCTCGACGTTCTCCTGTGCAAATCTCCCGACAGTGACAAACTTCTCTTCAAAGTGTATAGAAAACTTACCAACAAGGACGATCTTATACACTTTTATTCACAACAAGACACCCGCACTAAGAGAGGAGTCCTTATTGGCTTCTTCTTGAGAGCTCTAGATGAAGAAGAATGCACTTACATAACACAAGCCTTTACACGTCTTCAGTTCCCATCTTTCTTCATCCGAGATTGCAGACTCAAGGCACAAGCTATCCTCGACAAACCGCTCATGGAACAGCCCCCTAAGCAGTTCATAGTACTCCCATGTGGTGATGTTGCCACGAATACTCGCCGGACACTTGCTATGAGTAACATCAACGTTTCCACCATAAACACATCATCTATCAAAGACCTCACTACGAAACGCAGCCCCACACATCTAACTTCTACAGCAGGCGTCTACACTATCCCCTGTGGGTTCTGTCCCAAGAAATATGTAGGCGAGACAGGCAGAGATCTTGCAGTCCGCCTGAATGAGCATCGAAATGCCTCTAACAGAGACGATGTAAGGTACGCCTGTGTCCTCCACAGAGACTCCACGGGGCATTTGATGAACTGAATGAGGCACAACTCGTTCTCACAGAACCAGGCCTCAGACGCCGACGGTGCCTAGAAGCCTCACTAATCGCCGTCACCGACACTATAGAACGCAACACTGGAAACCACAAAATTTAAAAAAACAATGGCATACATGATACTTAAGCACCACCAACCCAACAACACAGGAGTCACATGATTTCATCGTCTACCAGTCCTCTTCACAACATGACATTCCTCAGGTCACGTGCGTCACTCACACCTCACTCTCCACCTATATATATAATGTCTTTCTACCTCTGTATGTTAGAAGTGATCAAGGTCCCAGGACCGAAACGTTTTCAAATAAATGTCATAGTGTTTGCTTACGTGTCTTTCTAAACCATTATATATAAAATATATTATAAAAATATATATATATAATTTTAAAATTAAAAATTATTATATTTAAAAATATATATATATATATAGTATTGACATGGATCCACGTTTTTGAGATGAAAAAAAAACATTTATATTCATATAATATTTTTTACTTCATTAAAATATTTTTGGGAATGAAACATCATGTTTAAAAAAAACATGAAATATATCAGTTATTTGCTCATGAATGAAAACACTTAGTCTCTGTAAAAGGGTTGGTCACTCATGGTTTTGGTTTTCCTTATGAGCTTGTCACCAAAACGCTTCAATATTCAAGCCCACACTTGCCCCAACGTTGGGGGTTTCGATTTATTTGATCTTCGGGGTTTCCCCCTGAGATGCCAAAGCCAATGAGATTCTTTTAAAACCCCACTTTTTCCCACTAGGCTGGAATTTTGGGGCCAATTTAAACTTTCAAAATGGGTGAAATTGATTCAAGAGAGCGAACAGAGAACCTTCAGTGCACATAAAGTTCTTAAAATCCCTAACTTGGAGCGCTTTAAGCACTTGACTTTACTCTTTGGGGAAAGCAGACGAGAGACATAAAAAAAACTTCGAAAACCTTGAAGGGGGGGTCCCGAATCTGTACACAGAAATTAAAAGATTGGCATTCGATGAAAAACCCCCCCAAGAAAAGTAGGAGGCCTTTGGACACAAAGAGAAAAACACCAAAAGTGTTCGGGGCCCAAGACTGTTCAGCCAGCCCCCCCCAGGCATAAGGGGAATTCCCGATAGGCCCCTGGCCCCCTTCAAAGGGGGAGGGCAGATACTTAAAGTTGGGCCCGATCACCCGGGCTGGGTTGTACGTTGCACAACGGCGGCCAAAGTAACACCCTGGTTGATCAGTCCCGACCCCCGGGGAGGTTTGATCTGGACCGGGCAGCGGGGGGTTGATCCCCGGAATGCCCCCCAGGTAGACTTCTTTGAGTTGATTAGTGCAAACGTGACTTCATCCAGGCATTTTTGACTCCCTCAGGCCTCAGTACCTGAGGTTTTCCCTTTTGGTGGGGGAACCTTGGGGGGGGCCCTTTGGGAAAGACCCACACAAATGAGAATGACCGAAAAATCACGCCGGTGCCTAAGGAGGGAAATAGGAAAAACGAATAGGAAACCTCAAGAATGGGGAGGCGAGCTTGGTTTTTTTTTCCTGAGGCACGATCAAACATTCGTTGGCAATTTTTTTCCTAAAAGGCTGATTGTGACTGACATTGCTAGGCAAAAGGACGTTTGCAAACAAAATCTCAAAAAGGGAAACCCAATCTCAATAAGGAATCCTTAAAGGCCCTGTAACCGTGGGGATGTTGACCCATATTAGAGTATGCAGCGCCAGTTTGAAACCCACCTAGCAAGCACTTTTGGAAAAATAGAGAAAGTGCAAAGATTTGCAATAAAAACAGCCCGGATCTAAGGGGTGTACTACGAGGAGAGATTAAGGGAAAACGACCTGACGACTTTGCGGGGCAGCAAATAAAGGGGGTATGATAACGACATATAAAAAACTGAGAGGGAAATTGACAAAGGGGGAAGAGAGGGGGGTTCCAGGATGGGGCAAAGCGACAAGGGGCACAGTGGGTGTTGAAGGCTTGATGAACACATGGACTTATGAAGTATTTTTTAAATTCTTTCCACTTTCCCCCCGGAGAAAAAGGAAATAAACGAGAACAAGAACTAGACGAAAAAAGAAGAAAACCCCGAGGAGTTGTATATTATGTTTGCATATAATGAGCGAGGACCTAAGTGTCGGTTTTAAAAGCATGATCTTGAAATCGTGCATGCTTAAGACAGAAAAAAAAAAAGCATCATTCCTTTGAAAAATACTAAAAACTTTCCGTTTACACTTAGTGTGGTTGTGTGGTGGTGTGTGTGGTGTACTCACCTATTTGTACTCACCCATTTGTGGTTGCAGGGGTCGAGTCCAAAATCCTGGCCCCGCCTCTTCGCTGTTGCTACTAGGGGGCCTCTCTCTCCCTGCCCCATGACTCTATATACCTCGCCTTAAAACTTGTTGGTTCCCCCCTCCATACGTCACTTTCTGGATTCCACGGCCTGACTACTCTTTGATGAAAAATACTTTTCCAACATCCCTTTTATTTCCCAGTCTTCAACTTCCAATTTGGGGCCTCTTTTGTTGTGTCCCTTTTCTGAAAAAAATCCCTCTTTGTCCCCCTTGCTTTCCGCGCAGTATTTTTATGTCTTATCATGTCTCCCCCACCCCCCTGTCCCCAGCGTCGGTCCTCAGGTCGATTTCCCTTTAACCTTTTTTTCGTAGGACAATCCCCCCCTAGCTTGGGGGCAGCTTGTTCAAACCTTTTTCACTTTCTCTAATTTCTTTGAGTGCTGATTAGGTGTGGATTCCAAAAATGGTGCTGCTACTCCAGTGGGCCTGACGTAAATGGGATACAAATCTTAAACGAATCCTTATGAGGTATGGAAAAGCTTCCGTATTTTTTCCCGGGCCCCCCATGCGCACAGTTATTGATGTGGCCTCAGGAGATAGGTAGGTGTTTATTACCCCCCCGATCTTTTTCCTTGAGGAGTTTGCAGTCTTTTGGGCCCTCAAAAATATTTTGTGTCTGCAGTCTTCTTTGCCCTTCCCCCCTCTTCATGACTTTGCATTTGGCAGGGTTAAATTCAAGGACCAGTTGCTGGACCAGGTTGTAGCCTGCCAGGTCCTTTGTAGTCCTGCCCTTTTCCCCCCGATTTTATTCTTTCCCCTTAACTTTTTCATTTTATCTGTAAACAAGGACCTTCTGAGTCTATCCCTTCCGTTATTCGTTTTACCCAAAACCAGAACAGCAAGATT
>NC_069406.1:82595741-82621003 GCF_026875155.1 Cherax quadricarinatus | reverse complement strand
TGTTTTTTGTTTTTTTAAATTTGGATGTAGTTGAGAATGATTTTAATGGCTTTTTGGGGGGATCTGTGTGTTCTAAAAGCCAAAAACTGGCCATCAAAAGTAGAGAGTTGTGTTCCAGGTATCTGCGAAGGCGATGGTTCATGATTTTTCAAAGAGTTTTCCTAAAGTTTCGAGGAGGCTGATAGGGCGATAGTTTCTAGGATCAGAGTGGTCTTTTTTGGTTTAGGAAAAAGGATAGCAGTAGCAGCTTTGAAGAGGGAAGGGAAGTATCCAGAGGCAAGGGAGGCTTTGAGGAGGTTTGTGTAGGCAGTAATGATAGGGTCGGGAAGGTGTTTTGGGGATAATAGGTTTAGGCCAGAGGCACCAGGTGCCCGAGGAAAATTTTAATGTCCTGTGTTGGTGAAAGGAGTGTGGGAAGTTCTTGGGAGGTGGTGAGAAAAGTCTAGATGTATGTGGCTATCGGGTGTGTTTCTTGTGTGTGTGCAGTGTTCCAGTGTTCTATGTTCTGAATGTGTTGAATAAAGTTAAGGGTGAGGTGGGTTGAGGGTGGAAAAGTTCCCCCAGATGTTTTTTGAAGATGTTTGTAGCAGCCTGCGGGTCTGAGATGTGTGTGTGTTGTTGTGGGTGATGTGTTTGAATTTGTTGGTAGGAGTTTTTGTGTTATTTTTTGATGAAGTTCCAAAAGGGCTTTAGTGTTTTTAATACGCTGTTTGTCTGCTTGTTGTAGAGTTGTGACCAGTGATTGTTGTGGTCTTGGTCTAGGCTGTGTAAAATGTTTTTTCTAAGGTAAGTGAGATCTAATCGAACTTGATTAAATCTGTGTGTGTTGCAGAGGAAGCGGTTGTGGTAGCAGATAATTAGTCTTCTTGTTCTGAGTGAGGGTTTGAAGGAATAACGAGGGGTGTGAGTTTCTTTGGTATTGCGGTGTTGGCTCTTGTGTAATGGTGCCCTGGATGAGATCAAGTTGAGTATCGATGTCAGAATAGGTTTGCTGTTTAGTCATTGGGAGGTTAATATTGTCTATGTGTTGTTTGAAAGCATCCCAGTCAGCGTTCTTGTAGGAGAAGGAAGGTGTGGTTGGAAAGAGGATAGGGTTGGAGTGTGAAGATGCCTGGGATGTGATCAAGCCTGTAATTAGGGCCAGGTGAGATTTTAGTGTTGAAATAGAAGTGGCTCGGTTTGCCAGAAAAAGATGTCTGGTTTGCCTTGGCCCGTGTGGTTGTAGAAGGTGTTGAAGTCTGGGCCGAGATGATTTAGGTGTTTATGGTTGTGAAGTTGAGTAATTTGGGGACCAAGTTGGTTGTTACTGGTGTGATGAAAGGCAGTGTGTTTGGCATTATGTCAGCTAGAGGCATGTTGGGGTTGGTGTAGTTGAAGACTAAGGAGAGGTCTGTATGTGTTGAGGGGTAGTGTTTGGGCGAGCAAGGTGGGGAAAAAGATAAGAGGGCCAAGGTGGGGGTGTATTCTGACTGCAAAAACAGTGTTGGTGAATAAAAGGGATTGGGAGAAGTTCGTGTTTTTGTTGGATTTGACAAGGATGGCAACCCCATCGTGGGGATCATAGGGGGACTGTATGCAGTATAACCATAATGGCGGATACGTTGAGGGGCTTTGAGGCAGGTTTACTGTTTAACAAACAATTCTGGTCTCTCTGCTTCAAGGAGCTCGGCCATTAGGTGTCAAATTTGTATAGAAAGAATGTACGTTGAGCTGAATCACTTTAAACATTATTTAATGGTTTCGTCAATAGCAAAAGTTAATGTCGAGGGAGGAGTATTTGGGAAATTAAAGCCCGTGAATTGGTGCCATCGGTTGGATGTGTTGTTTTGTAGGTGCTACAAACCCGTTTCCTGGAGGGGAGGAAAGAGATGGATCTGTTTTTATGTTCTTTGGTCTGTCAGAAGTTGGGGCAGGTTTAGGTTTGGGATGGATTTTGTCTGGAGGAGGTGGAGTTGGCCCTTTGGAATGAAGTTTTGGTTGTGGTGGATGGGGGCAAAGGTAGATGCAGGGGAAAGTGGAAGCTAGGGCAAGGGATGAGGAAGTGGAAGCTTTGGTTGGGGATGAGGAAGTGGGTAAGAAGGTGGGGGAGGGGGGTCGTACAGCAGCAGTAGGGGTGTTGGGGGAGGGAGGTAGGGGAGGAGGAGGAGCTGGTGGTGTAGGAAGTGGGGGGGAAAAGAGGGAGGAGGTAGAGGTTGTGGGGGGCTTTAGAAGAGCAGCAGGAAGGATTAGGTTAAGGACTTGTGAGTATTCTGATTGGTAAGCTTGAGAGATTACCATCGCAGAGTGGCAGCAGTGGCGAATTGGCAGTTAGTTTTGTAGTCTAGTGGGTGTAGGTGTAGAAATAGAAGTGCTTGTAGCCTGTGTGTTGGTGTTTGAGGTGTGTAGAGTAGGAGAGGTAGACCAAGTGCTTGAAGTAGCCCAGGCATTGGGGGTAGGAGAGGAAAGTATGGTAGGGGAGGGGGGTGCAGGGAAGGGGTTGGGGAGGGAGGGAGGTTGGCTGCTCTGAGGATGGAGAGAATGGGCTTTTCTAGAAGAGCAGGAATTTGCAACTGCAGTGTGTGGACCGCCGCAGTTAGAAAAATTTAAGGGGGAGGTTGCAAGTGTTCCAGAAGTGGCCAGTTGCTGAACATCTGGAGCAGATTTTTGTGGAAGTGCATGAGATTTTGTCGTGGCCGAATTTGTAGCATTTCAGACATTGTGTGATGGGGTGAAAGTTTTGGAGTGAAGAGAGTGTTGGAGGAATGCGGATTTCTTGGCAAGGATTCCTTGATTAAAGAGTTAGAGGCGTCAAAGGATTTGAACAGCGGATTTTGAGGATGGTTAGAGTTTCAGGTCTGTAAATAAGTCTTCTTTTTCTGTGTCATAGGCAGTCAGGAGAGAATAGTCTACGTGTTTTGCGATCACTGTGCGGTTGGCGCGGTGCTCAGGAGTCCAAATAATAGTGAAGCCTCATTGAAAAGTTTTTGTCTGGTCTTGGTTGAGGTGTAGTTTCATAGGAAAGTCTGTCAAGAAGGAGTTTGAAGCTGAGTTGGTTTTAAAAAAACTTTCAGCTGAGTGCTCCAGTGATTGGTATATTAAATTTCCAGGACAGATAGTGGCATGATCAGATTTTTGAGTATTTGAGGTTAAGCGAGAAGAATTGGTTTGGAAGAGGCAGAGGCAGGAGTTAGACAGAATAGGGTAAAGGGGTGTTGGCGGTTTGAGGAGGAATGGTAAGGGGGAAGGAAGTGGAAGGCATTGAAGGCATCTTAAATTAGATGTGGAGGCCAAATCTGTGAGAATAATTGGCTAGGCAAGTACGTGTGAAGTAGACACACGTACTTGCCTTTTTATAACTTTAAAGTTTTTTTGTGGGGTCCTCGCTGGTGGGGACCGGACACTGAGGAGGTGAGCTTAGCTTGATGGAGCACTGTATGCCCTGAACGGCGAGGAGAGACAACACTGCTGTATGGCGTGCAGACCACACGTACAGGCTGAGGGCGTGGAGACTTCACACAGCAAACAGGAGTGCCGAGGGAGGCTTCCTGCCCTTGGGTAGGCAGCCACCGACGCACCAGTCTTGCTGGTCTAGAGCAAGGTCCAGTAACCACCACTGGATGAAAAGAGGCAACACTGGCTGTGAGCGGCGAGGAGAGGCAGCACTGGCTGTGAGCGGCGAGGAGAGGCAACACTAGCTGTATGGCGTGTAGACTACACGTACAGTCTGAGGAGTGGAGACCTCAGACAGCAACAGGAGTGCAGAGGGAGGCTTCCTGCCCTTGGGTAGGCAGCCACCGACGCACCAATCCTGATGGTGAAGACGAAGGTCCAGTAACCACCACTCTGAGGAAAGTTTCTCTCAACACGGGGTAATTAGAGGCGAGATCGTTGGTCGTTGAAGGTGTGTGTGTGAGAACCAGAAGTGGAGCAGGACGGCTATATGTAGGCTTCAAGAAAAGGTTGGAAGAGATTGGAGTCATGAGGCCACAGAGCAAAGATGTCATCCACATAGCAGAGCCAGAGTGAAGGTTGCACATCGATGGTAGGAAGAACAACAGTCTCGAAGTATTCCATGTAAAGATTAGCAAGGACAGGAGAGAGAGGAGAGCCCATAGCGACCTTTTCTTGAAACTCTTAATAATCTTGCCCCTTCCATCAAGTTTAAAGCTGAAAGGGAATCTAATTCCTTGCTTCCTTTCCTTGATGTCCATGTCCACCGCTCAGATACAGGTTTTTCCTTTTCCGTTTACAGAAAACCTATGTACAGTGGCACGTACATTCACTACTTTTCCTATCATGCGTCCCCTGTCAAGAAAAGTGTTCTTATCTCCCCCCTTTCTCCCGTGCCCTCCGCATCTGTGATCCTCAGTTCCTTCCAGTAGAAATTTCCACTCTTCATAATTCGTTTTCCCGTCTTGGCTCCCCTTTTCCATTTCATAGACTCTGCTTCTAAACAAAGGGGTAAAACGTAATTTCTTCTCTCCCAACACTCTACTCCTGGGAACTCTTCTGTCCTCTGCCTTCCCTACATTTCCGGTCTTTCTAATCTCAACAATTCTCTCCTTTCCCTTAGACATCAAGCTTACTTTCTGCCAGACTAACACTCTTCGCACTAATCTCTTCATACCTGTCCTCCCTCTTACAGATGTTCCTGGTGTCTACTCTATTTCTTGCTCCTTCTGTCCTCTTCAATACTATGGGGGAAACTGGCCGGTCCTTTCTGACAGACTTAGGGAGCACAAAAATAGTGTTAGGCTTGCCGACACTAACATTGCTTTTCTGTCACGTCAGAGATCACAGTCATCCTATAGACTGGTCTTCTCTAAAACTGTCTTCCCTACTTCCAACTTTAACAGTCGCCGTCTTGTTGAATCCTCTCTAATACACAACTTTCCTTGTATGAATCTTAGTCCTGGCTTCGTTCTGTAGATGATTCCTCCTCCCACTACATTGTAAAATGCTCCAAACTTCAGAACACCCGTGACTTAACCAATTCCTCATTTTTTCTTTTCTCCCTCTTCCCCTTTCCTCTTCCCTTTTTTTGTCTTTCTTCTGTCGCTGTTTCTGTTCCTTCATTATTTATTTCATCACTTCCCCTCCCCCCCACCCCTGTGCATTGCCTCCCTCTGTGGGCACCTAGCTCCTTGCAGTGCTCCCCTTTCTTTATATTTGACTGGCTCCTCCTCCTCATTCCCCACTACTACTACACTACTACACCCCTACACTACTATCTACTACTATCCCACTACTATACTCTACTTTCTACTACTATCACTACTACCTATCTTCCTGCTATATATAAGCCTCCCTGCTCCACTTCTGTAGTTACTATAATGGTCCATTTGGTCCAACCTCTCTCGTAACTCCCCTCTTCTATCTTTTTTATCGACACTAACTACATCCCTGGGATTGATCCTCTCCATTTGTTATGTGCTAAATTCCAACAAAGGAAGCCCATCTTTTGGGGAATTTTCTGGCAAAATGTCCAAATTACTATCCATGGTACCAAGCCAACTTGGGAACTAAATGTCCCTGGCAAATCAGCCAAAAAATTCCATTTCTAGTCCCAGTGGCTTCCCCCCAATTTTTTGTCAATTTTTTTCCTTACCTCGACACCTCAAAAACATCTGATATTTCCCAGATATAAAAAGAAGTTTGGTTACTGAATCACAAAACTTCTAAGTCCAAAATCTCTATTTTTATTCCTGGACATATCAGAGAAAATGGAAAATGGCATCTTTGGAGTTACTCTATCAAAACTAACACTCAGTCAAGACCCCACACAATATGGCTGTCCAAAAGAGTTGCCAATTAGTATTTTTTAGACTCGGTTTACCAAAATATGAAAATATTTAAATTTCCCGGGGTAATATATAGAATTATTTTCATGTGCAAATGTTGTTAATAAATAAAATTATATGTAATTAAAATTTTAAAATGTAGGTTTTTATAAAAATTAGATATTATTTTCCTGTAACATTTTTAAATTGCTCACAAAACATTAAATTTGGCCCCTGTGGGGGCTTACCCCCCCCCCCCCCTTTATTTTGGAAATCACTGGGATACTCACTTGTCCACAGTCTTCCTTTCACAAATTGTTATTTCAAGATATTTTTCAACCCAAATTCAAAATTTCAAAACACTGATATTTATGTAGTGTTTAAACTCAGTATTCATATTCATCGAGTTCCTTTTGCTGGGTGAGAAGCTCCGGATTTACTGAAACTGGAGATACAGTTACCTCCTTGGGTCAGTTTCGATTTACTTTCCATTCACCAAAAGCTGAATGGCGCCCACGAGCTACGAGATCTGTGTTTTATTCTTGAATAAATAATAATTATAAAAACTAGATAGCAAATCTAGCCAGTAACCACACAGGTGGAAATAAAAACACTTAAGCAGTATAATGTGATCCTTTATTGGCAACGTTTCGGCCACGCAGTGGGCTTTATAAAGTCACAAACAGTCTACCTGGGTGAAAGGTACGTGAGTATTTGTAGGATGAAACCAGGTGGGGAATGCTGGGTTAGGTGGAAAATGCTGCATGTGACAATTACCGGGGAGGTCATAGTCAAGAACCTTGGGTAGCTTTAAAACGAGATTGGATAATTATATGAGTAGACTTTCTGCAGTGTTCCTCCATTCTTATGTTCTTATGTGAGATAGCAATGAAGAAGTTTCTTGGCAGTGGTTCAGCTATGTTATAGAAGCCGTTGTTCTGGTTGAAGTTGTTGGATGTAGAGATAAGTGATGATTCCAGGATTCTTCGGTATTGAGTGTTGTCTTCTCTGGCGATAATTCTTGCGTTTCTGTAGTTGATTAAATGGTTGTGTGAATTTTGGTGTTGAACTCAGGCATTCCTTGCATCGTCAGATCTGCATACATACTGGTGTTCTGAAATACTTGTTGGAGTTCTCTGGATGTTTCGTCGACGTATAATTTGCTGCAGTCGTTACAAGGGATCTATATACCCCTGCAGCGGATTGAAGCTTGTCCTGTCTATTGCTGATAATGTCCTTGATGGTGGTAGATGTTGAAGTAGATACTTGGAATGAGGTATTGGAAAAGATTTTTGGGCAGTGGAGTTGGTGGGGAAGGCTGTGAATCTCTTCTCGGCAGTGTCTTCTCTGGGTGTGTTAAAGATATTTAATGCCCGTCGTTTGCAGTCTCTAAATTATGGTATTCATTATAATCTTATTAATCAGGGTACAGCACTAAATTCAATTAATCGTATAGTGACTGTAGAATGGGAAGCTCTTTGATTCACTCTAAGCAAGGGGAAGGATGGTAAGCTCAGTCCTTGAATCAATTGCCCTCACCAGCATCAAGATGCCCTCTTCAAGAGGCTTGATCCAGTTTTATAATGCAAATATTGCTGTTTATTTCGCTGTTAAAATGGCACAATGGCACATACGCGCATATTAACAACACCATCCTTCTTCTAGAAGACGAGTGTTGAAATTGAAGTCGATCAGAAGGGGCGATCAATAATTATCTCTGGGAAAACCAATTTTGATAAGAATCTGTATAAAACTGAGATGGCACCTGCACTTGTCAGCCTTTTCGATGAACCTTCACCTAGTAATAGTTGACAGAGTGGACAGTTTAAACCGGGTAGGAAGTGGCGTTGTGAAGTTATAAAATAAAAATTTGCACGATATTATTGGAAGTAAAGAATTCTAGGTTTTAATGTGAAATTCTCTAGCAAAATTTTTTAAGGGTTCACAAAACAAGTAAAAATTAAAAAACAAAGGGTTTTCAACATTTCTACTTTCTTTCAGAGCTTAAAAAAATCACAGATAAATTTTTTACAATCCTACTAAAAATTAGAAATTGTATTTTTAAGATACGAATTTTATAAAAAAATCAAAATTGGGAAATTTGCCCGTATTAAGCCCAGAATTAATAAAATACACTTCCCATTTATGATGCATGATTGCTTAAGTTTAAAATTGACCCGAAGATTTATTCTCCAGTTAATTTCATGGAAGCAATTTATGATAATTGGCAATTTAAAATTCAAACTCAAAGTACAAGCCATGCTTTTTTTAATCAGGTTAAACAATACATAAAACTTGAGGCCCAAACCCGAAAAGTATTCACTAGTAAGCCTTAGATTCGAACTACTCAAAGTTTTGATAATTCACTAAAATATCAGATTTGTACCTAAATAGTTTTTAAACTTTCAAGGCTTTATCCTTCTCATGGCGTCAAACCTTCTCATGGCGTCATCTTTTCCATGGAATGCATCAGCGATATTTTGAAGGCGATAAGAGGTTTCTTGAGAGATTGAATGGAAGCCAATAGCACTACTTAATGAAATTGGCATATTAGAACCTCCAGTGTCATTACATGCGAAATTTGAAGCCGCTGAGAAGAGGTATTCTACAATTATCACAGGGGATTCCAATGATTTCAAGAATTATGAAAAAAAAAAACGAGAAATTTCTTCTCATTAAATTTTAGACATTTAGAAGAAACAGACTTGAACATAATATTAATGAAATTTTAAAAGGGATATCAAAGTTTCCCATCATGATCACACACAAATATAAAGAGCAGATGCCCTTTTACACCTGAGTTTCACTCTCTACTGTCGTCAAATTAAGAAGCACATTTTTTTGAACGTTTTAAGTTTTTGGAAGTTATCTAAGCCATTCCACAATTCTGGGAATGGGTCCTATAACTTGGGTGACAGGGCAATTGTACCTGCTAATTGTTCCTTAGTTTGGCCTAGTTACTGTACCCAGAGTGGAAAATTTGACGCCGGTTCGATAAGGTATTCTTATCTTTGGAGGGAAATAAATATTAAAGATAGAGGAAGGGAAAAAAAAGAAAAAAGAAAGATATGTTTATTCACTTAAAGGTTCTCCTTTGGGATACTCAATTATGTCCCAAAGAGGGAGAGAAATTTAAAATTAACATTTGGACAATTCGACTCACAAAGGCGTTTAAAAGAAAAGCGAAGCATTTGCATATCACTGGTGTCGAACGACAAGTAATCGAGAGCTGGAGGAGGAGGTAACGGAGGGAGTGAGGAGGGAAGAATGTGAGAGAGATACAAAGAGCGAGAGATGAATGGGAGGGTAAAGAAGTAAGAGAGGTTGGACTAGAAGATGGGGGAAAGAAAGAAAGGAGTTTAAAAGAAGGGAAAGGAAGTGATAGGATATGGAGTGCAGGTGGTGGCGAAAGAGGGAGGAAGAAAAGGGAAAAACCGAGGGGAAGGGAGGCGAGGGAAAAGTGATTGAAAAATGGGAAGAAACTGAAAGGAAGGAAAATTTAAGTGAGGATGAAGGGATGGTGATGACAAGGTAGGCAGAGCAGATCAGTGAGCCTTGACAGAAACTGTCCAGGAACTCTGGTATTACCATCTGGCAAGAAATATTCTTTACCTGTTTTTAATGTTTCTCTGTGCCTCTAGTGTTTGTTGTGCTGACGTTTGTTTCGGGTTCTGACGTTTTATCTCGTTTTAATGTGTTTGTGATGCTGACGATTTTCTGTGGTGTTGACATTTTCCTGGAGATGAAACGTTTGCCTTTGGGATTGAAATTTGCGGTTGACGCTTATTTTGTGATACTAATGTTTATCTGTGGAAGAGACGTTTGTCTATGGTGCTAACGTTAATCATTTGTGTTAAGGTTTCATTGTTTCACTAATTTTTGTATATAGTAGTAATACTCGTCTTTGGTGTTAATGTTTACTGTGGTTTTGCCTCATGTCTGTGGTTCTGACGTTTTCTACGGTAATAACCTTTGTTATTATTGTGACGTTGGTCTGTACCAAGCTGTTTCTCTATAATGGCTTATTACCTCACACTCCACCCTCCAAGTCTGTTGCTTCATCCTCCAAGACTTCACACTCCAGCCTCCAGGATTTACATTCCACACTGCATGACTTCACACCCCATCCTCCTAACCTAACACATCCATCTCCAAGACATGTCACTTCACCCTCTGAGGTAATGGTTCTTAACTATATTACTCCCGAGGGTAATTCAGCCTGTTTCTGTGGGCAATGAGCTCCAGCTACAAGGCAACATACCTCTTCGAATGTCTTGTTCATCATTTCTTTAATTTTCGCGATTGTTTATACCTAAAACGCCCACAAAATGTCATTACGTTTCATTTTTCTGTTCGTTAATCCATTCGCAGTAAGGTATTTGTATTCATTAGTTCTACAAAGAAATTGAGGAGGAGAGGAAAGAAGCCTCATGAATTAATGAGGAATAGACATATTGCGAGAGTCGTTAATTTGCAACAAAGCATTATCAGGCCTGGCTCTGGGGAGACATTCTCACTCCTGTTACAGATAACCCTCTCACACTTGCAACCCCAGGGAGGGCTAAGTTTGATTTTCACGTTGGCAGTGTAAGATCTACATAATAGAATTTGTTTCATTTTCAGCTTAAAAGCGCACTTAAGGGAACTTAATTCTCTCATTTGAGTTTAGATATAAAAATTAGTGTTCTGATTTTCTCTCATTCGAAAAAGTAATATTTAATTTATTAAAAGTATAATGAATAAAAACTACACGTTTAAAAGAATATTTCATGAAGTTTTTAAATTTCGTAAATAGTGGATTACAATTTTAAGCCCCAGATCATTAAATCATGGCTTTCAGGACAGAAACTGTCATACAGAGAAGCGTGTTTACAATAGAGGTTTACTAGCATTGTTCACTCGTAAACTGAAAAGCCTTAGTGCAATCTTTGTTTTATATAGTTCTTCTCGCAGAAAGCGTGAAGCCCAGTAAAATGAAAATAAAGGTCATCCATAGTTCGAATTAATAAAAGACAATGAATTCCTTTAAAGGAAGGAACACGATCTAAAATCTTCCCATGAGGATTAATTTGGTAACATTGATCATATAAAGCTGCTCACGAAGCCTCCTATCGCATTGTAATAAACCCCTTGCATTCGGAGAGAACATCAAGCCCTTTTTAACAGAAGCAGTAATGTTGTTTTTAATTGGGTAGCAACAGTGAGAAAGATGAGCCTCGTATCACTTTCAAACACCATATGTTTGACACGAGTGAGGTCATTTCTGATTATGTAGCCGCAGAAATGAAAGCGCTTGTCAATTTCGCGCTTTAGTTGGATGAATCGACAGAATTTGCATCTTGTGTATAATTAATTTCATATGCTGAGTACATAAAATGTAACAACCACTGGGAAAAAAACACTGGGAATTATTTAAGAACAAGCCATGTTACTCTAAATTCATTCAGAAGAAGCAAGAGAAATACCGAGAGATGGTTCCCAGGAAGCAACCGACAGTGGCAACAGACTTAAGGAACCAACTCAGAAGAGTCACAGCACTATTAAACTCATGTCGTCATCGCGAAGGAGAAAAATCTATATTAACTGCAAATATTCTGAGGAAAAGAAAAAGTAAATTCTGTGAATGGGGAAAATTTGTACTCTGAATCACTGACTGCCGTTGCCCTCAGGGATGTATTCAAGACGTTGCAGAATCGTATCTCCAACATGGATCTGGAGTGAGCGAAGTTGGCATACAGGGAAGAGGCATTGTCTATGATTTATATTCGCTTACCCTCCCTACCTCCCTTTCACCTTCCCATACCACATTCACCAAGTTCATAATTCATCAGTTTGTTTTGTTTGCAAAGACACTTTTATACCCTTTTGATCTTAATAGTGTGTGCTCTGAGGTTGTTAAAATTGTTAATCATTTCCGAGGGCAGCAACAAACTTACAGATTTTCAAAGTACTGTATGAAGAGATTGGAGCTAAATTCAGTATAGAGAGGTTTGCTAGTAATCACTGGGTAAAGTCTGATACTGAGCGAGGAAACTGATAGAAGTCGCCTTGTTCTCGGAATGAGGGACAAATTCTGGAGAGCAAGAATTTCATCTGAATATAATGAATCATTCAATTATTCTGAAGCTGGCCTTTCTCGGAGATGTATTTTTTGCTAACGCCAATCCCAATCGTCTAAATATCAATCAACAAGGAATAATGGTGAAAGAAAAACAGCTTAAGCCAAGGTTGCCAGCATCTTTTGTAAGCTCCAGCTTATCCATTACGTAGTTGCGGCTAAGAATTGGCAATGGTACTTGAGTCGCAGTAAAATATGCTCATTTTCGAAAAAAATTCAAACTTTTTTTTTAAAAAAAGACTTCAATGGATACCCCCCTATTTGGAACTCATGAAACGGGGAATGGATTGTGAGGGTTTTCAAGGGAGGAAGGGTTGTTTAGAAAAGGGATAATACAGTGAAGAGTGTTCCCTTTGAAGATGAAATTTGCGGGCAAGATACTGACCTGGAAACTTTTTAGAGGAAGCTTGAGGCTTGATAGGGCCTAAAGGTTTTTTCCACTTGCCAAAACATATCCTGGGGGCTGGGCTTCCACAATGATAGATTTTAAAAACTGGTGGAAATAAAGTGAATTTTACCAATATTAAACTGATATAGAGAAAAACCCCCAGTATATAACGAGATCAGTCCTGTGTTTAAATTTTTCTAAATGTATGATTATCTACATTTAATCAAAAAAGCAGGACTTGTGAACAGGGAAAGATTTTTTAGCCAATGATTCAAAATATTTTTTGTCGTATAATAAAAAATTTTTGTTAATCATCGTGTTTTTAAATTTTTCCCCCATTTTCGTTATTTAAAACTTTAGGGGGTAACAAAAATTTTTACTGTTAAAGAAAAAATGAAAAAAAATATAAGAATAGCTTAAACTAGCAACCCACCCCCCACTCTGGTAGTGAACCCGCCAACGCTACTGTATCTTTAAAGGGGTATTGTTCTTCCCACGGCTTTACCCCCCAAGGTACTGCGCCCTCCAAGGCTCACTGTCCAACGAGAGTGAAAATATTACTTTTCCAAGGTGTCGCTGCGCCCCAAAACCCTCATACTCTACCTCCAAGGCCCCACATTCCAGCCTCCAAGACCCACAATCTCCCCTCCAAGACCCCCCCCCCAAACCCCAAACTTCATCTCTCCCCTTCAAGACCCAATTTTCCCCTCCAAGACTCACACTCCACCCTTTTAAGTTCTCTACTACACCTCCTCATTAAAGGCCCGCCCCCCCACCATGAAATCAAACAGATTAAAAAAGGGTGGTGTTAGGGCGGGGGGGGGGGGTTTTTGGGGTTTTGGTGGGGGGGCTGGGGAAAGTTGCTATTAGGGAAGGCTGATAAAAGGGAACTAAGTTGGCAAAATTTTAAAGGGTCCGGAAAGTTTTTGGTTGAGGAAATGACGGGGGTTCCGCTGGGACGATCCACCGCCCACCACTTTTATTCACCCCCCACCGACTTTTATTCACCCCCCACTGACTTTTTATTCAACCCCTGACTTTATTCATCCCCCACTGACTTTATTCATTCCCATGACATTTTTTCTCATCATTGATTATTTTTTCATCACTCACTGATTTTTATTCACCTTAGGTTTTATTCCCCACCACTGAATTTTATTCTTTAACCCAATAACTTTTAATCATCCTAATTGATTTCTAATTCAAAATTCCTGATTTTTTTTCATCGTTCACTGATTTTTTTTCATCTTTCTTTGATTTTTTTTTTATCACTCATTGCCCTAAATTATATTCACTGTCTTTTTTTCTAAGGTACGGGGGTTCAATTTTTATCTAGCTTAAATTTTACCAGGGATAATTATACCAAGATTTAATTTTTGAAAAATAAAAAATTGTTCAGTTCATTTTTTCCAAAAACTTTTTTAAAAAGTTTAACTTTTCAGAACTTTAATACTTACAAGTTTCTTTTTCTTAAGGTTGCACTTTTAAAACCACGGTCTAATTTTTTATATCCCAGCAGATTCATCTTTCCCAAGTAAGGAATACTGTCTCTGTTTTTAACTTTTTTGGGAAGAGATCTTTCTCGTATCCCCAAAAGAAGAAACGTTCAAATTGATTTTTATATTTTATGGTACTGGGGTGTGAACTCCCTCACTATTGTAAATCTATTTAATCACTAAGTTCCCTAATTTTAAATAATTATTGCATCCCAAAAATTTTCGCTTGTCCTATATGGCAAGACGAACGTTGATATTTAAGCCTGATCGAAGTTTCCCTATTGGGCACGACATTTTATATAAAAAAATATTTTTAATATAATATATTTATATAATTAAAATATATATTATTAAAAATATATAAAATTATATATTAGGGGAGTTGAATAATAGTTCTGGCCCCTTTCATTTGCTTTAAAACACATCAAAAAATTTCCCCTTTTTGCATAAAGAGGATGAAACCAAGCAAACCGTTCAAGAGAGCGTTTTTGCTAGAAGAGGGAAAAAGAGGGAGCAGTAGAGGTAGCACAGTCATAATGGTTTGGGAGAGCGAAACAGAGAAAGGGGCCTTTTTTTCCACAGGTTCAAAGGCCTCGGGAAAGTAAAATAAAATTTTAAATTTTTTTAAAAAAATCGACCGTAAGCCAGGGGAAGGGCTCGGTTAGTGCTGGTCTCACATAACTAAGACCGAGTTAGGAAGACTTATTCTTTTTCTTGACGAACCTTAATAACCTAACCTAAAAGTCTCTGGGTTTGTAAAATTTGATTGTGCAAAGCGACTTATCTAAAGCCTTCAATAGCATGATCAACCGTCATTTTACGAGAGCCTTTACTCAAAGACATGTCATTGTTTTCCTTCCAAATAAGAACAAATTTCTAAAAATTCCTTATGTTCAAAATTTACAAAAATGCAAAAGCCCAAAATCCCACTAGGCGGGGGAGGCACCGCAGGCTCAGTCTCCACGGTTTCTAAAGGGGCACAGCATAATTATTTCTTTCCTGATTACTAAGCACTTGGAATTTTATTCTCAACAAACAAGCGTCGAGATATAAAGATGGCTCGATATTCAGACTTTGCTTTAAAAGAGGAAATGGTGGTAATGTTTCCCCTTGTGTCAAGGAAAGAGGGGGGAAGAGAGAGAGAGAGAAAAAGGGGAGAGAGGGGAGGAAAGAAAAGGGGGGAGAAAGAGACAAAGAGGGGAGAGGAAAAAGGAAGAAAAGGGGGAGAGAGGGGGAGAAAGGGGAGGGAGGAGAGAGGGGGAGAAAGAGAGGAAAAAGGGGGAGAAAGAGGGGGAGAGAAAGGGGGGAAAGAGAGGGAGAGAGGGGGGGGGGAGAAAGCAGAGAGGAGAAAAAGGGGGGGGGAAGAGGGGGGGGGACGAGAGCAGAGGGGGGGGCAGGGGGAGAGGGGAGGGGAGAGAAAAGAGGGGAGAGAGGAGTGGGGGGAGAGAGGGGGAGGGGAAGAGGGTGGGAGAGAGAGGGTGGGAGAGAGAGGGAGGAAAGAGAGGGAGAGAAGAAGGTGGGAGGAGAGAGAGAAAGGCGCGTGAGCTAGTTTTATCCCAAAAGACGGGCAAAAAAGAGAACTTCACTCTGGCTGAAAACTTCCCCCAGAAATCACTTCACTGAATATTTATCCCGGAGACTGGGTAGGGGACACATTCATACAGCATTATGATGTCAACGAGATAAATCGTTGATAAAAATGAAAATTGGGGCAACAGGGTCCAACTTCATCCTTTTCCCTACTTGTATTTTCATAACAAAAATGTTTTCAAATGAGCTGATGTAGGAAAACCCTCTTGTTTCTTTAAAAAGGTGGGGAACCCTTAACTTGTAATAGCTTCCCAAAAAAGCTGGGGATTTTTAAGAAACCTTAAAAAATCCTGTGTAAAAAAGGGGGGGAAAAGAGGGAAAGCATAAAAAGGGGAGTTTGGTTAGGATGGTGGGAAAGGAAAAGGGAAAAGAAAAAACTTGTATCAATTTACCAGGAACGAAAAAGATGGGGACGACAAATATAAAAACTGCAAAAATGAGTTAGAAAAGTTTAAACATTCTTAGTATAAGGGTTTATATTGAACCCGCAGTCCAAGCAGAGGATAAATTTCTACAAAAAAAAAATTTTCACTGGCTGAAATTTCCTGGGGATTTTTTTAAAGTTTTTATCGCTGCTTAAATTCCCAGATAAATGCCGTGAAAGAAGCCGCATGACATTTTTTTTTTTTTTTTTGCCCTTCTCCCCCTTTAAAGGTGAAATCAAAAAACCTTTTTAAAAAATTTTGAAAAAAATAAAGTGAGTTAGAAAAACGTTATTTAGACGTAGCGTTGGGGCCGTAGATAACTGGGCAAAATTTTTCTTATGTCCGCACTTGCTCTTGATTCTCTTATTTTATAATTCTAAAAAACTATATAAAATTTACTTTGTGTCTTTGAACCTTTAATTTCCCTTTTCTTTATCTGTTTTTAATTTTTAGCAATTTCCTGTTTTATTGCCATTTTCATCATTTCTCTGCTTGTTTATGTCTTCCACATTTCCCATATGGAAGTTCGTAAAAATTTGTATTTTATTTTTAAAGCTACAATTATTTATTCAATTTTCGTTAATCCTTTTCCCTTTAGATTTTGTCCCATTTTACTTTTGTCCCCTCCTTTGCTTTTACTGGGTTCAAAATTTTGCTTAGACCGCAGCGTCCAGTAAAATGTAAACATAGGGCCCCACTGTACTGTTGTTTGACCTGATTACTTAATTTTTTAAATACGTTATATCACCCGTTAGTCCATTTTAAATTTCCTTAAAATTTTGTTTAGCTAACTCAAATATAGGCAATAGTCCTTTTTTTTCCCCAGGATAAGGGCGGTTGGGGTTTCTGTGACGTGTGTTGTTTGTGTGTGTGGTTTGTTGGTGTTTGGTGTGGTACTCGCCTTTTTACACCCCTTATTTTGGTTGCAGGGGTCGAGTCATAGTTCCTGGCCCCGCTTCTTCGCTGGTTGTAGTAGGTTTTATTTTCCCCCTGACCCATGAGTTTTATCGAACCCTCTTAAAAACTTGTATGGTTCCGCCCCCACACGTCACTTTCTTGCTATTCCAGCCTACAAATCTTTGATGAAAAAAATACTTCCCTAACATCCCTTTGACTCCTTGATTTTTCACGCCCAATTGAAACCCCCTTGTTCCTTTCCCATTTTTAAACATCCTGTCTTTGTCCCCTTGTCTTTTTAGATTTTTTTTATATGTTGCTATATGTCTCCCCCAACCCTCCGTCCCCATTTGTCGTCGGCCAATTTTCCCCTTTAAACCCTTTTATCGTAGGACTTCCCCCTTGCTCGGGACTAGTTGCAAAACCCCATGGACTTTCTCTAATTTTTTGACGTGTATTTCCAAACTGGGTGCTACTCCAGTATGGGCCCAGATAGGCCCTCAAAGTCTTTAAAGATTCCTTTTTGAGGTATTGGAAAGCTATCCTTAGGTTTACCCCAAAGCCCTATGCTGCGCAGTTATCTGTGTGCCCTCAGGGGATGTACCGGGTTTTTACTCGCCCCCAAGACTTTTTCCCTGAGTGAGGTCTGCAGTCTTTGGCCCATGACTATACTTGCGGTCTTTTTGCCCCTTTCCCGTCTTCAAGACTTTTTATTTCGCAGGGGTTTTAAATTTTAAGGAGCCAGTTTTGGACGAGGCTTGTGCCCGTCCGGTCTCTTTGTAGTCCTGCCCGATCCCCGACCCATTTGATTCCCCTCTTAACTTCACTCTCTGCAAAAAGAACACTTTCAGCTATCCCTTCGTAATGTATTCACGTATAAATCACAGGGGCCCAGGGCTGGCCCCCCCTGGAACCCCGCATGTCACAGGGGGCCCACTTGACACCTCGTCCGTACCATGAAAGTTTTTCCCCCCTGTAGATATTTCTGATCCATTGCAGTGCCTTTTTTCCTTATGGTGCCTGATCCCCCGCTTTTGCATTTTCCCCTTTTAGAGGAACTGTGTTAAGGTTCTTGCTTCCAAAAAAATGCAGTTTATCCACCCCCCCCCCTCTCTTGTCCCCTTAAATTCTGTCCTTGTCATAAAACTCCAATAGCTTTATGAACGGATTTTTTATTCCATGAAACGTGTGGGTTTTCGATTTCACCTTTTTTTCTTTCCGGTGCTCCCCCACCTTTCCCCCTGATTCTCCATGACATTGCATACTAACAGTTTGGAAACCAAAGAACATGAAAAAGGGGGGAGGAAAAGTCAGTAGCCCGTTGGCCCTTTCTAAAAGGGGGCCCCTTTAAAATCCAACCCACTAACAGACTTTAAAAATACCGTTTGAAAAGGGCTATAGTTTAATGCCCCAAGTCTGGGCTTTTTTAAAAATTTTGGTTACATTTTCCACTTCCATACCTAAGGGGATTTCCCCGTTTTAATGGTGTGTTGAAATCTTTGAAGTGACAAGCTCTCTGCTCCCTCTCTAAGGACCCACGTAAGATGTTGGTCCACCCCGTTTGAGGTATCAAGTTAACATAAACAGTTTTTTACCCAGCGGCATTTTTGGTGTTCCCCTGTTCTGAAATTTTTTGGAGTCCTACCGTTTCCACTGCAAATACTTCTTTTAAAACTCATGTTGAGATCCCCACATACCTCTTTGGTTTTCTTGTTTAATCCCCAAACCTCCCTTTTTCAGCCTATTCCTGTCCCTTGATTTGTTTTTTCCCCCGTGTGGTATAAAAAGCTTCCGGGCAGACTTGACTTTCGATGCTTTTCATTTTCGTATTGTCGCTGAGCCCCCCTTATTGGCAATTTTTTTTTGCCTTTCGGCTGATCTCTTTTTCCTGGGGCCTTTTCTTATGTACCTTTTTCTTCTCTAGTGCACCTATTTTTCCTTTCCCACACCTTGGGGGAATAAAAGGTCGTTTGGTTTCCATTAAATTTTGTTTTCCTTGGGGGAAAAACCCTCTCCCCTGCCCCCTTGCATTTGTTGTACATGTCTATTTTTTTATGGTTTTTTCCCGCCGTTCTCTCCCTGAAAATTTTGGGGGGAAATTCCTTTGCCTTGTAGTCCCCCCTTTTTTAGTTTTTTTTCCGTCTTATTCCTGCTACTCCTCCACTTGTACTAACTATTAATCAAAGCCGAAACCCCGTGATCCTGCTCCATAGGGCCCCTTTATGGATATCCCCCATGTCCAAACTACTCAAGGGAAACAAGGTCCGTTTGCTGGGCGTCCTCATTCTTCTCTCGTAGTGTCTCTAACATATTGTTGCTGAGTTTTTCAGTTCCAATTACCACTTGGCTCTCCATGCTTCGGGACCCCCAGGGGCTCCCGGTTTTCCCAGAAAACTCCTTTTGTGAAATCACCATAACTGAAATTTTTTTCCCCCATCTGAGTCTTCTAGCCACCTCGGTAGTGTGTCAAACCCTTGTTTGTTGCTCTCTCGTTTTCTTTCTTGGGGTCCCCCAGTTCGTGGGGGGTTGTACTTACGCACTTACCAGAATGGTCCCAGATTGGATTGTTCCTTTTTGTAGTCCCTTTGCACATTCCCTCCATTCCCTTCCCTTTATTTAATCCCCACTGTTTTTTAATGAGCAGTGCAACTCCTCCTCCCCCTTCCCCCCCTTTTCTTTTTTTGAGGATTTGATATCTGGTGGGAAAAATTACATCTGCTATCCCGGTATTTCGTTTTTGTGGTGCCTTTATGTTGGGGATCTCCTTTATTCTTTCATGCCCCTCCTCGCACTTTTTTATTATTCTTTTGCTTTTTTATACCAAACCTTTAACTTCTTTTCAAAACTCTGGCTGGGGAGTACTTTGGGGGTTGGGGGGAAATGGGGACCTGCAAAAGGGAAATATGGGTGTTTCTGTGGGGATGGAGTTTGAATGAGGTGGGTGGGGGCACTGGATATTTCATGTGCGTTTTGAGTTAGAATGTTTGGTTGCATTGGGGTTGTCCCGGGGTTTGGGGGGCTTTTGTAGGTGGTTGTGGGGAGGTTGATTTATTTCCTCCGGTCTGGGCTCTCCTGTACATGTCAAATTTTACTCTCCTCCTTTTGTGTGTGTGTGTGTGTGTATGTATTTGTAGCATGATCATGTAGGGTTTTGCTGTATGTAGCATGTATGATGATGTATGCTCATGCGCGTGGTATGTAGTCGTTCGAAACCTCCCTTCCCGTGTCTTTTACTTAAACTTCAAGTGATCGTCAGTATATATAGTAGATGTCAGTTCTATACTAACATTTCTGGTTGTTTTCGAGTTTAATGACACATCATCTGACGGGGGCAAAAACTTGCGATAAATTAGTTTTTAACTTAAAAAATGTACAGTTGAGTAAATTTAGGATAAACTACATAAAAAAATCTATAAATTTCGAACAGTTGTCTCAGTTGAGCAAGAAAACCACTTGGACGGAAAATAAAACCTGGTAGAAAGAGATTGTTATTCAGACTTAGTCAAAAACCATTTTCAACAGTAAGGGAAACTTTGGCTAATGATGGGAAAAGTGCAACCCCTGTTTTACTTGAGTTCCCTTTTAAGAAAAAAAAAATGGATTGGGTATTTTGGATATTGCAGAACACTTTTTTTTTTTTTAAAGGAAAAGGAGCATCTTTCCCGTTTGTCGATCAAAATTAACATCTTTTATACCCCGTGATTTGGGACCCGTGATGTTTGGATTTTTGGAAAAAAAAGATTAAAATATAAAAAAATTCCAGAAATTAAAAAATAATATCAGAAAATTCTTTTTTGCCGTGGTGGAGGTGCATATTATAGCCTTGTCTTAGAGTGTGTTAAAAAAGAGATTATTTTAAAAAAATTTTTGGTCAAACTTGGGTTTCTGATAAAGTAAATCCGTGATTGGGTACTTACAGATAGGAATATATCCTTCATCTGGGGCGTTCAGTATTTCATCAGCCCTCATCCATTTTGGGGGAAAAAAATATAATATATATATATATATAATTTATATAATATATATATTTATATATATATAATTTAAAATAATATAATATAATATTACATAAATATATATATTATATTATATATATATTATATTTATATAAAACTTCAGAAAGACAGAGAGAGAGGAGAGAGAGGAAGGCAGACAAGAGGTTGAAAATAGTATGAAATTGTTTAAAAACGTTTTACTCTTGTCTAATTATTTTAAAGGTGCAAGGTGAAATACTGACAAAAAGACGTACGCAAAACTGTTAGTCCCGGTCGGGAAAAGGATGTGGCACTGGACAAAGTCCTTAATTTTGTTGTATTGGTCCTGACCCCCCTAACCTCAACTCTTATTCAAGTTACAAACCTCTGTGCACAGGGTAAATGTCCCCAAAAATCCAACTAAGCAGAAGTCTCACGAAAAATTTAGAAAACACTCCTTTTTTCACGCAATTTTTTTTAGTGCTTCTCTCTAACAGCAAAATTTTATTTAATTTTAAATTTGATTAGATGTTTAGGTTTGGACTGTTTTTCAGTCAGAATTAACAAATCCTAGGTGTTACAATCTACTAATTGAAACTTTGTGCCCGAAAAAAGGGGATTTAATACATACTACTCCCCTTTATCATTCTTTCTGTATTGGACTGAAAAGCCCCTGTGGCGGAAAAGGTTCCTCATTTAAATTTCCAAAAGTTGCACAACTGTTCTACTGTCATGATTATTTTCATATAAATGGTAATGATCAAAACGTTATATATGGCAATGATCAAATTTATAATACTGTAATAAAATCATTCATATTTACTGGTAATAATCATCATTCATATTTACTGGTAATAATCATCATTCATATTTCCTGGTAATAATCAAAAGTCACATATACTGGTAATTATCATTGTTTATATATACTGCTTCCTATTGGTCAGCCTCGCCTCGATCCATGACTACAAGTTTTCCCCAATACCACGAGCTGCCACTTAATTATAGGGGAATAAGTCTGTTAAAGTGTATGGTAGAGTTATTAATGAAAGAATTAAGAGTAAGACAGAGAGTAGGAGAGCAGATGAACAAGGAGGCTTTGGGGAGGGTAGGGGGTGTGTAGACCAAGACTTTACAGTGAAACATACAGGTGAACAACATTCAGATAAGGGTAAACAGGTTTTTGAGGTATTGATGGATTTGGAAAAGGCGTATGGCAGGGAGGAAGGCAATGTGGCAGATGTTGCAAATATATGGAATAGGAGGTAGATTACTGAAAGCAGTGAAAACTTTTAACGAGCATAGCGATATTGAGGTTAGAGTATGTAAGAGAGAGGGGGATAATTTCCCAGTAAAAGTAGGCTTTAGACAAGGATGTGTGATGTCACAATGGTTATTCATTATATTTATGGATGGGGTTGTAAGAGAAGTAAGTGCTTGGGCATTGGCAAGAGGGTTGGAGTTAAAAGATAAAGAATCTAATACAAAGTGGGAGTTGTCAGAGTTGCTCATTGCTGATGACAATGTGCTTTTGGGAGATTCTGAAGAGAAGTTGCAGAGGAAAGTAAATATAGGGAAGAGTAAGTTGATGAGGATAACACAAAAATTAGGTAACGAAAGATTGGATATCAGGTTGGAAAGAGAGAGTATGGAGGAGGTGAATGTATTCAGATATTTAGGAGTAGATGTATCAGCAGATGAGTCTATGAAAGATGAGATGAATCATAGAATTGACGAAGGGAAAAAGATGAGTGGTGCACTGAGGAGTCTGTGGAGACAAAGAACTTTGTCCGTGGAAGCAAAGAGGGGCATATGTGAGAGTATAGTTTTACCAACGCTCTTATATGGGTGTGAAGCAAGGGTGATGAATGTTGCAAAGGAGAAGGCTGGAGGCAGTGGAGATGTCGTGTCTGAGGGAAATGTGTGGTGTGAATGTAATGCAGAGAATTTGTAGTTTGGAAATTATGAGGAGGTACAGGATTACCAAAACTTATCCAGAGGGCTGAGGAGGGGTTGTTGAGGTGGTTTGGACATGTAGAGAGGATGGAAAGATATAGAATGACTACAAGAGTGTATCAACCTGTAGTGGAGGGAAGGCGGGGTAGAGGTCGGCCTAGAAAAGGTTTGACGGAAGGGGTAAAGGTTTTGTGTGCTAGGGGCTTGGACTTCCAGCAAGCATGCGTGAATGTATTAGGAGAGAATGGAGACAAATGGTTTTTAGGACTTGACATGCTGTTCGAGTGTGAGCAGGGTAATATTAATGAAGGGATTCAGGGAAATCGGCAGGCCGGACTTTAGTCCTAGAGATGGGAAGTACAGTGTCTGCACTCTGAAGCAGGTGTGTTAATGTTGCAGTTTTATAACTGTAGTGTAAGCATGCCTCTGGCAAGACTGATGAAGTGAATGGTTGTGAAAGTTTTTCTTTGTCGGGCCACCCTACGTTTGTCGAAAACGGCCGATGTGTTAATAAATTTCATCGTATGTCCTCGGATCACGGTAAAACACCTAGCTCTGCTGGGTGCGTGATCTTTGTAGGACTGGGTTAGAGCGTCGTGAATTTTCTGTCTCCATGAGGCGGGCTGAAACGACACGTGTCGAGTCCTCGGCTAGTCGCAGTGTTGTTAATTACATATATATATTATAATGAGTGGCCATCAGACCACTGTATTAGATATAACTGTGCACACCTGCTCGTTAATGCAAATACTTAATCATGCAATCACGTGGCAGAACCTCAAAACATGCAAATAGTCAAAAGGTTCATTTGTTGCTCAGACCGAATATCACAATGGGGAAGTGATTGATAGCGAACAAGTCTGTACCATGAAATGCTCAACGACACGCAGTACAATAGAATTCATTACTGAGAAATATGATCTTTGAGGAAAATATGTTGAAGACACTGGAAATGCCTTCTAGGAACAAGGAAGGAGAAGGGCTTTAAATATTAGTAATGTTTGCTGATGGGAAAAAAAATATTAAAAAGAGAAGATCACAACTTTAAGCAAGAAGATTTGTTCATAATATATAGAAAATTTTCATAAATAGTGCATTGCCCTTAGAATGAAATCAGAGTTTATCCTGTCCATACCAAAATTATTAGGAATTTTAGACACATAATGAGTATTTAAATGAATACTATTCGCCACAAGTATACGATCTGTTGCTGTTAATAGATTAATGTGAAAAAATGGATAAATACACTAGAGCAGATAGAAAACTAGACATGTAGTTCTACTCTAGCAACTACACACACAAAGATAGAACAGCAATAATGTAGTTTCACTTATATAACTACGTTCAGATAGTATGCTCAGTGTGTTGTTCCACTTTTGTAAACACGCACTGGGAGTACATCTATGCCTGTAACGGCCCACATGTAGATAGTACAGAAAGAATGTACTTATACTCCTGTGCAACACAAGCGCAGTTTCACTCTTGTAACTTAAAAAATATGAAATACCTTACAATTGCTCTTATTGCAACGTTCCCCAGTTTTAATCTAGATTATGGGATAGTTTTAACGTTATGGTACATTGTAGTTTAACCTACGCTGTGATACATTGTAGTTTTAACCTATGCTATGGTACAGCGTAGTTTTAACCTATGCTATGGTACAGCGTAGTTTTAACCTATGCTATGGTACAGCGTAGTTTTAACCTATGCTATGGTACAGGGTAGTTTTCGCTATCGACCCACAAAATATAATGTCTGCCCAGCAGAACTTAATACATATTACAAATCCGTCAAAAAGCTCTTGCAGCCTTTCTAGCTTTTCAAATTATTACAGTTATTTTAAAAATATTCGTGTGAAGTGTAGAACCCACGTTATCGTTACATATGAACATTAGAAAGAGGATCAATGCTGTATGACTTCTTGCCTATGATAGGCAGGCCAGGTTCACACTCAACCATTGGCATATTTGTAATTTTCATACATATGAGAAGATACATTGTGATTACAGCTTTAGCAACATTCATGAACATACGTGAAGAAGTTTCGTGCATGTGTTAGGAAATCCGTAAATTAAATTGCCAAAATGAAAATCCGTTTGAGTACAAATTACGTCGATTATCGAGATGATTGGTTTCAGGGGTGACGATGGGGGAAGAAATTTATTGCTTAATGTAACCACTCAAAATTCTCTCTAATAATAGTAAGGGCATCAGGGGTCAGAGAAGTGGTGATGGAGTGGTGGAGTTGGAGGGGAAGATGTTATTAACTGACTCATGGATGAGAGGGAGTGATGGAAAAGTGGAGTTGGAGGGAAGAGATGATAATAATTACCACATATGTACATGGATGAGAGGGACGGGGTGATGGAGAGGTGGAATTTGAGATACTGATTACCATATGTGAACATAAAGAGGGAGGGGGTGGCGAAGAGGTGGAGAAGCAAGAGTGGAGGGGGGTGACAGGCAGAGATGAAGGAGGGACTGTTTGGAGAGATGTAATGAGAGAAAGTGTGATGGAGTGGTAGAAGCTGTGTGGAGGATGTGAGTGGGCCTTGATGCAAAAATGGATAGAGGTAAAACCGGAAAATAAGGGCAAAATGAGTAAAAGAAGGAGGTAGTTAGTTGGGCGGGGGAAAAGGCAGGAATGATGAAAAAAGAAAGG
>NC_069406.1:82571321-82595241 GCF_026875155.1 Cherax quadricarinatus | reverse complement strand
GCGGGGGATGAAACCAATGGTGGGGGTATGACCAAAATCACCCCCAAACACACCACACACACACACACACAAGCATGGAAAGCAATATTTATGGACGCAATAATGAAGTTTCACTTCGTACGAAGGTAACGAGAATTGTGAGGGGTAGAAGACGAGGCAGTAAAACTTGATCCAAATTGCACACAGAATGAATTTTACAAAACAGTCAAGTGATACGAAACTTTTAGTACCTGACTGGAAGGGGATAACGATGAAAAGAGAAAGTAAAAGAAAAGGGGCTACAAACGAAGGGACTGTGATGACACTATAATTTTTCTGAACTAAGTGGAGCTGTATGACTCTGGTGATTTAGCGCTTAGTTTTGATTATAATCATGAGCTAAGTGGAAGGGATAAGGCAACTAGAAGGCAGAAGTGGACAAGAAATGATAGAGGTAATAGAGAGAAAGTGCCAAGAGTCAAAGGAAAGGTTTATTCCATGACTGACGAAAAAAAAAATGAAAAAAATGGAAACCTTGTTGTAATTAAGAATGTAGAGAGGTCACGGGAAGGAACAAACTTTGAGCAAATCAAAATTCAGAAATTTGGGAGAGAAACAGCAAAAGATCTGAAAACAAATGTAAAAAGAATAACGAAGTTGAAAATGATTTATCATCATACGCCAAAACTGTGATAAAGTTACTTCCCAGCCACATAGAAAAAGACGATTGTGAGGGAGCAGGTGATTAGACTGAGGAAGGAGGAAGGGACACTGACGGAGAATAACACGAACGTATGTGAAGCACATGGATAAAAATGAATCTTCTCAAAAGAAAGTGAAATATTTATAGGCACTGTAGTTAGACTGTTGGAGAGTATCAACACAACAAAAGATGTAACGAGACTACTAAATGAGTTACATGTAATTATTACAATGGGAATAGATAACATTTTCATGGGAGCTGACAAAATACGCAAAGAGCCAGAAAATTGGAAGGACGCAAATGTATTCCCCCATTTATAAAATAAGTGACAGAAAATAGGCCCTGAATTAGAGGCCAGTAATTCATCACCATGCATATTCTCAGACGTTTAGAAGATAATATGGAAAAGTACATTTGGACACTTGGGGAGATTACAGAAAACCAGCACGTATTTACGGATGGAAAATCCTGTCTTGCGAATTTCCTGGAAATTCTTAGTCACACACAAAACAAGAAAGACAGGGTTAAACAGAATACATTTTATAAGATTGCAGAAAAAGCATTTGATACTGTACTTCACCAGAGATTACTCCAGAAATTAAAAGAACAAGCATGGTTACAAGGAAGGGTACACCAACGGATCAAAAGACAGAGAGTAACGATAAGGTATATACGTCATGATGGGAAACAGTAATAAGGGGGAGGACAAGGATCACTATTAGGACCACTACTGTTCCTAAGTGAAAAACATACCAGAGGGAACTGAGTAATACGTATCACTGTTTCCTGGCGACTTAAAATTAATGAGGGGAATAAGAACAGGAGAGAACAATGGTAAATTCTAGGAACGTAATTAGAATGGGAAATGGTCAAATAAGTTGCTTCTCAAACCTGATCTAAACAAATGCAAGGTAATATGTTTCTGAGAAGAGGGCATACCGGACACAAAATACAGAATAGGAGGAGAGAAGCTGCAAATATCGGATATTGGAAATGATTTGGAGGTAAATACGCCGCCAACAATGTCGGCAGAAGTACACAGAAAACATTTAACGGCAGCAATATATGCAAGATTAGCACATCTTAAAACAGTAGTTTGGAACATAAGCAAAAAATTCTTCAGATCTCTCTATAGGAAATATGTTAATGGCCTCAGCATGGAACCCACACCTAACCAAGCATCAACAGAAGCTTGAAAACGTTCAGAATAGTACCAGAACTGACGGGAATTCCCAATAAGCAGAGTATCAAGGAAATGAACCTGACGACCTTGGCGGAAAGAATATGATTTCAACATATAAATCAGTAAGAAGAAATGATGGGGTAAAGAGACAGAACGTTTGAATTAAGAAATCCAAAATCGAAGGGATAAAGATAGAAGGTGAGGACATAGATGATGCACATGGTTGTAAAGAAATATTTTCCCTAGTTTTAGGATAGTTGAAAAGAGGAATGTTTTGGACGATGAAGTGGAGTAAGCAAATTCAGTACCCAGCTTTAAGGTAAGGTATATAGTAATAAGGTCTATGTTGCCAGAAATCACTGATTCTGGTTCAAATGGTATAGGCGGCGAGGTGAGGATCTGAGACTTATTGCCTGCAAACACAAGTCGGCGAGTCCAGTTTAGCAAGTATGCAAACACACACACACGCACACGCACACACACGCACACACACGCACACGCACACACACGCACACGCACACACACGCACACACACGCACACGCACACACACGCACACACACGCACACACACGCACACACACGCACACACACGCACACACACGCACACACACGCAACACACACGCACACACACGCACACACACGCGCACACACGCGCACACACGCGCACACACGCGCACACACACGCACACACACGCACACACACGCACACACACGCACACACACGCACACACCGCACACACACACCAAAACACCCACACAAAACACACACACACAACACACACACACAACACACACACCACACACACACACATACATACAAGAAAACGCGCGCGCGCGCGCACACACACACACAAAAACACAAAAAAAAACTAACAAACACACAAGAGGGGAATAAAAGTTGTAACCATAAAGAGGCTGATGAAAACTGGAATGGATGAGACAAGGGAGAGGGAGACTGAAAGTATTACAAGGAACGTTAATGAACAGTAGATCTAAAAGTAATTCAGAAAAATGATATACTATCAGAGGATCAACAGTTACTACCAAAACAAATGGAATATCAAAGTCCGTACGTTCTTTTGTGTAAAACAAAACAAGTGTAAGGGAGATACCCGTATATTTATGTCTGTGCTTTGCTTGGGTTAAGTGGTATACTGAGGCAACGAATTATTATAATTAGCGACTCAATCAGCACAGATATTCTGTATACACTAATGATAACAACAAGACAGCATTCCCTCATATGCACAATATATTCAAAGAATAAATTTCGTTGATGCTCAGAATAAATTTCGCTGATGCTGAATTGTTGAGGGGAATTAGTAACATAGCAGGAAACGATAACAGAACATTCTGTGATCAGTAAAATTCAATATTTGAATTTCTTGAAAGAGAGTATCGAACCACAAATAAACATAATTTAAAAAAAAAAATACCAGTATTGTCACGTGAGGTTCGTGGTTACCGCTGGGAAGTGGTAATGACCAGCACACAGTGTTCCTGACACTAGGGGATCGACACCATGCCTAACCCTTCTAGGGTTTTATTTATTTTATTTATTTCATTTATTAATACATCGGCCGTTTCCCACCAAGGTAGGGCTCCCCCCCCCCCACACAAAAAAAAAAAAACATTCACTACATCAATGATTTGCCATAAGCGTGTTTACAGTTATAAAATTGCAACATTAACACCCCTCCCGCAGAGTGCAGGCATTGTACTCTCCACCTCCAGGACTCGAGTCTGACCTGTCGGTTTTCGTAAATTCCTTCATAAATGTAACCTTGCACACAATCCACGCTCATGCATCCTTGCTGGAAGTCCAAGTCCCACACACACAAAACTTTCCTTTTTAACCCCTCCCCCCTCCCTCCAACCTATCCTAGGCCGGCCTCTACCCCGCCTTCTATCCACTACAGGTTTGTACGCTCTCCAGGTCATTCTATTTCGTTTCTTCCTCTCTAAATGTCCGAACCACCTTAACAACCCTTTCTCAGCCTTCTGGATAATACTTTTAGTAACCCCACGCCTCCCCTTAATTTCCAGTCTACTGATTCTCTGCATTATATTCACACCACATTTTGCCCTCAGACAAGACATCTCCACCGCATCCAGCCTTTTCTCCTTGTTGCCACATTCACCACCCATGCTTCACATCCTTATAAGAGCGTTGGTATAACTACGTACTCATATATTCCCCTCTTTGCTTCCACTGATAATGTCTCCACAGACTCCTCAGTTCGCCAATCACCTTTTTCCCTTCATCAATTTTATGATTCACCTCATCTTTCATAGACCCATCTGCTTACACACTCACTTTCTCCATACTCCTTCCCTCCAATCTGATACCTAATCTTTCGTTATATGATTTTTTTATCCCCACCATCCTTACTCTTTCCAATATTCACTTCTAAGCTCCTTCTTTTATGCAGCCTACCAAACTCGTCCACCAACTTCTGCAACTTCTCTTCAGAATCTCCCAAAAGCACAGTGTCATCAGCAAAGAGCAACTGTGACAACTCCCACTTTGTGTTAGATTCTTTATCTTTTAATCCCACGCGCCGTGCCAACACGCGAGCATTCACCTCTCTTACAACCCCATCTACAAATATATTTGAACAACCATGGTGACATAACACATCCCTGTCTAAGGCCTACTTTTACTGGGAAATAATCGCCCTCTTCGGTGGCCCGTGGGCTGGTGGCAAGAGCTTTCGAGAAACCGGTTAGCAGGACTTTTGTACTAGAGGTGGGAATTACAGTGCCTGTTCTCTATAGAAGGGGAGGGAATAAGTGCAGAGCTGAACCGTAGTATCGACGCGCCTCTGGCAAGACAGTAATGGAGTGAATGAGTGCGTGTTTCTTCTTCCATCCTGTCTCGATGGAAGACAGCGTGCCGTCCCCAGCCTAGTTAGGGTGACCAAAAGAAGAAACACATTCACCATCATCTATTTATTAGGTGTCTTGCCAGAAATGTACAGGCATAAAAACATCCAACCAGCAACATTCCCATCCCACCTTCAGAATGAAGACACTGTACATCGCACTTCCAGGACTCATGTCTAGTTATGTGATTTCCATGAATCCTATCACATAACATCTGCTCCATATTCTCTAAATTCCCAAACCAAGTCACCATCCCCTTTTCAGATCCCTAAATTATACCTTTGGTAACACCACACTAACGTCTAATTTCTACGCTCCGTTTTCTATACATTAATTTCACACAAAACATTTATCTGAAACATATTTCCTCTATCTACAGCCTCTTCCTCTTCGCTGCTTTGTTTAAAACCCATGCTTCACATATCCTTCCGCCTGTGGCCTTCTTTCTACAAATGCGTAACCATATCACCCTCTGGCATTTTACTGTGATTTACAATGTTACTTTATTGATTAGTGATTATTATTTCAGTGACTCACAATGTGACTCATTTATGATAATGTCTCACAATTAAATCCAAATAATGCTGTGACTTACCATGTTAATTTAGTTACTTGTAATTATATTTTACAACTCATAATTTTACCTTACATAATCAGAGTATGTAGAAGATAGGTGACATATGATTATAAAAAGAGTTGTGTGTGGCACAGGTCAGCGCGGGACTATGGTACTCTCTCGTGCTGGGCGACTAACTCCGTGGGCACCCAGGCTGACCCCTGCATGTTCACCGTGGTGGAGGCAGGTGAGTCACAACTCCGTGGGCACCCAGGCTGACCCCTGCATGTTCACCGTGGTAGAGGCAGGTGAGTCACAACTCCGTGGGCACCCAGGCTGACCCCTGCATGTTCACCGTGGTAGAGACAGGTGAGTCACAACTCCGTGGGCACCCAGGCTGACCCCTACATGTTCACCGTGGTGGAGACAGGTGAGTCACAACTCCGTGGGCACCAGGCGACCCATACATGTTACTGGGGGACAGTGAGTCACAACCGTGGGCACCCAGGCTGACCCTGCTGTTGGCCCGGGGGAAGGCAGGTGAGTCACAACTAATGGAAACCCCTTGGCTGACCCCTGCATGTTGGCCGGGCGAAGGCAGGAGTCACAACTACAGGAAAACCCCTCATGACTGCACAATTTGAATCCATTTCTTCCCTTTTCTGATGTTGGTCTGAAAAAGTGAACCGCTGCCCATATCTCCCTCATTTTTCGATTGAGGTACTTTCAGGTGATTGATTTATTAGTATTTGCATTAACAGCAGTGTCCAGGTTTACTAATAAAGTGGCAATGATGTGTGTGTGTGTGTAAAATATATATATATATATATATAAAATATATATATATTATATATAATATTTATTATATAATATATATTATATTAAAATATATATTTTATTTAATATTTAATATATATATTATATATATATTTATATATATATATAAATTATTAAGACGTAATAAAGGACTGTTAATGAATAAACATGAACAGGTACTCGAACCGTGGTCGTGAGCTATGAGGTTTTCAGTAGGAAGGTTTCACAGACTGTATTTCCTGTGACAAATGTGCATCAGCGGCACTATCTTCAGCTCAAGTATAATATATAAGCTTTAGTAATAAGCCCATTTATGTAAGGCTGTTATGTACAGTAGCAATCCTGAATTGTAACATGGTGATTGCAACTAGCTTAGTGGTCTTAAAGAATAATCGAATTCATAAGTAACCAGAGTACAGGCATAATGATACTGAGGATATCGGTAGATAGTATTTAAAAATATATGAAGAGATTCTTCCGAACATTCTGGAATCCTTCTGGGACATATGGTATTCGATTCATTTGATTAAAAAGTTTACACATAATACCACTGGTTTTTAAAAGTCACATGACTTGCTGGCGGCGATTAGATGAAAGTTAGGGCTGCCTTTTACATCTTCCATTATTATATTTCCTGCTTTCTGTAAACTGGGAGGCCCTTTACTACCCAACGCCATATTTGGGTGTTGAACTGACCAGTGCCGCTCATTTCGTGAGAGAAGCTGGCTGGTGTCGCCACGCAAGGTTCTTCTAAGAAAACTTTCCCTCGATTCTTCTGTTGCTACTTTTGCAACAATGCATAGCTCTAATGACACACTGAGCTGAAAATTTCCATCCCCTATGACTTATCTTGCATTGTTTAGGTCGCTTGTTTACAATTGTATTGCGCATATATATATATGTCGTGCCGAATAGGTAAAACTTGCTATTTTTGCTTAAATAGCAATGCTTTTCTTATTCAATAAGGCAAGCGAAAATTTGTGTATGCAGTAATTTAAAAAAAAAAATATTAGGAACCTAACGAAAACAATATGCATTTCATTGTCTTTGTTTATTATTAAATTATTGTAAACTTATCTAAAACAGATTTAGTTTTATTCTAAATTAAATTGAGTTTGTTATAATAAAGTTAGGTAAGTTTTCTAAGGTTCTTTTAGTACAAAATGATTAATTTTCACATTAACATAAATGAAAAAAAATATATCTTTAAACGTATAAGAGAAAATTTTAGAAAGGACTTAATTATATATATATATATATGTCGTGCCGAATATGTAAAACTGGTCATTTAGCAAGAACTCATTTAAAATTAAGTCCTTTCTAAAATTTTCTCTTATACGTTTAAAGATATATTTTTTTCATTAATGTTAATGTAAACAATTTTAATTTTGCTAAAAAAGAATCTTAGAAAACTTACCTAACCATATTATAACAAAAAACAATATATTTTAGCCTAACCCAACTAAATATATTTTAGATTTGTTTACAATAATTTAATACTAAACAAACACAGTGAAATATATTTTTTTCGTTAGGTTCAGAATGATTTTGGCGAAATTATTGCATACACAAATTTTCACTTGTCCTATATGGCAAAATGAGCGTTGCTATTTAAGCCAAGATCGCAAGTTCTGCCTATTCGGCACGACATATGTATATATATATATATTATATATATATATAATATATATTATATATATATATATATATATATATATAATATCATACATACATACATTTAGGTAAAATCTATGGTATTGCGAAGTGGTGTGGGATTAAAAGACACTGAATTTGAGAGGTGTGTTTTGTCACAGTGTCACTTTGCCGATTCTAATGAGAAATTGTTAAGTTGGTGGACGAATTTGGGATGGTATGTAAAGAAGGAAATTAAAAGTGAATATAGGAAAGGGCAACTAGACAAGAAAATCAGAAATCTAGTGATATCATATACGAGATAAAATATGGTGGAGGTAAATACGTTCAGATATTTGAGAGTGGACTTGTTGGTAGATGGTTGTATGAAAGATGAGGTGAACCACTGAGCACTGATGGAGGAAAAAGTTGGGTGTGCATTCAGATATCTATTGAGACAAAGAACGGAGGCAGAGTATGGGTGTGAAGTATGAGTTTTAAACATTACAGTGAGTAGGAGGCTGGGGGCAGTTGAAATGTATTCAGTGGGGGGGAGGGGTGAATATTACGAAGAGATTTAGGAGTCAGGAAATTCAGAGGAAGTGCGGAGTTAGAGAAAGTATTATCCAGAGAACTGAGGAGGAGATACTTGAGTGGTTTAAGGTTTTAAACAGGGTGGAGAAACTAGGATAATTAGAAAAGTTAGGGCTGGGATAGAGGGAAGAAGGGGTAAGAGTTATCCTAGGAAAGGTTGAAAGGAGTGGCAAAGATTTTATACGCAAGGGGTTCAGATATACAACAGGCTTTGTCAACATGTTAGAAAGGAATGAGTGTAGGCAAGCAATTTTTATGATTTGACATGCTGTTCGAGTCTGAGCAGGTTATCATTTATTATGAGTTTATGGGGAACCGGTCAACCGGACTTCAGTCTTGTAGATGGTGAGTCCAGTGCCTGCACTGTGAAGAACGGCTGGATATGATGCGGTTTAAAGGTTTACTTCAACTGTGATGATAGTGCAAGACAGTTGCTGAATGAATGACTGTGAAAGTGGTTTCCTAACTTTTAGGAACGTCCGGTGTGTTCATAAGAACATAAGAAAGGAGGAACACTGCAGGAGGCCTGTTGGCCCATAATTACCATTAATTACCATTAACGTTTTCATTACCGTCCCTATCTCTCACATTATCTCACATTGTGCCTCTTTCTTTGACCCCTCCCCCCCCAGGCCCACCTGAGCGTGTAGGGAGCTGCGTGCTGGTGAACTTGACGGTTGGCACCCTGGAGGTGGGGTGCACTCCTGGTAACGATGGCGGACTTCCCCAGCGCTTCGTTGCGCGAGTGTACACTTCCCCCAGCCACACTCTGTTAGCCACCATAGAGGAACAGGAGCCCAGGTTTCATGTGGAGGGTCTCACTCCCGGCCAGGACTATCTTATCACCATCACCGCAGTCAACGCTAAGGGCGCCAGCGAGCCCGAGGAGATTGATGCCATCCGTCTCAAGGTGAGTCTGTCACTGTGACATTTCTGGGATTGGATACGGGAAGATTTATTTTGAACTGTGTGACCTACAGTAGTTTAGTGCTTCACACGTGCGCGCTCACACACGCACCGATCAGCGAAGAAGCGGATCCTGGAGCTGCGAATCGACCCATGCAACCATAAATGGGTGAGTACACACACACACACACACACACACACACACACCACACACATACTATTACCTTGATACTCGAGTAGGAAATTAATATTGTGTTTCATGGTACCTGAGTGATGAAAAATATTACAACATTTTACCAAATGTCAGCTTAACGAAATATGTTGAATCTGTTAATTGTCACCTGACTGACTGAAGATACTTCACCAGATTGTCTGTTACCTGAGTGACTGAAGATACTTCACCAGATTGTCTGTTACCTGAGTGACGGTAGATACTTCACCAGACTGCCTGTTACCTGAGTGACGGTAGATACTTCACCCCAACTGCTGTTTCCTGGTGACGGGGAGATACTTCCCAAGCTTTCCTGAGTGACGGTAGGTACTTCCCGATGCGTGTTACCCCGGGCGGGGTTTCCCAATTGTTGTTACCCGAGTGGGGTGGAGTACTTCACCAGATTGTTGTTTCCCCGAGTGATGGGGAAAATTCCTAGACTGCGGTTTTAAACCCGAGTGAGGTAGATAAAATTTTACCAGATTGTCTGTTCCTGAGTGAAAAAAAAAACTTCACCAGGTTTTTCTGTTACCTGAGTGAGGAAGATCCTTCATGGTTGTCTGTTACCTGAGTGACGTAAAAACTTTCCTAGCTGGTGTTATAAATACGGAGTTTCTTCACCAGATTGTTGTTAAAATGAGTGATGGTAGATATTCACAAAATTGTCGTTACCCGAGTGATGGTAGTATTTACTAGCTGGGTTAACCCGGTGACGGGGAACTTCACCGATTGTCTTTACCCCCGAGTGATGGGGATTACTTCACTAGACTGCGTGTTTACCCGAGTGACGGTGATATTTTACCCCGATTTTTTTTAACCGAGTGAGGAAGATATTTTATAGGTTGTTGTTACCCGAGTGACGGAAAAATTTTCACAGGTTGTCTGTTCCTGATGAAAGCAAGATCCCCCACCCGGTTGTCTGTTACCCGAGTGACGGAAGATCCCTTTAAAAGGTTGTTGTTACCTGAGGACGGAAGCCTTCACCAGGTTGTTGTTTTCCTGAGTGACGGAAGATCCCTTTACAGGTTGTTGTTACCTGAGTGCGGAAAAAACCTTTACCGGTTGGCTGTTTTTGGGAGGAGATCCTTCACCGGTGCTGTTTTCCTGAGTGACGGAAAAATCCTTCACCGTTCTGTTTCCCATGACGGAAGATCCTTTACCAGGTTGCTGTTACCTGATAGAAAATCCTTCAAAACCAGGTTGTCTGTTACCTTAAATGACGGAAGATCCCACCAGGTTTTGTTACCTAGTGACGGAAGATCCTTCACCAGGGGTTTTCTGTTACCCCAATGCGGAAGATCCTTCAAACCCGGTTGGCTTTACCTGAGTGCGGAAGATCCTTCACCAGGTTTTCTGTTTACCTGGTGCGGAAGATCCCTTACCAGGTTTTGTTTTTTACTGAGTGACGGAAATCCCTTACCCGGTTGTCTGTTATGATGACGGAAAAATCCTTCACCAGTTGTCTGTTATAGGACGGAAATCCTTCACCAGGGGGTCTGTTACCTAGTGACGGAAGACCTTAAGGTTGTTGTTTCCGAGTGACGGAAGACCTTCACCGGTTGTCTGTTACCCGAATGACGGAAATCCTTCCCCCAGGGGTTGTCTGTTACCCGAGGACGGAAAGATCCTTCAAGGTTTTTGTTACCCCGGGGGTGACGGAAGATCCTTCAAGGGTTTTCTGTTCCCCTGAGTGACGGAAGATCCCTTTCCCCGGTTTTCTGTTACATGGTGACGGAAGATCCTTCACAGGTTGCTGTTATGGGACGGAAGATCCTTTACCCGGTTTTCTGTTTCCCAGGGGACGGAAGGTCTTCCCCAGGTTTTCTGTTACCTGGTGCGGAAGTCCCTTACAGGTTTTTCTGTTTTCCTGGTGACGGTAGTACTTCACTAGCGGGGGTGTTACCCGAGTGACGGGAGATACTTCACCAATTGTCGTTATTGAGTGACGGGGATACTTTACCAATTGTTGTTACCCGAGTGACGGTAATACTTCACTAGACCGGGGTTCCCCGAGTGACGGGGATATTCACCCGATTGTTGTTTCCCGATTTCTGAAGATAATTTACCCCAATTTCTGTTACCGATGACGGTAGATACTTCACAGGTTGCGTTACCTGAGTGATGAAGTATTCACCAATTGTTGTTTTTCCCAAGGGCGGGAGAAACTTCACCGATTGTCGTTCCTGAGGGACGGAAAAATATTCACCAGACTGCCTGTTACCTGAGGGGGACGGAGATATTCACCAGATTGTCTGTTCCTGGGACGGTAGATATTCACCCCGAGCTTTCCGAGTGACGAAGATACTTCACCCGATTTTCTGTACCCCGAGTGCGGTAGATACTTCACCCGTTGTCTGTTACCTGAGGGGGCGGTAGATACTTCACCAGTGCCCGTTCCCGGTGACGGGAGTTTCTTATAGGTTGTCTTTACCTGAGTGACGGGAGATACTTTTACCAGATTGCCTGTTACCTGAGTGCGGTAATACTTTAAGTTGTTTGTTTACCTGAGTGCGGAGATTACTTTATAGGTTGTCTGTTCCTGAGGACGGTAGAACTTCACCCGCTGCGTGTTCCGGGAGGTAATATTCATGGGTTTTCTTTACCTGAGGACGGTAGAAAAACCTTTACCAATTCCCGTTTCCTATGCGGTAATACTTCCAAGATTGTCTGTTACCGATGACGGTGAAACTTCACCAGATGCGGTTACCCGAGTGACGGTGAATTCAAGACTGCGTGTACCCCGGGGACGGAAAAAAATACTTCACCCAAAATGGGGGTGTTACCTGAGTGAGGAAAATCTTCACCCCCCAAAAGGTTTTTGAGTGCGGAAGATACTTCCACCCTGCGTGTTCCTGAGGGCGGAAAATACTTCACCAGATGGTGTTCCTGGTGCGGTAAAATACACCCCGACTGGTGTTCCTGGTACGGGAAAATCTTCACCCCAAAGCGTGTTTCCTTGTGACGGTAATACTCACCGATGGTGTTTCCTGAGTGAAGGGGAAAATACTTACCAGCTGCTGTTACCTGAAATGACGGAGATACTTCACCAAACTGCGTGTTACCTGAGTGACGGAAGATATTCACCAAAATGCGGTTACCCGAGGGCGGTAGATACTTCCAGGTTGTTTTTACCGAGTGACGGAAGATATTTCCTAGGGTTTTCTGTTACCTGAGTGACGGAAACCTTCACCGGATTTGTCCCGTTACCCGAGTGACGGAAGATCCTTCACCAGGTTTGTTTCCTATGACGGAAAATCCTTCACCAGGTTGTTGTTACCCGGGGACGGAAGATCCTTCACCCCGGTTTTCTGTTACTGAGTGCGGAAAATCCTTCCAACCCCCGGGTTTTCTGTTACCTGAGTGACGGAAGATCCTTCACCCGGGGTCTTTACCCGAGGGGCGGAAAAATCCTTTTTCCAGGTTTCTTTACCTGAGTGACGGAAAATCCTTCCCAGTTGTTTTACCTGGTGACGGAAGTTTTCACTAGGTTTTTCTTTACCTGAGTGACGGAAGATCCTTCACCAGGGGTCTTTACCTGAGTGAGGAAGATCCTTCAAGGGTTTTCTGTTAAACCCGAGGGGAAAGGAAGCCTTCATAGGGGTTTTTTGTTCCTGAGTGACGGAAGATCCTTCCCGGTTGTCTTTTCCTGAGGACGGAAGATCCCCTTCACCAGGTGGTTTTTTTTGGGGGGGGGGCTGTTACCTGAGTGACGGAAGTTTCTCCCAAACCCGGGGTTGTTACTTAACCGGACGAAACCCCCAAGGTTGTCTGTTACCTTTTAGTGACGGGAAATCCTTTACCCGGTTGTTGTTACCTGAGGGGGGAAGTCCTTCAAGGTTGTCTGTTACCTGATGACGGAGACCTTCATCAGGTTTTCTGTTACCTGGTGAGGGAAAATCCTTCACCCGGTTGTTGTTAACCCGAGTGACGGAAAATCCCCACCAGGTTTTTTCTGTTACCTGAGTGACGGGAAAATCCTTCCCCCCGGTTTCCCTTTTGATACCTGAGGACGGAAAAATCCCTTCCCAGGGGGTCTGTTTCTGAGTGACGGAAGATCCTTCCCAGGTTGTCTGTTACCTGAGTGACGGGGAAAATCCTTCCCGGTTTTGTTACCTGAGGGAAAATCCTTCCCAGGTTTTCTGTTACCGGTGACGGAAACCTTCCCAGGTTTCTTTACCTGAGTGACGGAAGATCCTTTACCCTTTGTTTTTTACCTGGTGACGGAAAATCCTTTACCAGGTTTTTTGTTACCTGATGACGGAAGATCCTTCCCAGGTTTGTTGTTTAAATGAGTGACGGAAGATCCTTCAACCGGTTGTTTTGTTACCTGATGACGGGAGAAGATCCCTTCACCCAGGGGGTTTTTGTTTCCTGAGTGACGGAAATCCTTCACCAGGGTTTGTCGTTTTCCTGAGTGCGGAAAAAATCCTTCACCAGGTTTTTCTGTTACCTGATGCGGAAGACCTTTACCGGTTGTCTGTTCCTGGTGACGGAAGATTCTTCACCAGGTTGTCTGTTACCTGGGGACGGAAAAATTTACCCTTTTGGGGTTGTCTGTTACCCTGAGTGAGGAAGACTTCCCCAGGGTTTGTTTTACCGGGGGTGACGGAAGTCCTTCACCAGGTTGTCTGTTCAGGGGGGGACGGAAAACCTTCACCAGGTTGTCTGTTACCCCGAGGGGAAAAGCCTTCACCGGTTTTTTGTTACCCGAGTGACGGGAAAATCCTTTTTTTTAATACCCAGCCCTTTTCCCCAGGGGGTTTTCAATTTTTTGTTAACCGGGAGGAAGACCCTTTACCAGTTTTTTCCCTTTTTTCCCGATGACGGGAAATATTCACAGGTTTTGTTACCCGAGTGGGGAAGGGAACTTTTTACCGTGCTGTGTTACCTGAGTGAGGAAAATATTTAAACCCGTGGGGTTACCCCGATGACGGAAAATACTTTTTCCGATGGGGGGTTTTTGTACCTGAGTGACGGGGAAAAACTTCACCAGACGCTGTTCCCCGAGGGGGGGGGGGGGGTACTTAGAACTTCCCAGGGTTTTACCTGAGGAAAGGAAGATATTCACCCAACTGCGGTTACCTAGGACGGAAGATACTTCCAAATGCTGTTTCCGAGTGACGGAAGATTTTCACCAGGTTTTGTTCCCGAGTGGCGGAATACTTTACCCGACTGCCTTTACCTGGCGGAAAAATACTTCCCAGACGCGTGTTTTTCCTGGTGACGGTAGATACTTCACCAGACTGGGGTGTTACCTGATGACGGAAAACTTTACCAATTTCTTTACCTGATAGGAATACTTACCAACTGCTGTTACCTGGTGACGGAAGCCATTTACCAAAGGTTTTTCCTGAGTGACGGAAATACTTCAAGTGCTGTTACCTGAGGACGGAAAAATAAAATTCAAAACCCGACTGCTGTTTACCCGAGTGAGGAAAATACTTCCCGACTGCGTGTTACCTGGGGGACGGAAAAAATACTTTAACCGAAAGCGTGTTACCTGAGTGACGGAAAATACTTTCACCCAGACTTCGTTTCCCCCCCCCCCTTTTGGATGGGGGTTTACAAGGGGGATACTTCCCAGATGCGTGTTTTCCTGGTTTACGGAAAAATCTTCACCCAGTTTCTGTTACCCAGTACGAAAAAATACTTACCAGACTGCGGTTTTCCTGGTGCGGAAAATATTTTACCCGACGGTGTTACCTGGTGACGGAAAATACTTCCCGACTGGGGTTTTCTGATGACGAGAATTCTTTTACCAGGGTGGGGTTTACCTGAGTGACGGAGAACTTTACCAACGCGTGTTACCTGAGGACGGAAAATTCCCGACTGGTGTTACCCGAGTCGGAAATCCCCTTACCAGTTTTGTTACCCGGTGACGGAAGAACTTCACCAGGGGCTGTTAAACCCGATGACGGAAAAAACTTCACCAGTGCTTTTCCTGAGTGACGGGAAAACCCCTTTACCAGTTTTCTTTACCCTGGGACGGAAATCCCTTTACCCCGGTTTTTCTGTTACCTGAGTGACGGAAGATTTCAAACCAAATTTTCGGGTTTCCTGAGTGACGGAAGAACCTTTACCCGGGTTTTCTGTTACCCCGAGTGAAAAGGAAGATCCTTCCCCAGGTTGTTTTACGAGTGACGGAAAGATTTACCGGTTTTTCTGTTTTCCTGAGGACGGAAAATCCTTCACCAGGTTGTCTGTTTAACCTGGTGCGGAAGATCCTTTACCAGGGGTCGTTACCTGAGTGAGGAAAATCCTTCACTTTTTCCCGTATTGTCTGGTTTCCTGAGGACGGAAATTTCCAGGTTTTTTTTACCTGATGACGGAAATCCTTCACCAGGTTGTCTGTTTTCCGAGTGACGGGAAGATCCTTTTACCAGGTTGTTGTTACCCGAGTGCGGAAAATTTTCACCAGGGTTTCTGTTTCCTGAGTGGGAAAATCCCTTTACCCGGTTTCTTACCTGGTACGGAAGATCCTTCAAGGTTTTTCTGTTTTCCGAGTACGGGAAAATCCTTCACCAGTTTTTTCTTTCCGAGGGGCGGAAAATCCCTTCACCCGGTTGTTGTTACCTGAGTAGGAAGATCCTTCCAGGGTTGTCTGTTACCTGATGACGGGGTCCTTCACCAGGTTTTCCCGTTACCGAGTGACGGAAGTCCTTCACCCGGGGTTTTCTGTTTTTCCCGATGACGGAAGATCCTTCCCAGGTTGTCGTTTTCCTGGTAACGGAAGTCCTTCACAGGTTGTCTGTTACCCTTTTTAGTGACGGAAGATCCCCTTTACAGGTTGTCGTTACCTGAGTGCGGAAATCCTTCACCCGTTTTCTGTTTCCGAGTGACGGAAGACCTTCCCCAGGTTGTCTGTTACCTGAGTGAAAAAGGAAAACCTTCACCCGGTTGTCTGTTTTTTGAGTCGGAAAATCCTTCACCAGGTTGTGTTCCTGAGTGACGAAGATCCTTCCAAACCCTTGTCTGTTCCTGGTGACGGAAGAAAACCCCCATTTTTTCCAGGGGTTTTGGTGTTGTTAACCCAAGTGACGGGGAAGATTTTTCACCAGGTTGTCTGTTACCCAGAGTGACGGAAGATCCTTTTACCCGGTTGTTTTATGGTACGGAAGATCCTTCCCCCGGGTTTCTGTTACCGAGTGACGGAAATCCTTACCAGGGTTTCTGTTACCTGAGTGACGGAAGATCCTTCACCAGGGGTTTTTTCTGTTACCTAGTGACGGAAATCCTCCCGGTTTTCCCCGTTACCGAGTGAGGAAGATTTCACCAGGGGTTTTCTGTTACCTGATGAAGGGAAATTTCCCCTTCACCGGTTGTCTGTTACCCCCAGGGGAGGGAAATCCCCCACCAGGTTGTCTTTCCGGGGGGTTTACCTTTTTTTGAGGGGCGGAAAACCTTCACCCCGGTTGTCTGTTACCCGAGGACGGGGGATATTTCACTAGGTTTCTGTTACCTGAGTGCGGAAGATCCTTCACCCGGGTCTGTTACCCGGGGTGACGGAAGATTTACAACCCAGGTTTTTCTGTTACCGAGTGACGGAAAAATCCCTTCACCAGGGTTTTTCTGTTACCGAGTGACGGAAAAATCCCTTCAAACCCGGGGGGGTTTTTCCTGAGTGACGGAAGATTTTACCCGGTTTTGCTGTTTCCTGAGTGACGGGAAGACCCCTTTACCCAGGTTGTCTGTTACCTGATACGGGAAAAAATTTTTACCAGGTTGTCTGTTCCTGAGGGCGGAAAAAATCTTCCCCCAGGCCCGTTCCTAGTGACGGAAGATCTTAAAAACCCGTTTCCACAAAACCTTTTACCTGAGTGACGGAAAATATTTTACCAGGGTTTGGGGGGGGAAAAACCGTGGGGTTTTAGGACGGAAAAACTTTTCAAAAGGTTTTCTGTTAACCCAGTGGGCGGAAGATATTTTACCAGGTTTCTGTTACCTGAGGGGCGGAAAAATATTCACCAACGCCTGTTTCCTTTTACGGAAGATACTTCACCAGACGCGTGTTACCCGAGTGCGGAAAAAACTTTACCAGACTGGTTTCCTAGGCGGAAATACTTCACCAGACTGCGTGTTAAACCTGAGTTACGGAAAATACTTCCCAACCTAAGGGTTTTTGGGGGCCTGAGGACGGAAGATTTCACCAGTTTTCCCGTTACCTGAGTGACGGGAAAATACTTCCCAGACTGCCCTTTACCTGAGTGACGGAAGAATTCACCAGACGCGTGTTACCTGATGCGGTAGTACTTCACCCGACGCGTGTTATGAGTGGACGGAAAAACTTCACCAACGCGGTTACCTGAGTGCGGAATATTTACCCAGACTGGTGTTTCCGAGGACGGAAGATCTTTACCAGTGCTGTTACCTGAGTGCGGAAGATATTCACAGTGCCTGTTTCCCGAGTGACGAGATACTTTACCAGCGTGTTTACCTGAGTGACGGAAAATACTTCACCAGACTGCGTGTTACCTGAGTGACGGAAGATACTTCACCAGACTGCGTGTTACCTGAGTGACGGAAGATACTTCACCAGACTGCGTGTTACCTGAGTGACGGAAGATACTTCACCAGGTTGTCTGTTACCTGAGTGACGGAAGATCCTTCACCAGGTTGTCTGTTACCTGAGTGACGGAAGATCCTTCACCAGGTTGTCTGTTACCTGAGTGACGGAAGATCCTTCACCAGGTTGTCTGTTACCTGAGTGACGGAAGATCCTTCACCAGGTTGTCTGTTACCTGAGTGACGGAAGATCCTTCACCAGGTTGTCTGTTACCTGAGTGACGGAAGATCCTTCACCAGGTTGTCTGTTACCTGAGTGACGGAAGATCCTTCACCAGGTTGTCTGTTACCTGAGTGACGGAAGATCCTTCACCAGGTTGTCTGTTACCTGAGTGACGGAAGATCCTTCACCAGGTTGTCTGTTACCTGATAATAATAGTAATATATATATGCCTGTCATGCACTACAATGTGTATCTGAGGAACACAGACACGGGATCTCGCCCAGCAGGTGTGGAACACAGACACGGGATCTCGCCCAGCAGGTGTGGAACACAGACACGGGATCACAACCAGTAGATGTATAACACAGACACGGGATCACACCCAGCAATGTATAACACAGACACGGTATCACGCCCAGCAGATATATAACACAGACCCGGGATCACACCCGGCAGATGTATAACACAGACACGGGATCACACCCGGCAGATGTATAACACAGACACTGGATCACACCCAGTAGATGTATAACACAGACACGGGATCACACCCGGCAGATGTATAACACAGACACGGTATCACGCCCAGCAGATGTATGACACAGACACGGTATCACGCCCAGCAGGTGTGGAACACGGACACGGGATCACACCCAGGAATGTATAACACAGACACGGGATCACACGTACGAGTGATAACGAGAGTTATTAGTTAAAACAAGTCGAGATGTAGCCTGGAATCAGTAATATTTCAAAGTGACAAACCGTTGTGGGTCTACTAGGCGCTGGTGCCACACAGATTCAAATATACAAAGATCAAAGCGAGTGTGGAAGCGGGAGTTCAAGAATTACCAGCGTTTGGTTAACAAGTGTAATGTGGGGCACCATACAGTGAGAGGGAAAAAGGTAAAAAAAAAAAAGAGAAAGGAAAAATGAAATACAACAAGGGAAGGTGGCAGTCGTAGGTCTGCTGAGGCAGTGACGTCACATCAAGTTGTGTGCCATTATACATATAAAGTGAAGTGTATATAAGTGTATACTATCATAAGTGAAAAGTGATATCGTGTGATGAACGCGGGATGTATGAGCATATATGATTATAAACATCACGGGAGAAGGATCTCCAAAATAGTGAAAGAAGTACGACGACTACGTCATCAGCATCTGGCAACTTGTCACCGCACCGTGTAGAGCAAGTACTCACTCACCTATTGTGGTTTGCATGTTGCATCCTGGCGTCTGGCCTTGCATCACTGTTAGATACTGGTCACTCACTCCTGCAAGCTATTACCAGAATTAGTGTAGAAATAGCATAGTTAAAGTGAAGATAGTGTTGAGGAGAGGTGAGGTGTAGAGCAGACTAGCGAGGGGTAACGTAGGGGTAAGGCAGTGTTTCTACCGGTAGTTATTAGCAGTAAGAATGCTTAGGAAGCTAGGAAGTCCTCTATCAATGTGAACAAGGAATAGGATAATAACCAGCAATAATTGATACTTAAATCCAGAAAGGGCAATAAGTGGAGAGAGTAGCATTACTTGGAAAGATAGCTGAGTTAAATTTGAGCCTACACGACAGAGAGGTATAACGGATCTTTCAACCACACCACCTACCCTCCCCCCCCCCTCCTAACCATCCCTCCCTCACACTCATGCACACACACAAGGGCAGACACTCATAGAAGCTTTAGACCCTAGTAACAAGCTCCGCTTTTTATAACCCAGAATTACTGGTATGTATTAGCAGTATCTCCCCCTCACACCTCCCCCACACACACGAACATACACATATACACACATACACACACACACACCTGCACTAGGACAATACGGTAACTAACTAGGCGAATACACACAAACACACACACATGCGTACACAGACACAGACACACACACACACACACACACACACACACACGCACGGGAACACACACACACACACACACACACACACACACACACACACACACACACACACACACACACACACACACACACACGCACACACACGCACACACAAGGGAATGTCGTACGAGGAAAGGTTAAGGGAAATCGGACTGAGGACACTGGAGGAAAGAAGGGTCAGGGGAGACATGATAACGACATACAAGATACTGCGGGGAATAGACAAGGTGGACAGAGATAGGATGTTCCAGAGAGGGGACACAGGGACAAGGGGTCACAACTGGAAGCTGAAGACTCAGACGAGTCACAGGGACGTTAGGAAGTATTTCTTCAGTCATAGTGTTGTCAGCAAGTGGAATAGCCTAGCAAGTGAAGTAGTGGAGGCAGAAACCATACATAGTTTTAAGAAGAGGTATGACAAAGCTCAGGAAGCAGGGAGAGAGAGGACCCAGTAGCGATCAGTGAAGAGGCGGGGCCAGGAGCTGAGTCTCGACCCCTGCAACCACAATTAGGTGAGTACAATTAGGTGAGTACACCCAGCAATGTATAACACAGACACCGGATCACGCCCAGCAGGTGCTGAACGCACACACAGTATCTCACCCAGCAGGTGTGGAGCACAGACACAGGATCACTCCCAGCAGGTGTGGAACACAGACACGGAATCACGCCCAGCAGGTGCTGGTGGTATTCTGTTTGTCAGCAGAAATTCGCAATTTTTTACAGTCTTATTCTATGGCTTTGATGCTGCTGTGATATGTTGTGCTCGTCTCTCTTTGATGCGCCGCGAATCGCGCTGAGCTTATTTACTTTTGCGTTTAGTCATCTTGAGCTTCAATATTTACACTGAGATCAATCAAACAGGATTTGCAGACCATCTGTCGTTTTTCTATCTTGGCTTGAATATTATTAAGTTTAAAAAATCTCAATGTGAATGATGTAGTGGAGGCAGGATGCATATGTAGATTTAAGAAGAGATATGGAAAAGCTCATGGAGTAAAGGGAGAGTGGACGTAGGAGCAACCAGCAAAGAGGCGGTGCCAGGACCTATGACTCAACCCCTACAACCACAGATAGGTGAGTACGTACACACACACACAAACACACACACACACACACAAACACACACACAAACACACACACACACACACACACACACACACACACACACACACACACACACACACACACACACACACACACACACACACACACTGGCTGAGGCGGCAAGAAGAGCTCACTCGAGCAGAGCAAAATTCCTGGTAATGGGCGATTTCAACCACAGGGAGATCGACTGGGAAAACCTGGAGCCACATGGGTGTCCCGAAACATGGAGAGCCAAGATGATGGATGTAGTACTTGAAAACCTCATGCATCAACATGTCAGGGACACTACCAGAGAGAGAGGGGAGGATGAGCCAGCAAGACTGGATCTTGTGTTCACCATGAGCAGTTCAGACATTGAGGACATCAATTACGAGAGGTCCCTTGGAGCTAGCGATCACGTGATTCTGAGTTTTGATTATATAGTAGAGCTACAAGTGGAGAAGTAACAGGAACTGAATGGGAAAAGCCAGACTATAAAAGAGGTACTACACAGGTATGAGGAACTTCCTGCAGGAGGTTCAGTGGGACAGAGAACTGGTAGGAAAATCAGTAAACGAGATGATGGAATATGTAACAAGAAAGCGCAAGGAGGCAGAGGAAAGGTTTGTTTCCAAGGGAAATAGAAGTAATAGAAAGACCAAAGTGAGTCCTTGGTTTACCCGAAGGTGTAGGGAGGCAAAAACTAAGTGCACCAGAGAATGGAAAAAGTACAGGAGGCAAAGGACCCAGGAAAATAAGAAGATTAGTAGAAGATCCAGAAACGAGTATGCACAGATAAGTAGGGAGGCCCAGCGACAGTACGAGAACGATATAGCATCGAAAGTCAAGTCTAACCCGAAACTGCTGTATCGTCACATTAGGAGGAAGACAACAGTCAAAGACCAGGTGATAAGGCTGAGGAAAGAAAGTGGGGAACTCACAAAAAAACGATCAAGAAGTATGTGAGGAGCTAAATATGAGATTTAAGGAAGTATTTAAAGTGGAGACAGGAAGGTCTCTGGGGGGACAGAACAGAGGGGGACACCAGCAAGGAATATACCAACAAGTGTTGGATGACATACATACAAATGAGGAGGAGGTGAAGAAGCTGATAAGGGACATCGATACCTCAAAGGCAATGGGAACAGACAACATCTCCCCGTGGGTACTTAGAGAGGGAGCGGATATGCTGTGTGTGGCACTTACCACAATCTTCAACACATCCCTGGAAACTGGGCAACCTGAGGTATGGAAAACGGCAAATGTAGTTCCCATTTTTAAAAAAGGAGACAGAAAAGAGGCACTAAACTATAGACCTGTGTCACTGACGTGTATAGTATGCAAAGTTATGGAGAAGATTATCAGGAGGAGAGTGGTGGAACACCTGGAACGGAACAAGAGTATAAACGCCAACCAGCACGGATTCATGGAAGGCAAATCCTGTGTCACAAACACACACACACACACACACACACACACACACACACCCTGCAACCTCAACTTAGTGAGTACACCAGTCATCTTCCTACGTATCACAGACCAGGCCACTGTTACTGGCTATGAAGAACCCACATGGGCCTAATGCTTCAGCGAAATACAAACAGCTACCTTGTATAGCTGTCAGCCAAGCAGACATTAACTATTGTAATAGGTACTAAAAGATCTCTTCAGCGGAATGTAGTTGGATGTGAATTATGTACAGTGATGTGTGCATATGTATGTTCATGTGCTCACAAACACGCACACATAGCAGGTAGACAGGTAGGATCCACAGTAGCGTTTGGTCACTCGCGGAGATACGGTCAACCCAGTCTGTACACGCACACTCAAGTGTACTCGACAACACGCTTGCACTCACTCGAGATAGGTGAATGTGACGAGAGCTGCTCCACAGGGGTCAGTACTTGGAAAGGTATTGTTTCTTGTGTAGAGTAACGACATGACAGAAAAAATCGAGCCGAAACTGTATCTGTAATACTGATGCCTACAATGTAAACATGACCAGACCGGGAAAGATTTCAAATGGATATGCACAGGGTTCATCACTGGCTTGAGAGGTGGAAATTAAAATTTAACCCCGGAAAATGCAAAGTTATGAGAATAGGGAAAGGTCAAAGAAGACAGGAAACAAAGTGGAGGCTTGGAAATATAGGTTACAAACCTTCTTGAAAGAGAAGGACCTGACTGAGGCAAACAACCGGATAACGGCTACAGCAAACGCAAGCCTGGTAAATTTAAGAGCTTTCAGGTACCTCAGCAGAGGCATTCCTAGCTCTCTAAATATCAAACGTATGTCCGACGCATCGTGGAGTATATGGCGCCAGTGGAACCGGCAATTTTTAATGCATATTCAAAAGCTGGAAAAATTGCATAGGTTTTCTACGAGATTATTCCCAGAGCTAAGAGGAAAGACTGGAGGAGCTAAACCTGACGAAAATAAAGGACAGAAGGACCAGCGTGAAGTGTTCATAACATACAAAATGCTGAGAGGAATAGACAGGGTGGGCAGGGGGGAGTGTGAGAGGTGAGTCTCAGGTATACGATGGAGCCGTTGGTACCTAAAAACACAGGTGAGTTCAGTGATATAGGAAAATACTTATTAAACCCTAGAATGATCAGGAAATGGAGCGGTAGAGAGCGAATCTCTACATACCTCTAAGAATAGGTAGGATACGACTCACGCAGCCGGGAGAGTAAATCCAGTAGCAGCCAACGAAGAGGCGGCAGCAGAGAGGAGAGACGG
>NC_069406.1:82500507-82570821 GCF_026875155.1 Cherax quadricarinatus | reverse complement strand
TTAATTATATATAATGTATATATATATATGTATATATATATTATAATATATGTGTGCCGAATATGTAAAATTGCTATCTTGGCTTAAATAGCAACGCTCACCTTGCCAGATAGGACAAGTGAAAATTTGTATATGCAATAATTTCGCAAAAATAATTCTGAACCTAATGAAAAAAATATATTTCAATGTGTTTGTTTAGTATTAATAAATTATTGTAAACGTACTTAAAATACATTTAGTTGGGTTAGGCTAAAATAAATTGCGCTTGTTATAATAAGGTTAGGTAAGTTTTCTAAGATTCTTTTGGTGCAAAATTAAACATTTTTACATTAACATTAATGAAAAAAATATATCTTTATACGTATAAAGGAAAATTCTAGAAAGGAGTTAATTTTAAAAGCGTTCTTGCTAATCGACCAGTTTTACATATTCGGCACGACATTATATATATATATATATATATATATAATATATATATATTATATATATATATATAGAAGAGAGAGAGAGAGAGAGAGAGAGAGAGAGATATGGAAATGGACATGTACACTGGCAATTAAGAAATATATCTAAAAATGAAGAAATAATTGTAGAGGATTATTATATTTCCGGAAACGCTAGATTCTTGTGGATCGTTAAACCCAAAGAGTGACTGAGGCTGCGCCATCTGTCGGCTAATCGCAGACTGATCTCTGATCAGTCAGGTAGATGGTGACCGCGCAGGTACTTGAAAAATAATTATTTTTTTCACAACTAGCTTTGAAGCAACTCTTCTCCATCATCTGGTCATGACACAGAAAAGCATTGCAAAACTTTCAGTGAGATGGTGTCGCCCACAGAGAACTTTTTAGGCTAATGCAAAATGATACACTGCAACCATATTTACACATGCATGAATTTTGTGTGAGCAAGTGAGCGTTCATGGAGGCGAGGGATGAGACGATGGTGGCAAGTGGAATCAGATAGCCTACCGTGTGTGTGTGTACTCACCTAATTGTACTCACCTAGTTGAGGTTGCAGGGGTCGAGTTCAAGCTCCTGGCCCCGCCTCTTCCCTGGTCGCTACTGTGTGTGTGTGTTTGTGTGTGTGTGTGTGTGTGTGTGTGTGTGTGTGTGTGTGTGTGTGTGTGTGTGTGTGTGTGTGTGTGTGAGAGAAAAACACACAGGAGCTGAAGGCTTCATGACTTTTCTTTGGAATGCTATGCGCTTATCACGGCAGCAGTAGGCCTTTTCATTTTCCAATTATTGTTTTTCCAGTAAATCAGGTGTGCTGTTTTGTCTCTGTGTCAAACACAAACATTACTTATATTCTTTTTTGCGCGCATACGGGTATTCGGGTATCTTAATTGTCAGATTGTGGGACGTCTCACGGACGCATCTCTTATCGTAGCTTCCTGCTATGTGGTGGCCCAAGTGGTTGGTAAAGCCGCTATTGGCGATTCCTATGATAGTCTTGGAAAGGGTTGTTGTGATGTATTACGCTGATTGACCTGAAGGAAGGATAAGTCTTGGGCCTGGTATTTTGTGCTCCTAGTTTCTGCAGTCTCGGATGATGAGTCCTGGAAACTTGAGTGTGATGATATTTCTTAAAATTAAGATGCCATGTTCTTCCTCTTAATATTTGAAGCTGCAGATCTTGTACGCTCCAAAGAAAAAAAGCATAGGATTGTGCTTCGTTTTGAACTCAGATCGTGGTGGTGAATAGTAACGTAATCGAGTTTTGCTTCTGGGTGTACTAAGTGTCTTGAGGTGTTAATCTTGTTTAATGAGCAAGATAACAATGATTTCGTTTGTTTCGTCTTGAAGAATGAAATGTATTACTAGTCAGACTGTGTTAAGGATATTTCCTCTAGAAATATGTAAGTGGTCATCCCTCAGTTCGGGAAAAAGGATACTGGAAGACCAGTATATGTGTAGAGCGCACAGTTTGAGTAATACCTCTGTCAAACACAGCCAAAACCAAGCACGTGATAACGAAGAAACACAGTGAATTAATACTTTAGAAACAATATACGGCGGAAATTCCTTGAAGCTGTTCTGAATTGGACGTAGAATGTCACTCAGCATATTATTATTATTCTGCTCATAGTTGACTCCATCCTTTTATAAATATGCTTCTTGTATATTATGTTGTTTTAAAACGCCTGTTGTATAGTAAAACGTGCTTGTATTTCCTGCCTATATCAAACGTTTGGTCAGCTGTAGTCTCTCTGCCTTTATCATTAGGCGTTCCAGATCTAACATAATAGATCAGTTACAAAGTGTTGTCGGTGATACCAACAGTAATATTACCCATGGTTTTATCCCAGGCTCTTGGTCTTTGCAAGTATAAAAAAAATGGATTTCTTTACGTGTAGTGTTGGAAAGTCTTATTTGTCAAGCAAAACAAGTGTCCTAAATCAGATGAACGTTGCGTGCGTCACTTTACACTTAAACTCATTCTTTCATGTTTTTAACACATACTAAAATGTAAAAAGAAATATGATAGCTAAAAATTGAAAAACAGATTAATTCTACCGACCCTTTAGAGTTGGAAAAGATGCATCTCTTAACAGGCTACAGCTAGACCCGCTATGGCCGCCGCCTCCTTGCTCGTGTATTCACTGCACAACACGGTCAAGAAGTCCAAGTTTGGAATCAGTTTTGTGACCTCATAACAGTAGGGAAGTGTAAAGTTCTGGTTTTAATAATATTACGTTAGTATTAATAAGAAATGAAGCACTGGCCAAAGAAAATAGATGGAAGAAAGTGTAGATAGAAGAGAGTATAGACAGAAGTATAAACAGAACAATAAACAGAAGAAAGTATAAACGGAAGAAAGTATAAATAGAAGAAAGTATAAATAGAAGAAAGTATAAACAGAAGAAAATATAAATAGAAGAAAGTGTAAACGGAAGAAAGTGTAAACGGAAGAAAGTATAAACGGAAGAAACTATAAACGGAAGAAAGTATAAGCTGAAGAAAGTATAAGCGGAAGAAAGTATAAGAAGAAGAAAGTATAAACAAAATAAAATATAAACAAAAGAAAGTTTAAACAGATGAAAGTATAAGCAGAAGAAACTTGATAAAAAGCATTTGAAGGAGAAAGTAAAGTCAGAATTCTAATCAAAAGAAAGTAAGGAGAGTGCATGTCTCTGTTCCTTACCAGTCTCATTCCACAGTACCAAAATAAACTGGAAGGACAACAAATAAAAAGTGGAACTGGAAGGAGAGACTGAAGTAGCAGTTATGATGGCCATGAAAGGTAGGTGTAGTGATGGTGGCCAGGTGAGGTAGGTGTAGTGATGGCCAGGAGAGGCAGGTGTAGTGGTGAGGGTGGCCAAGTGAGGCAGGTGTATTGGTGATGGTGGCCAGGTGAGGCAAGAGTAGTGATGGTCGCCAGGTGAGGCAGGTGTAGTGATGGCCAGGAGAGGCAGGTGTAGTGGTGAGGGTGGCCAAGTGAGGCAGGTGTATTGGTGATGGTGGCCAGGTGAGGCAAGAGTAGTGATGGTCGCCAGGTGAGGCAGGTGTAGTGGTGATGGTGGCCAAGTGAGGCAGGTGTATTGGTGGTGGTGGCCAGGCGAGGCAGGTGTATTGGTGATGGTGGCCAGGCGAGGCAGGTGTAGTGGCGATGGTGATCAAGTGAGGCAGGTGTATTGGTGATGGCGACCAGGTGAGGCAAGAGTAGTGATGATGGTGGCCAGGTGAGGCAAGAGTAGTGATGATGGTCGCCAGGTGAGGCAGGTGTAGTGGTGATGGTGGCCAGGTGAGGCAGGTGCAGCGGTGATGGTGGCCAAGTGAGACAGGTGTATTGGTGATGGTGGCCAGGCGAGGCAGGTGTAGTGGCGATGGTGGCTAAGTGAGGCAGGTGTATTGGTGATGGTGGCCAGGCGAGGCAGCTGAAGAGGTGATGCTGCCCAGGCGAGACAGGTGTAGTGGTAATGGTGACCAGATGAGGCAGGTGTAGTGATGATGGTAGCCAGGTGAGGCAAGAGTAGTGATGATGGTGGCCAGGTGAGGCAGGTGTAGTGATGGTGGCCAGGTGAGGCAGGTGTAGTGATGATGGTGGCCAGGTGAGGCAAGAGTAGTGATGATGGTGGCCAGGTGAGGCAAGAGTAGTGATGATGGTGGCCAGGTGAGGCAAGAGTAGTGATGGTGGCCAGGTGAGGCAGGTGTAATGATGACGGTGGCCAGATGAGGCAAGAGTAGTGATAAGGGTGCCAGGCGAGGCAGGTGTAGTGATGATGGTGGTCAGGTGAGGCAGGTGTAGTGCTGATGGTGGCCAGGTGAGGCAGGTGTAGCGATGGTGGCCAGGTGAGGCAGGTGTAGTGATGGTGGTGGCCAGGTGAGGCAGGTGTAGCGATGGTGACCAGGTGAGGCAACAGTAGTGAAGAGTGTGGCCAAGTGAGGCAGGTGTAGTGATGGTGGTGGCCATGTGAGGCAGATGTAGTGGTTATGGTGGCCAGGTGAGGCAGGTGTAGTGGTGATGGTGGCCAAGTGAGGCTGGAGAAGTGATGATGGTGGCCAAGTGAGGCAGTATTTGTGCTAATGGTGACCAAGTGAGGCAGTAGTAGTGGTGATGGTGGCCATGTGAGCCAGTAGTAGTGGTGGTGATGGCCAGGTGAGGCAGGTGTAGTGGTGATGGTGGCCAAGTGAGGCTGGAGTAGTGATGATGGTGGCCAGGTGAGGCAGTATTTGTGCTAATGGTGACCAGGTGAGGCAGTAGTAGTGGTGATGGTAGCCAGGTGAGCCAGTAGTAGTGGTGGTGTTGGCCAGGTGAGGCAGGAGTAGAGATGACTGTGGCCAGGAGAGTCAGGTGTAGTGATGATGGTGGCCAGGTGAGGCAAGAGTAGTGATGATGGTGACCAGGTGAGGCAAGAGTAGTGATGGTCGCCGGGTGAGGCAGGTGTAATGATGATGGTGGCCAGGTGAGGCAGGTGTAGTGATGATGGTGGTCAGGTGAGGCAGGTGTAGTGCTGATGGTGGCCAGGTGAGGCAGGTGTAGCGATGGTGGCCAGGTGAGGCAGGTGTAGTGATGGTGGTGGCCAGGTGAGGCAGGTGTAGCGATGGTGACCAGGTGAGGAAGGTGTAGTGGTAATGGTGGCCAGGTGAGGCAGGTGTAGTGTTGATGGTGGCCAGGTGAGGCAGGTGTAGCGATGTTAGGTAAGACACATATGCAACAGTTAGGTATCTTTATTATGAAACGTTTCGCCTACACAGTAGGCTTCTTCAGTCAAGTACAGAAAAGTTGATAGAAGCAGAAGATACTTGAAGACGATGTAATCAGTCCATCACCCTTAAAGTTTTGAGGTGGTCAGTCCCTCAGTCTGGAGAAGAGCATTGTTCCATAGTATGAAACAATATGGAAGAAGTGACAGGATGGAGCTTTTATGCGCAGGAGGTGAGACGTAGGCCACTAGGAGAGGTAAGAATTTCAGATGTTGAAAGGTTAGGTCCCTCTCAACCCAGCCCCTCTCACTAGTGGAAGTTGTCGAAGGTTGATTGCAGGTCTGTACCAGTTTAACCATTGTGTTGCAGTATCTGACAGATTGAACATTAAAAGGGTATAAAATACGACAGGTTGTTTAGGTAAGACACATATGCAACAGTTAGGTACTTTATTATGAAACGTTTCGCCTACACAGTAGGCTTTCAGTCAAGTACAAAAAAGTTGATAGAAGCAGAAGTTTTACTTGAGACAAATGTAATCAGTCCATCACCCTTAAAGTTTTGGGTGGTCAGTCCCTCGTCTGAGAAGAGCATTGTTCCATAGTATGAAAACATATGGAGAAGAAGTGACAAGGATGGAGCTTTTATAGCGCCAAGGAGGTGAGACGTAGGCCACTTAGAGGTAAGAACTCAGATGTGAAAGGTTAGGTCCACTTCAAACCCAGCCCTCTCACTAGTGGAAGTTGTCGAAGTTGATGCGTCTGTACAAGATACCCTTTTTTGTTGCGTGCTGACAGTTGAACATTAAAATGGTATTAAATACCGCCCAGGTTGTTAGGTAAAACCCATATGCAAACAGTTAGGTATCTTTATTATGAAACGTTTCGCCTACACAGTAGGCTTCTTCAGTCAAGTCAGAAAAAGTTTATAGAAGCAGAAGATACTTGAAGACGATGTAAAAATCCATCACCTTAAAGTTTTGAGGTGGTCAGCCCTCATCTGAAAGAGCATGTTCCATAGTACGAACAAATGGAGAAAAGTGACAGTTTGAGCTTTTATAGCGCCAGGAGGGGGAGACCACCTCAAAATTTTTAAAGGGGTGATGGACTGATTACATCGTCTTCAAGTATCTTCTGCTTCTATCAACTTTTCTGTACTTGACTGAAGAAGCCTACTGTGTAGGCGAAACGTTTCAAAATAAAGATCCCTAACTGTTGCATGTGTGTCTTACCAAAACAACCTGTCGGTATTTTATACCATTTTAATGTTCAATCTGTCAGATACGCAACAAAAGGGGTATCTTGGTACAGACCTGAAATCAACTTCGAAAACTCCACTAGTGGGGAGGGCTGGGTTTGAGAGGGACCAAACCCTTTTCAACATCTGAGTTCTTACCTCTCCTAGTGGCCTACGTCTCACCTCCGGGCGCTATAAAAGCCCATCCTGTCACTTCTTCCTCCATATTTTTTTCATACTATGGAACAATGCTCTTCTCCAGACTGAGGGACTGACCACCTCAAAACTTTAAGGGTGAGGGCTGTTTACATCGTCTTAAAGTATCTTCTGCTTCTATCAACTTTTCTGCACTTGACTGAAGAAGCCTACGTGTGGCGAAATTTTCATATAAAGATCCCTAATGTTGCATATGTGTTTACCTAAAAAACCTGCGGTATTTTATACCATTTTAATGTTCAATCTGTCAAACGCAACAAAAGGGGGTATTTGGTACAGCCCTGCAAATCAATTCGAAAACTTCCACTATGAGGGCTGGGTTTGAGAGGGCCAACCTTTAAACATCTGAGTTCTTACCTTCCTAGGGGCCACGTCTACCTCCTGGCGCTTAAAGCCCCCACCCTGTCACTTCTTTCCATATTTTTCTACTATGGAAACAATTCCTCCAATGGGGACTGCCCAAACCTCAAAACTTTAAGGGTGATGGACTGTTTACATCGTCTTCAGTATTTTCTGCTTTATAAATTTTTTTCTGTACTTGACTGAAGAAGCCTACTGTGTAGGCAAAACGTTTCATAAAAAAGACCTAATTTTTGGCATATGTGTCTTACAAACAACCTGCCCGGTATTTTAACCATTTTAATGTTCAATCTGTAGACACTGCAAACAAGGGTATTTGGTAAGACCGCAATCCAATTCGACAATTCCCCACTAGTGAGGGGGCGGGGGTTTGAGAGGGACCAAACCCCTTTAAAAACCTGGGTTCTTCCTCTCCTAGGGCCTAGTCCACCCCCTGGCGCTAAAAAAGCTCCACCTGACTTCTTCTCCATATTGTTTCATATATGGAAAATGCCTTCTCCAGATGAGGGATGCCCACCTCAAAACTTTAAGGGGATGGACTGTTTACTGTCTTCAAGTATTTCTGTTCTATCAACTTTCTGACTTGACTGAAGAAGCCTACGTGTAGGGAAACGTTTCATAATAAAGATACCTAACTGTTGAATTGGTCTTCCCAAACAATGTCGGTATTTATCCTTTTTTAATGTTCAACTGCAGACACTGCAACACAAGGGATCTTGGTACAGACTGCAATCAACTTCGAAAATTCCACTGTGAGAGGGGGGGGTTTGGAGGGACCTAACCTTTCAAATTGAGTTTTACCTCCCCAGTGGGCTACGTCTCACCCCCGGGCGATAAAACTATCTGTATTTTTCCCCAATTGTTTCATACTAGAAAAATTGCTCTTCTCCAGATGAGGTGACCACCTAAAAAACTTTTAAGGGTGAGGGGACGTTTACATCTTTTCAAGTATTTCTGCTTCTAAACTTTTTTGTTTGACTGAAAAAACCCACTGTGTAGGCGAAACGTTTAAAATAAAGATACCTAACGTTGCATATGGTCTTACCAAAAACCCTGCGGTATTTTATACCATTTAAGTTCAATCGTCGGGGCACTGCAACACAAGGGTTCTTGGTACAGACCTGAAATAAACTTCGACAACTTCCACTAGTAGGGGGGCTGGGTTTGAGGGGGACAAACCCTTTTCAACATTGATTCTTACCTTCCTAGTGCCTACGTCTCACCTCTGGCCTATAAAAGCTCCCCCGTACTTTTTCTCCTTATTTTTTCATACTATGGAACAATGCCCCTTCCAGACTGAGGGCTGCCCCCTCAAAACTTTAAGGGTGATGGGATTAACGTTTCAAGTATCTTCTCTTCACAACTTTTCTGTACTTGACTAAAGAATTTCTTTTTGGGGCAAAAACGTTTCTAATAAAAACCAACGTTGCATATGTGTCTACCTAAAAACCCTGTCGGTATTTTATCCCATTTTAATGTTAAATCTTCAGACACTGCAACAAAAGGGTATTTTGGGTACGACTGCAATAAAACTTCGACAATTCATAGTGAAGGGGCGGGGTTTTGAGAGGGCCCAAACCTTCAACATCTGATTTTCTTCCTCTCTGGGGCCCTAGTTCACTCCCTGGCGCTATAAAACTCCATCCTGCACTTCTTCCCCCATATTGTTTATTTTTGGAACAATGCTCTTTCCAACCGGGGGGTGCCCCCTCAAAACTTTAAGGGGGATGGCTGATTACTCGTCTTCAAGATCTTCTGTTCTATCAATTTTCTGTACTTGATGAAGAACCCTACTGTGTAGGCGAAACGTTTCTAATAAAGTACCCGTTGCATATGTGTCTTACTAAAAAAACCGTGGGTTTTTTTTTAACCTTTTTTAATTTTTAATTGTCAGACACTGAACACAAGGGTATTTGGTAAGCCCTGCAATCAACTTCGCAATTTCCACTAGTGAGAGGGGCGGGGTTTGGAGGGACCAACCTTTCAAACTGAGTTCTTACCTCTCTAGTGGCTAGTCTCACTCCGGGCGCATAAAACTATCCTGTCATTTCTTCCATATTTTTCTATATGGAACAATGCCTTCTCCAACTGGGGGAGACCCTCAAAACTTTAAGGGTGAGGACTGTTTACATGCTTCAAGTATCTTCTGCTTCTATCAATTTTCTGTACTTGATGAAAAAGCCATGGTAGGCGAAACGTTTCTAATAAAGATACCCTAACGTTGCATATGTTCTTACTAAACCGTCGGTATTTTTCCTTTTTAAAATGTTCAATCTGTCAACACTGAAAAAAGGGGTATCTTGGTACAGACCTCAAAAAACTTCGACAACTTCCATGTGAGAGGGGCTGGGTTTGAGAGGGACCAAACCCTTTAAACATTGAGTTTTCCCTTCCTAGGGCCCCTACGTTCACCCCTGGCCTATAAAAGCTCCATCCGCCCCACTTCTTCTCCATTTGTTTCATACTATGGAAAATGCCTTCTCCAGCTGAGGGACTGACCACCTCAAATTTTTAAAGGGGTGTGGTTTGATTACATCGTTTCAAGTTTCTTCTGCTTCTATCAACTTTTCTGTACTTGACTGAAAAAAGCCACGGGTTAGGCGAAACGTTTATAATGAATCCCAATTTTGGCATATGTGTCTTACCTAAAAACCCTGTCGGTATTTTAAAACCTTTTTAAATTTTCAATCTGTCAGAACGCAACAAAAGGGTATTTGGTACGACTGCAATAAACTTCGCAACTTCCCTAGTGGAGGGGGGGGGTTTTTTGAGGGGGACCAAACCCTTTTTCAACATCGGTTTCTTACCTCCCCTAGGGCTACGTCTAAAACTCCGGGCGTATAAAAGCCCATCCTGTACTTTTCTCCTTTTGTTTCATACTATGGAACAATGCTCTTCCCAGCCGGGGGACTGACACCTAAAAATTTTTAAGGGGTGATGGACTGATTACATCGTCTTAAAGTATCTTCGCTTTTTCAATTTTCTGTACTTGATGAAGAAGCCTACTGTTTAGGCGAAAGTTTCAAAAAAAAGATTAACTGTTGCATTGTGCTTCCCTAACCCCTGTCGGTATTTAAAAACCATTTTAATGTTCGGGTTTGGAGGTGACCAGGTGGGCAACAGTAGTAAAAGAGTGTGGCCAAGTGGGAGGTGTATGATGGTGGTGGCCCATGTGGGGAGATGTAGGGTTATGGGGCCCAGGTGAGGCAGGTGTAGGGGGATGGGCCAAGGAGTGGAGTCTGAGATGGTGGCCAAGGAGGCAGTATTTGTGCTAAGGGTGCCCAAAGTGAGGCAGTAGTGGGTGATGGTGGCCATGGGGCCCCAGTAGTTGGTGGTGTGGCCAGGGTGGGAGGTGGTGGTGTGGGGGCCAATGAGGTGGAGTAGTGATGATGGTGGCCAGGTAGGCAGATTTGTGCTAAGGGTGACCAGGTGAGGCAGTGTATTGTGATGGTAGCCCGGGTGAGCCGTAGTATGGTGGTTTTGGCCAGGTGGGCAGGAGTAGAAGATGACTGTGGCCAGGAGAGTCAGGTGATGGTGGTGCCCGGTGAGCAAGGTAGTGATGGCGCCAGGTGAGGCAGGGTAATGATGAGGGGGCCCAGGTGAGGCAAAAAGTAGTGATGATGGGGGCCGGTAGGAAAGGGTGTATGATGGTGGCCAGGTAGGGCGGTGAGTGTTGTTGGGGGCCCAGGTGAGGCAGGTGTAGGTTGAGGTGGCCAGGTAGGGTGTAGCGATGGTGGCCAGGGGGCATTTGTAGTGATGATGGGGGCCAGGTGAGGAGGTGAGGAGGGTGGTGGCCGGGAGGAGGTGCAGCGAGGGTGGCCAGGTAAGGCAGGTTATGATTGGGGCCCAGGTGAGGCGGGTGTAGTGGGATGGTGGCCGGGTGAGGAAAGGTGTAGTGATGGTGGCAGGGAGGGAAGAGTGTGATGATGGGGGCCAGGGAGGAAAAGAGTAGTGTGGGGCCCAGGTGAGGCGGGTAATGAGATGGGGGGCCAAAGGTGAGGCAAGAGAAAGTGATGATGGTGGCCCCCCGGGTGAAAAAAGAGTAGTGATGAGGGGTGGCCGGGGGCGGTATAATGATGAGGTGGCCAGATGGGGCAAGAGTGGATGTTGGGGGCCAGGTAGGCAGGTGTAGTTGAGGGGGGCCCAGGTAGGGGGTTTGTGTTATGGGGGCCCCGGGTGAGGTGGGTGTAGTGTTGATGGGGCCGGGTGAGGCAGGGTGCGTGGTGCCAGGTGAGGCGGTTAGTGATGATGGGGGCCCAGGGGGCAGATGTATGGTGATGGGGGAGGGTGGGCAGGTGTGTGGTTGGTGGCAGGTGGGCAAGGTAGTGATGATGGGGGCCCAGTGGGGAAGGTGTAGTGATTGGCCAGGGAGGCAGGTGTATTTTGATGGTGGCCGGTGAGGAGGGTAGCGATGGTGGCCAGGTGAGGCAGTTGTAGTGTGTGGGGCCAGGTGGGCAGGTGTAGTGATGGTGGTGGCCAGGTAGGGGGTGTAGCGAGGGGGCCAGGGAAGGAGGTGTGGATGATGGTGCCAGGTGGGCAGGTGTAGTGAGGTGGGGGCCCCAGGTGGGCAGGGGTAGTGTGGGGGCCGGTGAGGCAAGAGTAGTGTGAGGTGGCCGGTGGGCAAGAGTAGTGATGGTGGCCAGGTGAGGCAGGTGTAATGATGATGGTGGCCAGGTGAGGCAAGAGTAGTGATGATGGTGGCCAGGTGAGGCAAGAGTAGTGATGATGGTGACCAGGTGAGGCAGGTATAATGATGATGGTGGCCAGAAGAGGCAAGAGTAGTGATGATGGTGGCCAGGTGAGGCAGGTGTAGTGATGATGGTGGCCAGGTGAGGCGGGGTAGTGATGATGGTGGCCAGGTGAGGTAGGTGTAGTGTTGATGGTGGCCAGGTGAGGCAGGTGTAGCGATGGTGACCAGGTGAGGCAGGTGTAGTGATGATGGTGGCCATGTGAGGCAGATGTAGTGGTGATGGTGGCCAGATGAGGCAGGTGTAGTGGTGATGGTGGCCAAGTGAGGCAGGAGTAATGATGATGGTGGTCAGGTGAAGCAGTATTTGTGCTAATGGTGACCAGGTGAGGCAGTAGTAGTGGTGATGGTGGCCAGGTGAGCCAGTAGTAGTGGTGGTGGTGGCCAGTTGAGGCAGGAGTAGAGATGATGGTGGCCAGGAGAGGCAGGTGTAGTGATGATGGTGGCCAGGTGAGGCAAGAGTAGTGATGATGGTGACCAGGTGAGGCAAGAGTAGTGATGGTCGCCAGGTGAGGCAGGTGTAATGATGATGGTGGCCAGGTGAGGCAAGAGTAGTGATGATGGTGGCCAGGTGAGGAAGGTGTAGTGATGGTGGCCAGGTGAGGCAGGTGTAGTGTTGTTGGTGGCCAGGTGAGGCAGGTGTAGTGTTGATGGTGGCCAGGTGAGGCAGGTGTAGCGATGGTGGCCAGGTGAGGCAGTTGTAGTGATGATGGTGGCCAGGTGAGGCAGGTGTAGCGATGGTGGTGGCCAGGTGAGGCAGGTGCAGCGATGGTGGCCAGGTAAGGCAGGTGTAGTGATGATGGTGGCCAAGTGAGGCAGGTGTAGTGAGGATGGTGGCCAGGTGAGGCAGGTGTAGTGATGGTGGCCAGGTGAGGCAAGAGTAGTGATGATGGTGGCCAGGTGAGGCAAGAGTAGTGATGGTGGCCAGGTGAGGCAGGTGTAATGATGATGGTGGCCAGGTGAGGCAAGAGTAGTGATGATGGTGGCCAAGTGAGGCAAGAGTAGTGATGTGGTGGCCAGGTGAGGCAGGTAAAATGTGATGGTGGCCAGATGAGGCAAGAGTAGTGATGATGGTGGCCAGGTGAGGCAGGTGTAGTGATGATGGTGGCCAGGTGAGGCAGGTGTAGTGATGATGGTGGCCAGGTGAGGTAGGTGTAGTGTTGATGGTGGCCAGGTGAGGCAGGTGTAGCGATGGTGACCAGGTGAGGCAGGTGTAGTGATGATGGTGGCCATGTGAGGCAGATGTAGTGGTGATGGTGGCCAGGTGAGGCAGGTGTAGTGGTGATGGTGGCCAGGTGAGGCAAGAGTAGTGATGATGGTGGCCAGGTGAGGAAGGTGTAGTGATGGTGGCCAGGTGAGGCAGGTGTAGTGTTGATGGTGGCCAGGTGAGGCAGGTGTAGCGATGGTGGCCAGGTGAGGCAGGTGTGATGGTGGTGGCCAGGTGAGGCAGGTGTAGCGATGGTGGCCAGGTAAGGCAGGTGTAGTGATGATGGTGGCCAGGTGAGGCAGGAGTAGTGAGGATGGTGGCCAGGTGAGGCAGGTGTAGTGATGGTGGCCAGGTGAGGCAAGAGTAGTGATGATGGTGGCCAGGTGAGGCAAGAGTAGTGATGGTGGCCAGGTGAGGCAGGTGTAATGATGATGGTGGCCAGGTGAGGCAAGAGTAGTGATGATGGTGGCCAGGTGAGGCAAGAGTAGTGATGATGGTGGCCAGGTGAGGCAGGTGTAGTGATGATGGTGGCCAGGTGAGGCAGGGGTAGTGATGATGGTGGCCAGGTGAGGTAGGTGTAGTGTTGATGGTGGCCAGGTGAGGCAGGTGTAGCGATGATGGTGGCCAGGTGAGGCAGGGGTAGTGATGATGGTGGCCAGGTGAGGTAGGTGTAATGATGATGGTGGCCAGGTGAGGCAAGAGTAGTGATGATGGTGGCCAGGTGAGGCAAGAGTAGTGATGATGGTGGCCAGGTGAGGCAGGTATAATGATGATGGTGGCCAGAAGAGGCAAGAGTAGTGATGATGGTGGCCAGGTGAGGCAGGTGTAGTGATGATGGTGGCCAGGTGAGGCAGGGGTAGTGATGATGGTGGCCAGGTGAGGTAGGTGTAGTGTTGATGGTGGCCAGGTGAGGCAGGTGTAGCGATGGTGACCAGGTGAGGCAGGTGTAGTGATGATGGTGGCCATGTGAGGCAGATGTAGTGGTGATTGTGGCCAGGTGAGGCAGGTGTAGTGGTGATGGTGGCCAAGTGAGGCAGGAGTAATGATGATGGTGGTCAGGTGAAGCAGTATTTGTGCTAATGGTGACCAGGTGAGGCAGTAGTAGTGGGTGATGAGGTGGCCAGGTGGATGCCAGTAGAGGTAGTGGTGGTGGTGGCCAGTTGAGGCAGGAGTAGAGATGATGGTGGCCAGGAGAGGCAGGTGTAGTGATGATGGTGGCCAGGTGAGGCAAGAGTAGTGATGATGGTGACCAGATGAGCCAAGAGTAGTGATGGTGGCCAGGTGAGGCAGGTGTAATGATGATGGTGGCCAGGTGAGGCAAGAGTAGTGATGATGGTGGCCAGGTGAGGCAGGTGTAGTGATGATGGTGGCCAGGTGACGCAGTTGTGGTGATGATGGTGGCCAGGTGAGGCAGGTGTAGTGATGGTGGTGGCCAGGTGAGGCAGGTGTAGCGATGGTGGCCAGGTAAGGCAGGTGTAGTGATGATGGTGGCCAGGTGAGGCAGGTGTAGTGATGATGGTGGCCAGGTGAGGCAGGTGTAATGATGGTGGCCAGGTGAGGCAAGAGTAGTGATGATGGTGGCCAGGTGAGGCAAGAGTAGTGATGGTGGCCAGGTGAAGCAGGTGTAATGATGATGGTGGCCAGGTGAGGCAAGACTAGTGATGATGGTGGCAAGGTGAGGCAGGTGTAGTGATGGTGGCCAGGTGAGGCAGGTGTAGTGATGATGGTGGCCAGGTGAGGCAGGTGTAGTGTTGATGGTGGCCAAGTGAGGCAGGTGTAGCGATGGTGGCCAGGTGAGGCAGTTGTAGTGATGATGGTGGCCAGGTGAGGCAGGTGTAGTGATGGTGGCCAGGTGAGGCAGGTGTAGTGTTGATGGTGGCCAGGTGAGGCAGGTGTAGCGATGGTGGCCAGGTGAGGCAGGTGTAGTGATGGTGGTGGCCAGGTGAGGCAGGTGTAGCGATGGTGGCCAGGTAAGGCAGGTGTAGTGATGACGGTGGCCACGTGAGGCAGGTGTAGTGATGATGGTGGCCAGGTGAGGCAGGTGTAGTGATGATGGTGGCCAGGTGAGGCACGTGTAATGATGATGGTGGCCAGGTGAGGCAAGAGTAGTGATGATGGTGGCCAGGTGAGGCAGGTGTAATGATGGTGGCCAGGTGAGGCAGGTGTAGTGTTGATGGTGGCCAGGTGAGGCAGATGTGGCGATGGTGGCCAGGTGAGGCAGGTGCAGTGATGATGGTGGCCAGGTGAGGCAGGTGTAGTGATGGTGGTGGCCAGGTGAGGCAGGTGTAGTGTTGATGGTGGCCAGGTGAGGCAGGTGTAGCGATGGTGACCAGGTGAGGCAACAGAAGTGATGAGTGTGGCCAGGTGAGGCAGGTGTAGTGATGGTGGTGGCCAGGCGAGGCAGGTGTAGTGATGATGGTGGCCATGTGAGGCAGATGTAGTGGTGATGGTGGCCAGGTGAGGCAGGTGTAGTGGTGATGGTGGCCAAGTGAGGCAGGAGTAGTGATGATTGTGGCCAGGTGAGGCAGTATTTGTGCTAATGGTGACCAGGTGAGGCAGTAGTAGTGGTGATGGTGGCCAGGTGAGCCAGTAGTAGTGATGTTGGTGGCCAGGTGAGGCAGGAGTAGAGATGATTGTGGCCAGGAGAGGCAGGTATAGTGATGATGGTGGCCAGGTGAGGCAAGGGTAGTGATGATGGTGACCAGGTGAGGCAAGAGTAGTGATGGTGGCCAGGTGAGGCAGGTGTAATGATGATGGTGGCCAGGTGAGGCATTAGCAGTGGTTATGGTGGCCAGGTGAGGCAGGTGTAGTGATAATGGTGGCCAGGTGAGGCAGGTGTAGTGATGGTGGTGGCCAGGTGAGGCAGGTGTAGCGATGGTGGCCAGGTGAGGCAGGTGTAGTGGTGATGGTGGCCAGGTGAGGCAGGTGTAGTGTTGATGGTGGCCAGGTGAGGCAGGTGTAGCGATGGTGACCAGGTGAGGCAACAGTTGTGATGAGTGTGGCCAGGTGAGGCAGGTGTAGTGATGGTGGTGGCCAGGCGAGGCAGGTGTAGCGATGGTGGCCAGGTGAGGCAGGTGTAGTGGTGATGGTGGCCATGTGAGGCAGTAGTAGTGGTGGTGGTGGCCAGGTGAGACAGGAGTAGTGACGGTGGCCAGGTGAGGCAGGAGTAGTGGTGGTGGTGGCCAGGTGAGACAGGAGTAGTGATGGTGGCCAGGTGAGGCAGGAGTAGTGGTGATGGTGGCCAGGTGAGGCATTAGCAATGTTTTGGTGGCCAGGTGAGGCAGAAGTAGTGATGATGGTGGTCAGGTGAGGCAGTAGTAGTGGTGATGGTGGCCAGGTGAGGCAGTAGTAGTGGTGGTGGTGGCCACGTGAGGCAGGAGTAGTGATGGTGGCTAGGTGAGGCAGTACTAGGGGTGATGGTGGCCAGGTGAGTCAGTAGTAGTGTATGATGGTGGCCAGGTGAGACAGGAGTAATGGTTATGGTGACCAGTTGAGGCAGCAGTTGTGGTGATGGTGACCAGTTGAGGCAGCAGTTGTGGTGATGGTGACCAGTTGAGGCAGCAGTTGTGGTGATGGTGACCAGTTGAGGCAGCAGTTGTGGTGATGGTGACCAGTTGAGGCAGCAGTTGTGGTGATGGTGACCAGTTGAGGCAGCAGTTGTGGTGATGGTGGCCAGGTGAGGCAGTAGTGGTGATGATAGTGAGGAGGGGAGGCAGGGATAGTGGTGATAGTGAAGAGAGGCAAAAGTAGTGGTGATGATAGGGAGCTGGAGAGAAGAGAGAAGTGATGACTGTGGACAGGAAAGGCAGGAGAAGTGGTGCGGGAGGGAGAAGTGCACTCTCCAGCCTCAACTCTAAAACTACTCTATTTTTCGTCCTCTGCTATTATATACAAAGTCTTTTTGCTCTTCCTGCTTCGTCGCTCGTGTGGGGTTGTTACGTGAGGAAGAAGAAGAGGGGAACGGGAACAGAAGCAAGAAGAGTAGACACTGGTTTTAAGGAGGGAGTAGGAGAATATTCAGAAGGTGTATTGATCTCCCTATTATTACATATCTTCTCATTCTCCCAGTTTCATTCTTCACTGTCGTAATTTTTCTCTTCCCAAACTCTTCTTGTTCCTTCTATTTACATGTTATTTTTTCTTATTCTGTTTGTCTCTGTCTCCCTCTCTGTCTCTCTGTCTCTCTCTCTCTCTCGCTCTCTCTTCCTTCATAACCTCTTTGCCCCTTTTTCATTCTCTTTACCACTTATTATTCACGTTATTCTTAATTCCATCTTTGTTTCATTTTTAACATTTTCAGTCTTCTTATTTCTCGTTTCCTCACTTTTTCCTTAGGAAAAAATACGCCAGATTTTTATAAATGCATGTTGTAATCAGGTCAAAGTTATTGGTAAATTTATGAAGCCTTTTTCAAGAAAGCTTTTAATAAAGTGAAAGTAAGGAGCGGTTATTAAGTATAAGAGCACGGGTAGAAGTGCGTCGTATGTAGCAGTCTCTCCTGCAAGCACTTACTTTATCACTCAGTAGATCTAAACACGCAGTGTGCCAAGCGCCACTCACGGCATCGATCCTTGTTTGACCTCAGTGGTTAGCACACACATTCATGCACCTACGCATGTGCAAAAATACGCACGCACGAGAACACGCGCGCGCGCACGCACGCACGCACACACACACACACACACACACACACACACACACACACACACACACACACACACACACACACACACACACACACACACACACACACACACACACACAACTGGCAGGGAAATCAGTAAATGAGATGGTGGAATATGTGACAATTTGTAAGGAAGCAGAGGAGAGGTTTGTACCCTAGACTTAATGAGAAGACCAGGACGAGCCCTTGGTTCACCTAAAGTGTAAAGAGGCTAAAACCAAGTGCGCTAATGAATGGAGGAAGTACAGAAGGCAAAGGACCCAGGAAAATGAGAAGAGTAGTCGAAGAGAATAAATATGCACAGGTAAAGAGGGAGGCCCAACGACAGTATGAAAATGACATAGCAACGAAAGCCAAGTCTGACCCGAAGCTGTTGTATAGTCTCAGCAGTAAGAAAACACCAGTCAAACACCAGGTAATCAGGTTGAGGGATTATCGAGGGGAGTTTATAAGAAACGACCTTGAAGTATGTGAGGAGCTCAATATGAGATTCAAAGAAGTATTCACAGTAGAGACAGAAAGGACTCCAGAAACACGGAGAGGTGGGATACACCAACAAGTGATACAAATAACCGAGGAGGAGGTGAAGAGACTACTAAGCGTACTAAACATCTCAAAGGCGATTGGGCCGGATAACATCTCTCCGTGTGTCCTGAGAAAGGGAGCAGAGGCGTTCTGTGTACCACTAACCACAGTCTTTAACACATCTATGAAAACAGGGCTATTACCTAAGGTACAGAAGAGAGCAAATGTAGTCGCGATTGTTAAAAAAGGAGAAAGTCACGCACTATTAAACTACAAACCAGTGTCACTGACATGTATACAAAGTCATGGAGAAGATCAACAGGAGAAAAGTAGTGGACCACCTAGAAAGGAATGAGCTCATAAGCGACAACCAGCACGGATTCAGAGACGGGAAATCCTATGTCACTAACCTGCTAGAGTTCTGTGACAAGGCGACAGAAGTAAAGCAAAAGAGAGAGCGGGGTTGATAGACAGTGTTTTCTTGGACTGTAAGAAGGCTTTTGGCACAATTCCACACAAGAGATTGCGCAAAAGCTAGAGGACCAGGCAGGTATAACAAGGAAGGCATTGCAATTCATTAAAGAGTACCTGACGGGAACGCATCAGAGAGTCATGGTGCGTGATGTGGTGTCAGAGTGGGCGCCTGTGAAATTAATGAGGAAAATTCAGTAGGAAGAAGATAAAGCAGAGCTACAGATGGATTTGAACAGCCTGCAAACCTGGTCCAGTAACTATTTCCTGGAGTTCAATCCCACCAATATTGGGGAATGTCAGAGACCGCAGCCAGAGTACAATCTAGAGGGCCAAAGACTAGAAACCTCATTCAAGGAAAAGAATCTTTTAGTGTGAATAATACCGAGCACATTTGAGGCACACATCAACCAAATAACTGCTGCAGCATATGGGCGACTAGCGAACCTAAGAATAGCATTCCGACATCTCAGTAAGAATTCGTTCCGAACCCTGTACACCGTGTAGGTCAGGCCCATATTGGTGTATGAACCTCCAGTTTGGAACTCACACCTGGTCAAGCACGTCAGGAAAATCAAGTGCAAAAGTTTGCAACGAGACTAGTCACGGAGCTAAAGGGCATGTTTTACGAGGAGAGGTTAAGGGAATTCAACCAGACGGCATTGGAGGACAATGGGAACATGATAACGACATATAAAATACTGAGAGGAATTGACAAGTTGGACAGAGAGAGGATGTTCCAGAGATGAGACACAGAAATAAGGGGTCACAATTGGAAGTTGAAGACTCAGGTGAATCACAGGGATGTTAGGGAGTATTTCTTTAGTCATAGAGTTGTCAGGAAGTGGAATAGTCTGGAAAGTGAGGCAGTGGAGGCAGGTGCCTTGCATAGTTTAAGAAGAGGTATGATAAAGCTATTGGAGCAAGGAGAGAGTGGACCTAGTGTCGACCAGTAAAGAGGCGGGGCCAGGAGCTATGAATCGACCCCTGTAACCACAATTAGGTGAGTACACACACAGTCGTTGCAGTGAGTTGCTAGGAGGAGACGCAATGTTCATTTCTACCTTAATTAACGCTTATGTGGGTTTGTGGACGAAGTGAAAAGAACGCAAACATAACAGCAGTGACTTAATTACAAGACAAGTACATCAGTACTGTTCCATGCTAGGAAGCCTAAGAGTAACCCAGGGGTGTACGTTCGAAAAATAGCGCCTATGGCAAGCACTGAAATTATGCCTCTGACCAAACTTCTGACACCCATCGCTTAGCTAACTTTGCCATAAATTCAGCTGAGAAATACAAGTCAAGCATGTTAATCTTTTAATCCACAAATTAGGGTACAACATGAAAATTACCACTGTACCTTTCTTGCTTTCACTGATGCAAACTGGTGCATAGAAACTGCTCAGTGGCGCTTCACTTCAATTGTAGCCCAGGGTCAGAAGAAAGTAAGATGTAAGTCATCCAAGTATAAGCAAAAAAGTTTACTGCACTGCTCCTCTGTAGTGTATTCTATTAAGAATAAAAATGCACTTAATTCTTTCTTTCTCTTTTTGTCCCGTCCCTGTCCCTGTTCCCCCCTCCCTCCCTTTCCTCTCCTGTAAATACTTTCTCCCTCACCTTCGTGTGTTAGTAGGAGTTGTAAATTGTACAATTGGCGTGCCTAAGGCATAACATAACTGCCATACCATAGGTACGCCACTTTGGATACCCCCAGCACAACCTCAAGAAGGTCAACCACTCAAGACTGCCGCCAGAATTTCGAGAACCTGCAGATTTTCAACTTGAACTCCGAGTTGTGTGGTGGAATATACCAGCTACCACTGATCTATTTTTCTTTGATCGTCAGATGAAGAAACTTTAGTTAAGAAATCATTTAATAATTTTTCCTCTATCATTGTGCTCAAACACAATCTTGCATAGCAGAGAGAAGCTTATGGCGACGTTTCGGTCCGACTTGGATCATTTACAACTCTTACTGATAAATGAAGGTGAGGGAGAAAGTATTCACAGGAGAGGGAAGGGGAAGACAGGAACAGGGACAGGACAAAAAGAGGAAGAAAGAAGTGCCTTTATAGAATACACTTACCACCGAGGAGCAGTGCGGTAAACCTTTTGGCCCATCCAAGGGCCCTTTTGGCCATTGGATGACTTACATCCACCAGTTACCATCCTCCACAGGATGCCGCAAGTTTCCACTCATCCAACTCTGCCCAAACACCCACTTTTCTAACCACCACACACCTCTCAAATCTATAAACTACAATCCAAACCACATACTATAAGCTACAGAAACATCATTGTTACCCATACATACCAACCCAGCCTCACTCTATATTCATCGTATACCAAAGCTGGTTTACCGTAGAGCAAACTACAACAGAAACGTGAGCATAAGACAAACAGTAGATTAGGCTGGGAGAAAGAAATATATGAATCTCGCTCACAGCTGGGGGAAAAAGAACACTGAATGAAAAGGGATGTCCAAAAGGAGCATGTAGAGTTACTGAAGTAAATTAGAAAGCGAATGGGATCAGAGGGAAACATACCTTTGTGCCTGGGTAAAGTTGCTATAGGAAGTATACCTTTGTGCCTGGGTAAAGTTGCTAGAGGAGGTGGAGACAAGGATGCATGTGCAGCTTGATGGAAAGATCGAGGAGAAATTCATCACGTGTAAGGAAAAGGCAGAGAGAAAAAAAAATAAAATTGAAGGAAATTATAGCAATCAGGGAAAATACTAGGACGAAAGAGAGAGAGAGAGAGAGAGAGAGGGGGGGAAGAAAGAGGAACATTGAAAGTGAGGTTAGGGTACTAAGGACAGAGAAACGCTTAGTGATGAATTAGCTGAGGGGTGACCAGAGACGAAGAAAGATATGAATCGGAAGATGAAAGAAAGGACGAAAGTGAAAATGGCAGATGACCTGGTAGACAATGGCAAAAGCCGACAAGTAGGACAAAAAACGCTGGCAGCAGAGGACACTTTTAATACAACATTTCGCTTAGCCTTGGCTGAAATGTTGTATTAAAAGGATTCTCTGCTATCAATGTTTATGACTCGGAAGATATCTGGTGGAGATAAAAACATTGGGAAGAAAAGAAGAGGAAACAGTAAAAAAGCTATCCGTGTTCAGCTTTAATGGAGGAAGAAAATACGAGAGAAAGATACGAAGGCATAAAGAGAGTCATAAATTAAAGATCTAACGAAAGAAATCAAAGAAATTAACGCAAACAAAATATTTGGATTCAAAACGTAGACTCATGTATATAATTAATCATGTAGAAGGCAGTGGTGAATTCTTTTCACAACCATAAAAATAAGATACTTTAAACTGAGGCAGAAAATGAGTGTGTCTCGCAACTTAAACACAATCTATGCGGATGCGATAGGCGCCAGTAGTCATGAAGTAAGATGTCTGTGGGACTGGTGGAAAAGGAAATGAAAAAAGAAAGGGGGGGGGAAGAATGAGTAACAGAAAATGGGGCTACAGTAGGGAGTACTACAGTGGCATGACTACTTTTCGGATAAAGGTTAGATGGAACAGAAACTGGAAGGCGAAGCTGCACAAGATGGAACGAGGATAGTCAAAATACCGTGAGGTATACAAAAATATTCATATTAAGCACACTGAATGTACTTTCTTAAATGGAGACGATTAATAATAATAATTATTATTATTATTATTTCTACAAATACATAATACAACTGAAACAGACGTAACTGCCATCATTGACATATTATTACACAGAAAGCTTCTTATTATGTAGAGCATTTTCGGCAAATTAGTTTTTTTTATATCCGTTGGATGCGGCCCTCACCAGTCGGCTAACACCCAGGTACCTATTTACTGCTAGATGAACTGGACAGCAGGTGTGTTAAGGAAACTCGTCCGATGTTTTTACCCGCACTGGGGATCGAACCACGGATATCACTGTGTGAGATGCGTGCGCTACCGAGCTACAGGACACCTGTATATCACATATTCTCTTCAAGGAGAATATTCAATGGCAAGATATGTAATTGTACACTAAAATAATGATGTGGATAGAAATATAATGAGCTCGGTGTAGCGTTATCGTACAATTTAGACTTAAAGAATATTGTTCCGAGAACCTATCTCCTTTACTATTCAACATTCTACCTTCACGTATAAAAAATATTGCCGGCTTAAAGTCTTCAAGAAATTTTCTAAAAAGGGAAACTAGACAAGTTTTTACAGAAGGTACATGACTAGCCAGGCTGTGATAGCTATGTGGGTCCTCGGCTTTTATGTACCAATTGCCTGGCTTATCAATCGGCAAGGAGAAAACTCCGGCTCACTTATAGATCACTGCGTCAAGCTGAACTAAGCCAGCGGTTTCTACAGCTGCTCTAAGGAAGGTTGGCCAGGACTGCTGAAATGGCCATCTTACGTAACCCAGTCTCATTTTCAAACGTAATTTTTTAACGTTTTGCCTATAGTCAGTTTTTATACGTTTCATATTTTTCTGCAAATCCTACTTTTAAGTTATTAAAGTTAGGTTACATGAACCTACGAAAATGTAAATTTAAAGTGACCGATGTCCTAGAACCGAGAAGTATACAATAATTATTATTACTCTTAGAGCGATAATGAAATGATTGAAAAAAAGCCCAGTTGATTTTCCCTAGAGAATAAATCAATAACCGTAAAAAGTCTAGCAATAAGCCGGGGTAAGGAAGAAAATAACAGTTAAAGGTATGTGTAAATAATAAACTGAACCTCTCCCTTAGTCAGACATATATCGATAAACATCATTAGCATACTCAAGGCTGACAAATGTAATGGCATTCAGAAGCTTGAACACTGAATTATTCAAGACGCGGAACACAAAGTAAGCAATACCAGTAATTGACGTCATGACTCTAACGCTCTTATAGTCAAGCGTCTTGAGCAGGTCCCAAAGTGGACTGAAATTCCCTTAGCTGCTGAAAAATTTGATTAGACCAGTAAAGTCCAAAATGTTCAAAGCAGCATTTCAGATACTCATGACAGAAAAAGTTAGCAGCTTATGTGAATGTGGGGTAGGGGAGGTATGTGGGAGCGGACGTTAAGAAATGGAGGTAATGGCCATTTGAGGGTAGTGTGTGGCTGTGGGTATGTGAAGATTGAGAGTGATGTTTATTGGTGTTGGTGTGCGCGCGTGTCAGATGATATTCATATATGTCGTGCCGAATAGGTAAAACTTGCGATTTTGGCTTAAATAGGAAACCATCGCACTTTCTTTACTTTATTGGCGTGTTTGATTAGGTGTGCTTTCCATACTGATGCTGCAGACTCCAGTATGATTTTGACGTACACATTGTACATTGTCTTAAATGATTCCTTATTTAGATGTCGATACTCTATAGGTTTGCCAGGTGCCCAAATGCTATTGCAGTTTTGGTTGATGTGCGACTCGGGAGATGTGCTCGGTATGACACTCACACCGAGATCCTTTTCCTTGAGTGACTTTTGCAGCCTTTGACTACTACGCTGTACTCCGTCTTCGGTCTTTTTTGTACTTCCCAAAACTTCATGACTGCACTTGGTGGGGTTAAACTTCAGGAGCCATTTGTTGGACTAGGCTTGCAGCCTGTCCAATCTTCAAGGCTTACATGATCCTAGTCCCTTGTATTCTTCTCATTAGCTTCAAATCGTCTGCAAACAGGGATACTCTGAGTCTGTCGTTTCTGTCATGTCATTCACATAAACTGGAAACAGGACCGACCCTTGTGGAATCCCACAAGGGTCGGTCCTAGGTTCTGATACATCGTCTCGTGCCAGCACACGTTGTTTCCTTCCTCTCAGGTATTCCCTGATTCATTGCATTACTTTCCCTGCTATTCCTGCCTTCTCCTCTAGCTTTTCAGCCAGTCTCTTGTGGTACTGTATCAAAAACCTTTTTACGGTCTTCCCATCCCTCTTTCTCCTGTCTTTTGTTACCTTATCGTAGAACTCCAGTAGGTTTGTGATGCAGGATTTCCTTCCCTGATGCCATGCTGGTTGTTATATATGAGCCCATTTCTTTCTAGGTACTCTGCTGCTCTTCTGATATCTACATGATTTTACATACTATACATGCCAGCGACACAGGGCTATAGTTTAGTGCTACCTGTCTCCTTTCTTAAAAAAGCAGGACTACGATTTCTGTCTTCCACACTTCAGGCACTTGCCCTGTTTCAATAGATTTATTGAAGATTATCGTCAGTAGCACACATAGTGCATCTGCTCCTTCTGTCAGGACCTACAGAGAGATGTCTGGGCCCATCGCCTTTGAGGTATCTAGTTCACCTACCAGTTTTTTTTTTTACCTCGGTTGTGTGCAGTGTGTCCAGCACTTGCTGGTGCACCCTACTCCCTCGATTTCCTTCAAGCCTCTTTGTCTCCACTGTGACTACCTCCCTGAATCTTGAGCTGAGTTCCTGGTGGCTCCCTGTGAGCTTCTTCCGTCTTCATCCTAATTACCGTGTTTACCTTCTGATGTGGCTGTATAACCCCTTTAGGTCAGATTTGGCTTTTGATGCCATGCCATTCTCGTTTTGTCTCTGGGCTTCATTCCTTATCCATGCATATTCATTTCTGCCTGTTCGGCTCAACTTCCTGTTTTCCTGAGTCCTTTGCATTCTATTTTTTCCATACTCTAGCACACTTGGTTTTGGCCTCTCCACACCTCCGGCCAGGTAAACCATGGGTTATCTCTGGTCTTCCGATTGTTTCTGTTGCCCTTTGACACGAACTTTTCTGCCTCCTTGCACTTTGTAGTCACATGTTCCATAATTTCGTTTATTGTCTTTCCCCCTAGCTCTCTTACTGCACCTCATACGTGTGCAGTTCCCTTTTCTGAAGTTTGGTTTCTCCCGTCCTTCTCGTGCTGTCTCACGTCTTTTAACTCGAGTACATATTCGAAAATCAGGACCACGTGTTCGCTACCACCAAGGGGCGTTTCATATGTGATTTCCTCTATGTCAGAACTTGAAGGTGAGTTCCAGGTTGATAAACTAGAAAGTGAATATGAGGTTGGGATACACTGCATGATACACAGAGAAACTCCTTGTTTAGAAGATATTTCCAGCAACCCTACTTGCTCATTAAGAGACCATCATCAAAACCGTTAGCTTAATCAAATGCTCAGCCCTAAACAAGCGCCTTTTCATAACAACGTGAAAATATTGATTCTGAACATCACGCTCCATTGTTCAACACGCAAGTCCATTGGCTATTAAAGGGAAACATGCTCACTCTGCCATGAGCTTAGTGTGGAAATTAACTCTTTCTTGGTCATTCTCAGTAAAGAGGATCTACTCATCAAGATGAACATGCTAGAATTTCTGGTATATTTTGCTGAGAATATCATCGCATTCACTGCAAAACTGCGGCTCTGGAGAAGACGAATTGAAAGCCAAAATGCGACCCAATTTCATCGACTTTCTGAAGTCATTAGAGAAGCTGCCATCAAGCCAGGTTCTCAAGGAAGAAATCACAGAGCACCTTAGTTCCCTCACTGATGAGTTCCAGGGGCACTTCTCATACATACGTACATTCATACGTACATACCAATCATATTTCCATGGGTTTGACAAGGGATCTTTTCAAATCCCATCTAGGTGAAGTCTATACAGCGTTCAGGAAGAGATTTTGGAACTCGGACACAAATCCTCAGCAAACGATGTATTCAATTTTCTGAATGCGAGAGAATTTTGGGTGAAAATGTTCCCTACTTATCCTGGACTTACCGACAACGCTCTTAGTACTGATCCCATCTTCATCAACCTATCAATGTGAGCCAAGCTGTTCTTCTCTTCTGTCGGTGAAGTCAGATACTAGAAACTAGCTTCAGATTGAGCTAGTAGCAACAAAACAATTGAAGTGATAACGTTGATGTAAAAATTTATAATTTTGCACCAAAAGGAACTTAGAAAACTTACCTAACCTTATTATAACAAGCGCAATTTATTTTAGCTTAACCCAACTAAATATATTTTAGATTTGTTTACAGTAATTTAATACTAAACAAACTCAGTGAAGTATATTTTTTTCGTTAGGTTCAGAATGATTTTGGCGAAATTATTGCATACACAAATTTTCGCTTGTCCTATATGGCAAGATGAGCGTTGCTATTTAAGCCAAGATCGCAAGTTCTGCCTATTCGGCAGTTAAAAGATAAAGAATCAAACATAAAGTGGGAGTTGTCACAGTTGCTCTTTGCTGATGACACTGTGCTCTTGGGAGATTCTGAAGAGAAGTTGCAGAGATTGGTGGATGAATTTGGTAGGGTGTGCAAAAGAAGAAAATTAAAAGTGAATACAGGAAAGAGTAAGGTTATGAGGATAACAAAAATATTAGGTGATGAAAGATTGGATATCAGATTGGAGGGAGAGAGTATGGAGGAGGTGAATGTATTCAGATATTTGGGAGTGGACGTGTCAGCGGATGGGTCTATGAAGGATGAGGTGAATCATAGAAATGATTAGGGGAAAAGGGTGAGTGGTGCATTTAGGAGTCTGTGGAGACAAAGAACTTTGTCCTTGGAGGCAAAGAAGGGAATGTATGAGAGTATAGTTTTACCAACTCTCTTATATGGGTGTGAAGCATGGGTGATGAATGTTGCAGCGAGGAGGAGGCTGGAGGCAGTGGAGATGTCATGTCTGAGGGCAATGTGTGGTGTGAATATAATGCAGAGAATTCGTAGTTTGGAAGTTAGGAGGAGGTGCGGGATTACCAAAACTGTTGTCCAGAGGGCTGAGGAAGGGTTGTTGAGGTGGTTCGGACATTTAGAGAGAATGGAGCGAAACAGAATGACTTCAAGAGTGTATCAGTCTGTAGTGGAAGGAAGGCGGGGTAGGGTCGGCCTAGGAAAGGTTGGAGGGAGGGGGTAAAGGAGGTTTTGTGTGAGAGGGGCTTGGACTTCCAGCAGGCGTGCGTGAGCGTGTTTGACAGGAGTGAATGGAGACAAATGGTTTTTAATACTTGACGTGCTGTTGGAGTGTGAGCAAAGTAACATTTATGAAGGGGTTCAGGGAAACCGGCAGGCCGGACTTGAGTCCTGGAGATGGGAAGTACAGCGCCTGCACTCTGAAGGAGGGGTGTTAATGTTGCAGTTTAAAAACTGTAGTGTAAAGCACCCTTCTGGCAAGACAGTGATGGAGTGAATGATGGTGAAAGTTTTTCTTTTTCGGGCCACCCTGCCTTGGTGGGAATCGGCCAGTGTGATAATAAAATATATAATATTATATATATATATATATATATATATTATATATATATATATATATATATATATATATATATATATATATATATAATACAGATTGCAAGAATAGGTAATAACATTATCAACAGGAGCTTCGCAACAGCCGAATGCCAGCAATACTTGAACCACCCTAACTATGCATATCTGACGGCAGCCAAAAGCGTCCAGATGGTATCACCCATCAAACCTGGACAGACGTCTAGCAGGTGGTGTGGGACTACACATGTGCATCTACCTTGACTGATACCTATCTTACACCAGGGAGGAAGGAGGGGCAGCCTCCAGCTTCAGGGAGTCCCAGAAGTCTACAAAATACGGAGAACTTGCCCATCATTATATGTTTGTTCCCATAGACTCGAAGACCCTTGGCTCATGGGGAAAGAGTGCATCCAAGTTCCTTAAGGAGCTAGGCAAAAGACTCATCAGGGTAACTAGGGTTCCTAGGGCAGCTAGTTTTCTATTCCTGCGACTCAGCGCTGCTGTTCAGAGGGGTAATGCCTGCTGTATCTTGGACAGGCACTCCAGCTCTGAGGAGCTGGTTAAAATTTTCGCATTATAATCATTGACAAACACGTAACAATATGTACTAGATATGTATCTCATGTACACGCCATGTGCTGTATTATGTAATAAAGTGTATCTCTTTATATATATATATATATATATATATATATATATATATATATATATATATATATATATATATATATATATATATATATATATAATTACACTCTCTTTGTCACACAACAAAGCTCTTCTGTTTAATATATTCATGTGCGTGTATCTGTGCCTCCCACAGGGCCAGTGTCAGTCATTGCTGGAGTGGCTGGAGCTCCGTCACAGCTGCCGTGTGTAGTTATCCAGAACCAACACGTAGACACACCCATCTTGGTGCTTTGGTACAAGGACGGGGCCCGTCGCCCCTTCTACACGTGAGTACTCTCTACCCTCTTGGGCCTGCAAGAATGGGGTAAACTCTTCGATATTGTGGGATAATTTTCACCCTTCTATTTTTTTTTATTAATGACTTCTGTTGCTCTGACAATGTATTTCCATGACATTTGCCTCAGAGTAGTGGATCTTAAATATTTTTATTGCATTTTCTCCATAAGGAACTCCTAGTATCATAGTGCACAATTGTGTTTTGCTGAAGAATCTCTGTTAAGATAATGATGAAAAATAAATTATTCGGATTCGAACATGTAAAAATAATTCACGAGACTGTCATCTATTGAGGACAAGGTTAACCTCCAAGAACATATGAACCAAGTTTTCCAATGGGCGACGGAAAACAATATGATGTTCAATGAAGACAAATTCCAGCTACTCCGTTATGGAAAACTGGAGGAGATGTTAACAAGACCGAATATACTGCAAACTCCGATAATACAATAGAGCGGAAAATAATGTGAGGGACGTGGGAGTGGTAATGTCTGGAGATCTCACTTTCAAGAATCACAACAGTATCACGATCACAAATGCAACGAAGATAATAGGATGGATGATGAGAACGTTCAACACAGGAGATGCCAAGCCAATGATGATCCTTTCAAATTACTTGTTCTCTTTAGGCTGGAAAATTGTTGTGCATTAACCTCCTTTCCAAGCAGGTGAAACTGCTGATGTAGTGTACAGAGAACCTTTACTGCACATATAAGTTCTCTCAAACACCTCAAGTACTGGGAACGCTTAGGAGCACGTGATTTGTACTCGCTGGCGAGAGAGATATATCATAATCTACTCTTGGAAAATCTTAGAAGGGATGGTCCCGAATCTGCACACAGAAGTCACTCCCTACGAAAGTAAAAGACTTGGCATGCGATGCAAAATACCCTCAGTGAAAAGTAGGAGCGCCATTGGTACTCTAAGAAAAAACAACATAATTGCTCGGGGCCCGAGACTGTTCAACAATCTCCCACCAGGCATAAGGGAAATTACCAATAGGCCCCTGGCTGCCTTCAAGAGGGAGCTGGACAAATGGTTAAATTCGGTGCCGGATCAGCAGGGGTGTGGTTCTAAGGTTGGGCTACGTGCGGCCAGCAGTAACATCCCGGTGGATCAGGGCCTGATCAACCAGGCTGGACTGGGTCCCGCGGCCCGGTGCACGACCGGGCCGCGGGGGCGTTGATTGCCGACATAACCTCCAGGTAATCCCCGATAGGCTACCTTTAATATGTTGCCTGTGATTTTGTTCTAACTTTTCGTTTTTATTTCGTTCATAGGACAAGAAGGCCCATCAGATATGCTTGAGATTCTCAGCGTTGTTGTTCGGTAACTAAGGCTGTTGCCTTAGTTACCGAACAACAGTTAGTATGGAACAGTTAGTATGCTCATGTGCCCTACGACTAAAGTTGTAAAGCAAATTTCCAGCTTCCTAGAGTGACTCAAATAATTTCCAGAGCTCTTTGCTGATTGGCTTCAGACGTTCAGAAAAAAGGCGAATCTTAATTCGACGACTCCCAAGAATGAAATGAAGTGTGCAGGAGCACAGCTGCTGCTATTAAATTTATATTAGTGTTAAATTTTTATTCCCGTTAAAATACGTTAAGCGTATTTGAGTCTTCAGCTTGTAAATGACTTTAATATTTACTAGCTGGTGCATCTTAGGGCTAGAATAGCACCCACTAGCTTTAACTTATGAGAGCAAATTTATTATACATAAGTAATTTGTAAAACTGGAATCGATGCAATCCGTTGGATAACTGGGAATACTTCTAGTCAGCGTCATTTTTTTTTTTTTGAGTGTGATCCAGATAACAAGGTTTGAGCTGTTGTGGGGTTTCGTAAATTCCAATTTGTCTGTTATTAAGTAGTGTTGTGTTATTAATTGCCTTTCAACTACTCGAGAACGACTCGTATGTATGCGTTTAGACTAAGTAGACTCAAATTTGAAATGGACCGACAACCTCAAATCTACGACTTCAAGGGTGATGGACTGATTACATCGTCTTCACATCTCTACTGTTCCTGCATATTTTCTGTACTCCACTGAAGAAGCCTACTGTGCAGGCGAAACGTTTCGGAATAAAGCTGCCTAACTGTTGCCTATGTGTGTTACCTACCAACTTGCCTTGCCTTTGAGTCATCAGCTTTCTCTGTTTGTGGACTTCAATAAGAGAAAGCTTGGCTTTCACTTTTTACTATGTAAATTTTAAGTTGTCTATATTATTAGTTATGAAGTGATGGCGAAACTTAATGGGATTGTTTAATGAATCTGGCCTTCGTATGTGTTTGTTAACCAGTTTTACATATTGCTTTGAAATCAAATGTGGGCTCTCTTAGGTTAGGTAAGGTTCGTCAGGAAACAGGATAAGTGTTTCCTTACGTGGGTCTTAGATGATGACCCGCTGTTGAAGTTTTTGGTCATCTGACCGAGGCCTTCCACTGGCTTACCGATTCACCTCTTTAAAAATTATGGTCAGTGAGAACCATTTAGTTACTAAGGATCTTGTAAATCACACAAAATAATATTTTTTCCTTAGAGGAGTGTAAATAATTTTACTTAGAATAGCAGTACATTCGGAAGTTTGAAAACTATTGAAAACTCAATATTTTCAAGTGTTTTTAATTTTCATGAGTTCAACAAACACTTAAATAGTGCACGATTTAAATGTAGAGCCATAGAGTTGGCACATTGTTAGGAACAGTGCTCTTGTCTTCCACTAACTTCAACTTCCACCAAAACGTCTAGTGTTAACTGCCAAACGTCTTAACTGATCGCCTTAAAATTTTCAGCCCATTGAAGTAATACTACTAGGTCAAGGTTTGAAGAACAAATGGTAAGTGTAGGTTCCCTTTGCTCAGTTTTATCGAGAGGGTATTTTTTAACGTTTTTCCATGTCACGATTTTAGAAAGCCTCTTTTTATCGGCTTCTAAATTTCAACATCAGTATATTGAACACAGGAGGAGGATGGTGTTTCTAATGGAGTGTCTAGATGTTAGGTTCATCTTGAAATGGTAAAGTAATATTTTGCATTAAATAAGTAGATGGTACTTCCTCAAGGTGGTTCCTTGATGCTTTTCAGGGATTTTGATTCAAGGAATTGGAATTATCCATTGCTTACTTGAATAGAATGTGAATACCTCGCATTCCATAGGTGCTATATGACCCGTTTTGGTTTAAGTGTTTTTCCCTTATTATATAACGTTTCTGCCCTGCATCAATCTTTAATAGCTTTTGCGTATTAAATGGACGAAACCCTTTTTAAGGATAATATAGGCTGCGAAAGTTAAAAAAATTATATTCTGAGCAATAACTGGAGAACGTCTCTCTAGGTCGGCTTCAACTTTATAGTACTGATGTGTTTCCCTTTAAACAAGTATTGTATTGATTTTAGATTTTGTAAGTTTTAATGATTCGATTTTATTAAAAATATTTTTTTTTCTGTAAAACATATAGAGAATCTCTCTTATGAAGATGAATAAGTCGCAGAATTTTTATTTATTGGGTTTTCCTAGGTTACATCAACATATTGTGTTCTCTCAAGACCATGCAAAATACTGTACGTTATGTGCCAAATGCGTAATTAAAAAAAACTTACTTAAATACTTAAGTAAACCTCAAACGCTAGTCAGATGCACTTAGAGAAAAATTGGATTGACTAGCTGATTAGGTTCCGATTTGCTTTTTTATGGAAAATTGTTTAGAAAATTTGAATAGTGGTTTTTCGATAAATATTTTCTGAGTGCTACGTCAGTGCTGCATCAACGCTGATACTCGATAACGTAACTTCTGAGTGTGTTCACACTTAATTTGATCCTGTATCTTGGAATGTTATTATCTTTGAAATAAAATTCCTCTTTAGTGTAGCCTAATTGCTGGCGTTTTTTAGTGGAACGCCTACCACTGCTTCACCTCATCTGGTCTTCTGTCAACAGTACACGTATAAGCAGCATATGCTGCACTTTTATCAGTATTAAACAACTGGACACATCGACTTCAGGCTCAGGGACTGATTACCTCAAACTCCTCTCCTTTCTCCTTAGACTAAAGAAGCCACTGCCTGGGGCAACTTTTCCAGAGTAATGATACCTAAAAGTTGCAAAAGTGCCTCATTTATCATCAGGTAGGAGAAGTATGTACGACAACGCACCTACGGTGGTTGACTGTGCTTCCTGGCTCTTCCTCAGATGTTAAAGTAAAATACACATACAAGGAAAAAGGAACACACAATACATGAACCACGTCAACACTAACAGTCGCGCTCATTACTGCCTGAATAACTCTGATGTTTCATTAAGAAATCGCCATTAAGGCCTTTTGTCTGGGTGTGTGTGTGTGTGTGTGTGTGTGTGTGTGTGAGAGAGAGAGAGTGAGTCGGAGTCATTGTTGAAGATACACATGTGGTTGTCAATAAGTTAGTCACTCGTAACATCAGTCTCAGCAAAACTTCTTCCTCAAAATTTTTCATGATATTGAACAACTCGGGTGAAAACTTCAGTATGGACAAAGAACTCAGACTTTCCAGAGGAAACCATAGATAAATATTCTAATTGATTGGTTGGTTTATGAGCTATCATCAAACAAAAATTTTTATTTTCACTCTTTCACTCAAGAACTAATAAATCATATATTGGCAAGTTAAAACTTGGCAAAGCTCTTGTGCCATACGTTGATGCATCTTAACACTTTATCACGTGTCTTTGGTATTTTCTTGACGGGTTATTGCGTCTTCTACCTTAGGTAATGTTAAAGCCGTGAAAGGCTGCAAGTCACCTATACACCTCCAGTCAAAGATGCTGCGATCCTTCGATCAAAGCTATAATACTGACAACTAATAACAAAATAGATGGTCGATACCTGGGTATCTTTACTGAGAGACATGTCGCCTTCACAAATAAGCTAAATCTGTCTAACTCAAAGACATGGGGATAGAGATTTCTTTATCGGATTCAGTGAAAGAAGTGATGAGATGCAGCAGTGTAAGATATGGTCACATGTGGGGTGAGGACCACTAGCGGAAGCAAGTCAGGCCCAGAAGGTGGACCAGATGTCACAATGGCGTTGAGGGTAATGATATCTGTTGACACATCAACACAAAGAATATCTTATACAACACCATTATTAATTTCTGGCACACTTCATTAGCATGACGTACTTCCATTAGTGGGCCCTCCCACATGGGTCTTTTGCTTCAGTTATTGAATCTTGCCACTCCTTTAACTGGCTCCAATACACAAGTCTCCACCCTCTCAGTATATATACAATAAGAGATACACACTTTTCAATATATATTAACGCTGTAAAATAACCACCTCTCAGTTTATATTCACATAGAGATAAACATCTCTCAGTATATATAAACTTGTTAAAATTGTGAAAATTTATGTACATAAATATAATTTCAAATATAAATAAAAAGTTGGCCTCGAGCAGTCGCTCACTGAGGCAATCCTATGTATATATATAAACAGTGGGATGAAAATAATTATAAACAGAATTAACACCATAAGAAGTAATCATTACTGCATTCACAATCAAGCGTTAAACTTTCTCGGTTTTCAGCAATGGTTTCAAGTTAGAAAAATTCAGATTCAGGAAGGATATAGGAAAGCACTGGTTTGGTAATAGAGTTGTAGATGAGTGGAACAAACTCCCGAGTACAGTTATTCAGGCTAAAACGTTGTGTAGTTTTAAAAGTAGGTTAGATAAATGCATGAGTGGGTGTGGGTGGGTGTGAGATGAACCTGATTAGCTTGTGCTGCTGGGTCTGATGCCGTGCTCCATCCTTGAGTGTAGGTGACCTAACTGGGTGGGTCATTGGGCTAATCCGGGGGGGTGGGTCATTGGGGTAATCCGGGGGGGGTCATTGGGCTAATCGGGGGGGGGACATGGACCTGCTCCGCATGGGTCAGTAGGCCTGTTGCAGTGTTTTTTCTTTCTTATGTTCTTAAGTGAGGTGTAATTAAAAACGAGTATAATAAAAATGATAGCTAGTGGATAAAATGATAAATATATAAAATAAACGGGATAATAAACAGATAAATCTTTTGAAAATATGTGTAATTAAGATGACAGTGAATAGATAAGAATATTTTAGAGCTTTTCATAAGGCAGCAACGTCAGTGGTTGTCAAGGAAACAAGTCAAGTTAAAATGCAAATGTTTACATAAGGCGTTAATGGTGAGTTGTTAATGAAACATCAGAGTAACACGGCCACTAATGAGCACTCCCATTTGTTTACGACGTGGCCGCACACACATTCTCTCTCCCAGACGAGGCGTGGTAAGAACCATTAGCCAAGGCAGCTTCACAGGAGCAACCACTTCGCTAATCCCAATTATCTACACTTCACGAACATAATGAAGCAATAGCCGTCGCCGGGGGACTTCAAAAGATGTCAAGTCTGGTTCCTAACTACTACTTTCATACCTTCCAAGGGCAGGAGAACAAGAGATAAGTGCCATTGCTGCTTGCATGCGTGTACTGGGAGTGGGACAGATCATCAAATATTGTCATGGTAATGTCTTCAATGCTGAAACTGCTGAGAGCAGGTACTTGTGAGAAACTCGCACCAGCCATGAGCCTCTCTTACAGAATACCCTCTACACCAATTTTCTTTCTGCTTTAGGTGCTTCGACTGCAAGAGGTCATTATAAGTGGATTACTCAAGCTATATAGCAGCGTATAACCGACTACACCATTTATAGGGACTCAGTCCGGGAGCCTCTGACTACCATCAAGCCTGACTAACTACTGTAAGGTTTCAGTTTGGATAGGCATCGGTCTGTAGCAACGCATCGCTTGATATATTTGAACTCATGTTGGACATACTGTCCTAATCGCATGAACCTGATGAGACCAGGGAATCCAAACCGATTTGCCGGTGTACTAATGCGAATGGCCTGAGGGGCGAGATGAATACCCAAGTAGGAATTAGGGACTGCTAAATAAATAATAAAATCCCAGCATATGATGCCTGCACTGCTAGCAGATGAACTCTGCCATTCTTGAGACATTGTCGAGCAATTTTTTGGATTATTTTCTCCACAATGAAGCTGCTCCACTGGGACACTCTGTGGTCTCTGGGAAGAGCTGGTCTGTTTGGGGTGTCTACAGAAAAAATTCCATTGCCTTTCTGCTTCAATAACTTGGAATCATGAATTCCTACAATTTCTTTCAAAATTTCTGGGATTATCTCCCTCTCTAGTTCGCAGGATGTAATGCATGAGGGTAGAAATCCTGGTAATTCTATCTGTGTTGCCTTGTGAATTCATATTCTCCCCAGTCTAAGTGGAAGTGTTGCTCGGCTCCATTGGTAATCTTCTAGTGGCAGACCTAAAAGTTTACTGTCAAAGGAGGGTGCACACCTCAGGAAATAGTTTAGTCTTTTTTTTAATATACAAGGCATCGTGGACCTCTAAATCACTTATAGTATACCCTCCTCCAACCTACGAACTCTTCAAGTTATTCAGTTTGTCAGCGAGGATTGTGTAAATAACTTGACCCAGAAGTGCTCACAGTAGGATGCTATTTGTGGGGGAGGGAAGGGTATTTACGGCTTCTGGCAAGGTGGATTGTTGGTCGAGATAATTTCACATTTAGAAGGGCTTAGAAAGAGTTCCGAAGATTATTTCCCTGATCTTACCCTTCACAAATTACTACAAAGGACTTCTCTGTATCTGTGCCAGTGAGTATTTCTACTGGACGCCCTCTGAAGAGGAGACTTCATTCTCACTAAGGAACATAATCTAATCTTCGCTGTAAACAGTAAATACAAAGGGAAAATTACTGAATAAAAGCTATCGGACGACTCCTAATACCACGCCTCTTTCAAGTAGATAAATAAATTCTAGAACTCTCTAAGCAATGGCTTTATCAACGAGTAAGCTCCTGATGTAAGCCCTTGCGGCATGAGGCGCTGGTTCACTTCCTTGAAAGATCCCGAAGGGAAGTTGATTTGGCTGAAGCAAGCTGGTAGTTTCTGTGAGAATATATCTGACGACTTCTTTGACAACGAAAGGTATTAGTCACAGTGATAGGCCTGAAATTGCCTTACTTCTTCTACAAGAAGCAGGAATTATTTTATTTCTTCAGGTATCAGCCAATCAATACAGTTGTTGAACGTTGTTTTCTCCGAGGGAGGAATTTTGCGGCTGCAACAAGCACATGGTTAACCATGTCAATGATGTACTGTAGTCGTATTCCAGTGTAATCCCCGGCAGAATTTGCTGATAATGATTCAGTCTATTTATGAACATTTGACTTTTGTAAAATTATTCATCCTGGATTGGGGTGATTAGTAGTATTGCAGTTAGTGACATGTTTTGCCCTGGGTATGTGTTTGTCACTTGGTATTTCAGTTGTTGCATCGTCTCTGGGGGAGATTGTTGGCGCTGGTAATTATTTCGGCTGCCTCAACTCTGCTGCCTACATATTTTTTTTTGCTAACCTGTGCGTTAGGTTAGGTTAGTTTTCTAAATTAGGTTTGGTCTAAAAACATTTGTTTACATAACTTGCAACAGAACAAAATTATCAATCTGCAAAAGAAAATTTAGGAAAACCTCAATTTTAAGGTTGTTCAGTCTTGTGCAAAACAACCACAGGGGGAGTTAACAGCTCTAGGCCTTTATTGTTGCAAACAACTCATCATTAGTAGCTTGCAATGTTGCAGAAGTGAGTAGGAAGTCCAAGCAAATAAGTTCATGGGAACAATTTTAAATTGGAATGAGGTGCCAGGCAGACCAGTTACACAAGGTAGACCATTGAGTGCCAAGTGCCAGAAAGATGAAAGAATACTAAAGCATTACAAGACAGCCAAACCATAAGCATTGTTAATGGTGAACGTAATATCAGTGAAATGACAATTATCAAAAATTCGGTAAGACTTGAATACAATATAAAAGACTTTAAATTCTGAATATAGATATATCTAGCAATTGTCTTAAAAAAATTTCGTAATACTAAGAAAACGTGTCTGTGGCCGACTAACTTATAATAAAAGGGAGATATAGTTTATCCAGAGGTAGACGTCTATAGTTTATCTGTCTCTTGAGCAGAGGCTGGTCTAACACCAGAAACAGCAGGAAAACAGGCCTTTATTCCTCGGTTTGGAATTATAACACTTCAGAAAATAAAAATACATTCATATAGGAATCCAGCTTCAGGTTATGCCTATAGTCTTAATTATAAATGAACAGGTTTGAATAATTCGAATCTATTATTATATAATGAACGTTTATCATGTCTTATAACTGCCGATTCTAAGATACTTCTTTCCAGCCATGAGGTAAAAGAAATTAGGACTCTGGCTTCAGACCAATTTGCAGGATTTTTGCAAACTCAAACCTGAGCCTTACTATATGCGTAAAAACTTTTCACTGCTTTCAGTAACACGCTTCCTATTCCATGCACTTAAAACATCTGCCACATTGCATCATTATCCACCCTGTTATACGCCTTTTCCAAATTCATAAATGCAACAAAAATCTCTTTCCTTTATCAAAATACTGTTCACCTTTGTTTCACTGTAAATACTTGGTCTACACACCCCTACCCTTCCTAAAACCTTCTTGTTCATCTACATATCTGCTCTCTGTCTTACCCATATTTTTTTCAGTAATAACTCTACCATATACTTTAGCAGGTATTCTCAACAGGCTTATTCCGTTATAATTTTTACTCTGTCTTTTACCCCTTTGCCGTTATACAAAGGAACTATACATGCTTCTGCCAATCCCTAGGTGCCTTACCCTCTTCCATACATTTATTAAATTAAAGCACTAACCACTCAAAAACTATATCCCCACCAGCTTTTAATATTTCTTTTTATCCCGTGAAATCCAGCTGCTTTAGCCCCATTTCATTCTACCCGTGGACTAGAACGTAATGAATTTTCGTTCACCATGAGGTAGGCCAAGGCAGCATGGGTTCGACTCCTTGGCTAGTCGCAGTGTTGTTATTAATCAATACTACTCGTTTGTGGGTACAGTAATACAAAATACTGTTCGTTGGGCTAGTACACCACACAGGGAGTAGAATAAAATTATCGCAGAAGCATCCACACCACCGTATGCCCTAGGATGACGGGTACAACACAAGTCATTATTAGACCTTAGTGCAACTACAAGTGAGAGTCTTGTTCTATTTTTAATTTGTATTTTTATATTACTAGTTTATACCTAGTTGTACTTTAGTTCTCCAGCACAACACATAGACAACATCAACTTCATTATGTGTAGTAGTGACTATACCCTACATGACCAAAATACTCTAGCTATATACTTGTCCAAGCTTCCTACCACTACAGATATCAGTACTAGAATCAACACACAACTCGGATATAAATAACCATAATTTAAACCTAGAAGATGACTGATCACGTTGACCCTGATCTAAACCTCCATAATCTGACCCCCAATCAAAACCTATTGGAAAGTAACTGCCTTTATTACACAGCATCACAAGCCACCACTATCCTAAACAATGCTAAAAGTCTATCGGGTACTTAACTACAACATCAGGTCCTTAAGAAAAACACTATGATGACCTCCTAGCACTCCTTGAATCACTAAAGACACCCTTCTCCTGCATTATTCTTACTGAGACCTGGCTTAAGCAGGACACAATAGATATCTACCCTCTACCACGATACACAGAAATTTCCCAAAACTGCAGACCAAACCCAAGTTGGGGGTGGTATTGCAATCTATTACTCTAACCAATTATCTTGTCTTAGCACCACTTGCTGTAGTGATGAATATGGGGAATACATTTTTGCTAATTTTACTGTAAAAAACCTTAAGACACCTATAACAATCGGTGCCATTTCCGGATACCTCACACAAACTTTCCCAAATTTCAGTGAGAAATTAAAGTCAACTAATAACAACAGACAAATGAAATAAGCACCACCTTCTCTTAGCTGGAGACTTCAACATCAACCTTGGCTTACTAGATGATCAGCCTGTAACTGATTTCATCAACAATATGAACAACACATTCTCATACAACAATAACAAAACCCAACCAGGCTCACTGAGACAAGTGCAACCATAATAGACCACATATGGACCAATATACTAGCCCCCCTTAAATCAGGGATAATCACAGTTTGCACTACAGACCATACCCTACCTTCCTCCTGACAAACATTAGTAAACCACCACTTGAATACAACAAAGTCTCATTTAGACTCCATGACGAGGCCTCAGTAAGGAAGTTCACAGCTGACCTAGAGACTGTTGATTGGCCCACAGAATTTCCAACGCCAATGGTATTGATGACTGGACAGACATTTTTCTTAACAAATTACTTAGGACTATACAACAAACATTGTCCTATAAAAAAAAACAGATCACAAACAAACGGCTTGGTTGCCCATGGCTAACCAGCACCATTCTGAAAACCATTGACAAGAAACACCAATATGAAAAGCAATATAGACAGGGCTTAATACACAAAGATATTCTTAAACACTATTCATCAGCTCTCACCAAGTAATAAAGAAAGCCAAACAAAATATTTCTACTCCAGTAGATTCACAGACACTAGAGGAGATATAAAAAAGACCTGGAAAACACTCTCTCAGATTCTAGGGACCCACAAACTGAGAAAAACCAAGAATATTGTCCTAACTAAACCTAATGAAACACCATAATCCCACTGACACAGCTAACAAGATAAACGACTTCTTCTCAAACATAGGATCTAATCTCGCCAGTAAAATCCCACATACCAATGCCCATGCCGGGGACTACCTAGATGGGAATTTCCCTATTTCCTTCTATCTTGCACCAACTGAGCCCAACGGAAGTCATTGAGATTATAAAGTCACTTAAAAAAAACTCGGGAATCTGTCTCATGTCCCACCATTCCCGTACAAAGCGAGCGGCCCATGTCCTTTCGCATGCTATTTCATTACTTTTTAACAAGTCACTAGAGACTAGCACCTTCCCGAAACTACTCAAGATGGCAGGGTTACACCAATACATAAAGGTGGTGACCCTACAGACTTAAACAACTATAGGCCAATATCTAACTTACCATTGCTATCCAAAATCTTTGAGAAACTCGTGCACAGGAGACTGTATTCATTTATAACGGCTCAAACATGCTCAACCCCTGCCAATTTGGATTCAGGAAAAATAAAAGCACTAATGATGCAATCATAAAAATGCTAGATCTGCTTTACACAGCATTGGAAAATAAGGAATATCACTAGGAATTTTTATTTTACCTAAAAAAAGCTTTTGACACAGTAGACCACGACATCCTACTCCAAAACTTGATCATTACGGTATAAGAGGCCATGCGCTTGCTTATTTCAAATCTTACATTACTAATAGGTATCAGTACGTCACCATTAAAGACAGCATCAGCAACACGGGCCCCTTGATACTGGAGTTCCGCAGGGAAGTGTCCTTGGTCCCCTGCTCTTCCTCATATAAAATCAATGACCTTCCAAACGTATCCCAACACCTGAAACCCTTCTCTTGCTGATGACACGACTTATGTCATCTCTCACCCTAATCTTGCCACCCCCAACACCATTGTGAATGAGGAGCTGATTAAATATCGACTTGGATGACAGCCAATAACTCACGCTTTAAAACTGACAAAACTTACTATATTATGTTTGGTAGCAGAGCAGGAGATGCACAAATTAACATTAAAAATTGACAACACTCTAATTACCAGAAAAAATGGGGGAAAATTCCTGGGGTTATACCTTGACAACAACCCGAATTTCAGCACCCATATCCAGCATATAACCAAAAAAGTATCCAAAACGGTTGGGATCCTCTCCATGATACGATACTACGTGCCGCAAAATGCCTTCTCAACACTATACCACTCACTTATTTATCCATACCTCACCCATGCTATTTTTTGCTTGGGGATCAACTGCAGCAACACACCTAAAGCCAATAATAACCCAACAAAAAGTGCAGTAAGAATAATCACTAATCCCATCCTGGCAACACACCCCCCACTCTTCATAGACCTAAACTTACTCCCCCGTTCAGTACATCCCCACTTATACTGTGCAATCTACATCTACAGGGGTTTAAACTCTTTAATTTTCAACCTTGACCTAAAACGCTTTCTTGATAGTTGTGACAGAACCCACAGGCATAAACACCAGACACAAACATCTCTACGACATTCCCCCTGTCCGACTAAACCTTTACAAAAATTCAATGTATGTCAATGGCCCTAAAATCTGGAATACCCTACCTGAGAACTCTAGAACTGAGGGCACATTTTATCACCTTCAAAACTACCATTAGAAAACATCTTATCTCCCTGATACACCCATCAACTAACTACACGAAACCACCTGGTGGTTCACACTTACACCCCCTCACTCATTTGACCATAAACAGAAATATTAATCTCAATCTTAAAATAATGAATCCTGTGATACTCCAATACTGAAACTATGTACTGTGCCAAAACAAAAGCATTCACATTGCTAAACTCACAAACTAGTATTTAGTCACTTAGCCATAATACCAACTTACCTCATAATTTGTAATATTTTACAATTAAGAATAAAACTAAGTATGCCCGAAATGCCTAGCCATGCTAAGCGTTCTAGTAGTACACTCTGTAATCACAATTTTACTACATGTAAACCACACAATAACCAAATTTCTGTAAACTCAGCATTGTAATCCTTATAGAGAATAAACTTTGAATTTGAATATAGGACAAGTGAAAATTTGTGTATGCAATAATTTCGCCAAAATCATTCTGAACTTAACGAAAACAATATATTTCACTGTGTTTGTTTAGTATTAAATTATTGTAAAGAAATCTAAAATATATTTAGTTGGGTTAGGCTAAAATAAATTGTTCTTGTTATAATAAGGTTAGGTAAGTTTTCTAAGATTCTTTTGGAGCAAAATTAAAATTTTTTACATTAACGTTAATGAAAAAAATATATCTTTAAACGTATAAGAGAAAATTTTAGAAAAAACTTAATTTTAAATGAGTTATTGCTAATGACCAGTATTTTACATATTCGCACGACGATAATAAACTTAATATTGTAATAATATAATATGTCATCTATATAGAAATTTTATATGGTATCAAAATCTCAAAATCATCTACTTGAACAAAAAAATGTATTTCATTTTGTTTGTTTTATATTACTTATTGTAAAATCCAAAATATTTGGTTGGGTTAGGCTAAAATTAAATTGCATCTTGTTATAATAAGGTTAGGTAAGTTTTCTAAGATTCTTTTGGAGCAAATTTAAATTTTTTACATTAACGATAATAAAAAAAATTATCTTTAAACTATAAGAGAAAATTTTGGAAAAGGCTTAATTTTAAATGAGTTCTTGCTAACTGACTAGTTTTACATATTAAGCGACATTTAATATATATATTATATAATAAAATATATATATATATATATATATAATTATATATATATATAAAATATATATATATATAATATATGTCTTTATATATAATGTGTATGTGTGTGTGTGTGTTTGTGAATGTGTGTGTGTGTGTGTATATGCATACGTGCATGTATGTATATATGTATGCAGTCATGCATGCATGTATGTATGTGTATTCTTGAGCCTGGAGGAGAGCATGACCATATATCTCTGGAGGCAGTCTTATTCCCAATGGCGTGCACCTCACGTCCGGCTGCAACTCTCCTGCAACAACACTTCCCACACCCCACGAAACCTCCGCTTCCCACCACCTACCACTCCAACACCACTGCAGCCCCACTCTAACCCCACTCTAGCACCACTTCAACACCTTAACACACCTTCAGCCTTCCTATCGTCCTTCCCATCCTGAGGCATTCACCTCTTATTTCTGCTTGTAGTGGCGCTCAGCGTAGCCATAAGTTACCCACCTCCTCCATTCTCCTCCTCACACAAAGAACACAAAGGAACAAGAGACCATGAATTCTCAGTATTATGTTTCTGCTACACGAATGTACAAGGATAGCGTGGGCGTCTCCGCTACCTGTACCACATTATCCTGAACCTCAGCACCCATGGGCCTGGATGTATGGCGTCATGCTGAACCTCAGCACCCATGGGCCTGGATGTATGGCGTCATGCTGAACCTCAGCACACATGGGCCTGGAAGTATGACGTCATGCTGAATCACACCACCCATGGGCCTGGATGTATGACTTCATGCTGAATCACACCACCCATGTGCCTGGATGTTTGACGTCATGCTGAATCACAGAACCCATGGGTTTGGATATATGAGGTCATGCTGAACCTCAGCACCCATGGACCTGCATATGTGTATCACACACACACACACACACACAGACACACACACAGGCGGGGCCAGCAGCTGAGTCTCGACCCCTGCAACCACAATTAGGTGAGTACACACACAAATTCGTTAGCCATGCTTAGAAGTCCCTGTATCATGATTCCAAGATGTTAAACAAGTGTGTAATTCATCATCCTGTCGGTTCTCTGAATCATTTGTCTACATTCCTGTCAGACAGAGCAACATCTTGGTATAGGGAATTCTACTCTTGTCTAATCTATAGACATGACCTAGTTACGCCTGTGGATTTGTCCAAGGTGACACCATCTACGAATGTTTCACCTCACGTTTCTGCAGTATATATGCTCCTCCACACATATGCTGTACTCTTTGAAGACTAATGGACTGATCACATCGACTCCAGGCTGAGGGACTGATTACCCCAAACTACTACTGATCTTCAATCATTCTTCCCTGTATTAGACTGGGGAAGCCACTGGTTGGCGAAACGTTTCCACAATTAAGGTACCCAAGTGTTGCACAAGTGTCTAATTCATCAAACTTTTCGGATCTCTGAACCATTATCTGCATTACTACGATCTTGAATCACAGTTTCGTTCAGTCTTAACCTGGAGTTTGTTTTGGTCAAGCTTTACCTGCAGTTACTATTTTGTTCATAATTTACAAATTTGTTTGTGACCTGAGACAAGTTAATGACAGATGTCAGACACGTTAATAACAGATGTCACACAGATTAATAACAGATATCAGACAGGCTAATGACAGATGTCAGTCAGGTTAATGACAGATGTCAGACAGGTTAATGACAGATGTCAGACAGGTTAATAACAGATGTCAGACAGGTTAAAGACAGATGTCAGGTTAAAGACAGATGTCAGACACGTTAATAACAGATGTCACACAGGTTAATAACAGATATCAGACAGGTTAAAGACAGATGTCAGACAGGTTAATGACAGATGTCTGACAGGTTAATGACAGATGTCGACAGGTTAATGACAGATGTCAGACTGGTTAATGACATGTGTCAGACAGGTTAATGACAGATGCCAGACAAGTTATGACAGATGTCAGACAGGTTAATAACAGATGTCAGACAAATTAGTGACGAATGTCAGACAGATTAATGACAGATGCCATACTCCTGTGAGGAAGAGCTTAATCTGTGCAATCCTTCTTGGACCTGGGAAAGTCGATTTTGTCCTGTATTAACCTGTTGGACTTATATAAGCCAGCTTGACCTGTGTAGGAAAGCTTGACATGAATATATCAGCTTCTAATGTGTAATTATCTTGCCTTGCGTAAGTCTATCTTACCTGACTGTGTAAATCAGCTTTAACTTTATAAGTTAGCTTGACCTTTGTAAGCTGGCTTGAACTTTGCAAGATAGCTAGATCTTTGTAAGTTAGATTGATCATTGTAAGTCAGCTTGACCCTTTAAGTTAACTTGACCTTTGTAAGTAGTCAGCCTCACCTTAATAAGTGAGCTTGACCCTTTGTAAGTCACTTTGACCTTTGTAAGTTAGCCTGACCTGTGTAAATCGTCTTGATATCTGTGAGGTTAGCCTCTATAAATCAGCTTGACCCGCGTAAGTCTGAACTGTGTAATTCATTTTGACCTGTATAAACTAGAATGATTGGCTCGACTCATTCAACCAGCGTCCTCCTAACTAATCAGCTTCATATTTGTTAACCAGCTTGATCTCATTTAACAGGCTTGAACTCGGTTAAATGTGTTGTTAAAATTTAATCCACTTCAACCCAGTTAACTTGCTGGACCTCACTTAACAAACTTAACCTCAGTTAACAAAGTAAACCTCTGTGTCACTGACCATAACATTCCTGAGAGCAGTGGTCGCCCGTAATCTAGTATCAACATCAATTCTATTTTTGGCCTATCTTTAGTCATCAACGTTTTCGATGATGTAGCACAGGTTCTCAAGTAGTGAAATATTGACGAAAAGACGTGTAGGGAAGAATGTTATGTAGGTCTCCTGAGGAAGTAACCGGAAGCACTGCTTGTTACAAATCAGTAAATGTTCCCATTACATCAGAGATTTATAAACCTTGGTAATACACACCTTGATCAAGGTCCCAGGATCGAAAGCTTGTCTAATAAAATTGTCCTAGTGTTTGCACACGTGTTTTTCTTTAACCGCATCACAAACTACTCAGCAGTATACTCAGTATGTTGCTATTTTCGATGGCTTAAATACATTGGTCAGTTTGTAAGAGCACTATTAAACTTAACCATATAGGGCAGCCTGTATGATCACTGGTGAACGTGACCATAGAGGGTAGCCTGTATGATCACTGGTGAACGTGACCATAAGAGGGTAGCCTGTATGATCACTGGTGAACGTGACCATAGAGGGTAGCCTGTATGATCACTGGTGAACGTGACCATAGAGGGTAGCCTGTATGATCACTGGTGAACGTGACCATAGAGGGTAGCCTGTATGATCACTGGTGAACGTGACCATAGAGGGTAGCCTGTATGATCGCTGGGGAACGTGAACATACAAGGCAGCGTATACGATCCTTGATGAACGTGAACATACAGACTCCCCTGGTAAGCTTAACCATACAGGTAAACCTGTACGATCCCTGGTGAAAGTGAACGTACAGGGCAGCCTGTATGATCCCTGGTAAGCTTGACCATACAGGTCAGCCTATATATCGCCTCGTTGACCTACACTTGCGGAACAGCCTGTTTGAATCCTAGTACGCCTAAAAAAATAATCAGAATTTTTTTTTTACTCGCTAGAGTGTTTATCTTTTTCAATGTAAAATATTCAGATCTAACATGATTGACTTGTAGCACTTAATAATCTTAAGTGAAGCGCTAAATCCGTGCGGATAATTTAGCACAAGAAATTGCACAGCTTCGACCCTCCCTTCTCTCAGTCTCTCCGCTCCCCCATAACAGCGGTCGACATCTCCAGTGTCCGTCATTATTATGTGAATGGTACTTAATTTTTGCTGTCGTAATATATCTTCACTAAATTACTATAATTAGGAGCAACTAATTGTTTGACATTCTATAATAGCTGTAATTAAGAATTTGATAATCCTCGTTGATAAACGGTAATTTATTTTTGGAGTAATGATGTAAAACGTTCGTTCATAAGATTTGACTGGCAAACAATGCCGTCAGCTATGGTAGAGAGAGACAACTATGGTAGAGAGAGAAAGCTGTGGTAGAGAGAGATAGCTATGGTAGAGATAGAGATAGCTTTAGTAGAGACAGCTTTGGTAGAAAGAGATCTTTGGTAGAGAGAGAGCTATGACAGAGATATAGCAGAAAGAGACAGGTATGGTAGAGATAAAGATAGCTATGTTAGAGAGAGCTTTGGTAGAGATAGATATAGTAGAGACAGCTATGGCAGAGATAGATATAGTAAAGACAGCTATGGTAGAGACATATGGTCGAGACAGCTATGGTAGAAACAGATATGGTAGTGAGAGACAGCTATGGTAGAGACAGCTTTGGTAGAGAGAGACAGTTATAGTGAAGATAAGCAACTAAGAGAGAGACAGCTATGGTAAAGACAGCTATGGTAGAGAGAGAGCTGTATTAGAGTGGGACATCTATGGTAGAAAGGGGGACAACTATGGTAGAGAGACAGCCATGGTAGAGAGAGTTATGGAAGAGAGAGCTGTGATGGAGATAGTTATGGCAGACAGCTAAGGTAGAAAGACAATTATGGTAGAGAGAGAGAGAGAGCTTTGGTAGAGAGACGATTATATATATATAGAGAGAGAGAGCTTTGGTAGAGAGACGATTATATAGAGAGAGAGCTGTGGTAGAGTGACAGGTATGGTAGAGGGACATGTATAGTAGAGGGACAGGTATGGTAGAGAGAGGGACAGCTACCTGGAGTCTACCTGAAGGGTATTCCGGGGATCAACGCTCCGCGGCCCGGTCAGTGACCAGGCCTCTCGTTGGGTCAGGGCCTGATCAACTAGGCTGTTACTGCTTGCCGCACGCAGCTCAACGTACGAACCACAGCTCGTCTGATCCAACACTGACTTTAGGTATATGTCCAGCTCCCTCTTGAATGAGCCAGGGGTCTACTGGTAATTCCGCTTATGACTGGTTGGAGGGCTTTTAAACAGTCTTGGACCCAGGACACTTACTGTGTTTTCTCTTAGTGTACTAATGGCGTCCCTACGTTTCACTGGGAGTATGTTGTACCGCCTGCCAAGTCTTTTGCTTTCGTAGGGAGTGATTTCTGTGTGCAGATTAGGGACCAGTCCCTCTAGGATTTTCATGGTGTAGATTATAATGTATCTCTTTCGCCTGCTTTCCAGTGAGTACAAGTTAAGTGCTTCCAAGCGTTCCCAGTAGTTAAGGTGTTTGGCCTAACTTATATGTGCATTAAAGGTTCTCTGTACATTCTCAAGATCTGCGATTTCACCTGCATTGAAAGGAGATAATTACTGGCTTGGCATATTTCGTTTTGAAAGTTTTCATATTATCTATCTATCTATCTATATATATATATATATATATATATATATATTATATATATATATATATATATATATATATATATATATATATATATATATATATATAATATACAGTAAGATCACAATGTGCAGAACAACCACTGCGAATAGACAGTGAAATTCCAATCGCTTTCGTGATTTCTTATGTTATCAAGGAACTATATAGTTCATATAGATCCTTGAAAATGTGAGAAGTTACAAAAGCGCTTGGAATTTCACTATTTTTTCAGTGGTTGTTGGGAGTACAGTGTCTGCACTCTAAAGGAGAGGCGTTAATAGTGTAAAACACCCCTCTGGCAAGAATGTGGAGTGGATGATGAAAGTTTCTTTTTTTCGGGCCACCCTGCCTTGGTGGGAATCGGCCGTCGTGTTAATAAATAATATGTATATATATATATATATATATATATATTATATATATATATATTAATATGCAAAACAACCACTCTGAAAGAATAGAGAAATTCCAAGCGCTTTCGTGACTACTCACATTATCAAGGAACTATGAAAGTGAAGCATCCAAGGAAGCTATATAAGGGTCGGGCCAGCACCTCACTATCAGATCCCACAACGGTTAAACACGTGACGCGCGGCGAAGCCAACTTGGATAGGTCCTTTGCACAACTCACCCCCAAGCTATTCTACCCAAGAAAATTTAAAAATTATTTGTCCAGTGTATTTTTAAAATTTTCTTCCAAATTTCTATTAATTTATAAATGGATCTAATTTATAAAAACCCAAAAGGAAATATTCATATTATTGTCAAAACTGCTTTTTATGAAACAAGATTCAATTATATTCCTGTCGACCATGGACTTGCTTGATACTACTTTCTCAACTTTTTGAAAATCAATTGGATGGTTAAAATCTCTTACATGAATAAATAGAGCATTGGAATCTTGTCCAGTTCTAATGCTATATTTATGTTGTTTTAATCTTAGTTCGAGATTTTACCAGTTTGACCGTAATAAACTTTATCGGAAATTTTACTAGGAATCTTATAGACACATCCATCAGCATTTTGGGGGGAATTCTTTATCAGAAGTTTTTTTTACTGTATCAAGATTTTTGAATACAACTTTAATATTAAAAGTCTTAAGAAGAGAAGGCAAAATCAACCAAGTTTTCATGGTAAGGGAGAAACCAACATATTTTTAGTTGAATAAGGTTGGTTGCCCCTTTTTGGATTATAAAAGTGTTTTAGCAACTTTAAAAGATTTATCAATTACATTTCTTGGGTATTTTAAATCATTACCTATTTCATAAATTTTGGATATTTCCTCATCTATGAACTCAGGACTACAAATTCGTAAAGCTCTCAAAAACATTGATGAGAAAACAGACAGTTTGACTCTATCTTGATGCAAGGAATAATAGTGGACATAGGACAAGTTATTTGTAGGTTTTCTGTAAATTTTAAATTTGAATTCATTATTACCCTTAATAATTAAAACATCTAGAAAAGGCAATGAGTTATTTTCTTCAAACTCAACAGTAAAGTTTATAGAATGGGCTAAGCTATTTAATTTTCCATGAAAATGGTGTATATCTACATTTTTCGGCATAAGACACAAAATATCATCAACATATCTGAACCATTTAGCTCTATTAGGGAGGATTGGTGTTAAGCAACCTTGTTTTCAAAAATTCCATGTATAGGTTACTAAGAACAGGTGAAAGAGGATTTCCCAATGCCATACCAAACTTCTGAGTGTAAAACTTATCATTAAATACAAATTTTGCATCAACAATGCAAAGTTTAATAAGTTTAATGATAGTAGGAACTGGCAATGGTAAATCATAGTTAACGAGTTCTTCAGATAAGAAACTTAATAAATTATCAACAGGAACTTTCGTAAACAAGGAAGTAACATCAAAACTAACCATGTTAAAATCATTTAAGTCAGTCAAGGAGCTTAATTTATCAACCAAGTCTATGTTGTTTTTAACATTAAAGTTAGAAATTTTGCCAACAATAGGGCTCAAAATATCAACAAGCCATTTGGATAATTTATATGAAACTGATCCTATGGAGCTAATAATTGGTCTGACTGGATTCCCTGGTTTGTGTGTTTTTATTAGTTCATACATGTAAGGTAAAGATGGATTAGTGGAAGTAAATTGTTTGACTAATTCATCTTTGTAGTCCTGAGTTCATAGATGAGGAAATATCCAAAATTTATGAAATAGGTAATGATTTAAAATACCCAAGAAATGTAATTGATAAATCTTTTAAAGTTGCTAGAAACACTTTTTATAATCCAAAAAGGGGCAACCAGCCTTATTCAACTAAAAATATGTTGGTTTTCCCTTACCATGAAAACTTGGTTGATATGCCTTCTCTTCTTAAGACTTTTAATATTAAAGTTGTATTCAAAAATCTTGATACAGTAAAAAAAACTTTTGATAAAGAATTCCCCCCAAAATGCTGATGGATGTGTCTATAAGATTCCTTGTAAAATTTGCGATAAAGTTTATTACGGTCAAACTGGTAAAAATCTCGAACTAAGATTAAAACAACATAAATATAGCATTAGAACTGGACAAGATTCCAATGCTCTATTTATTCATGTAAGAGATTTTAACCATCCAATTGATTTTCAAAAAGTTGAGAAAGTAGGATCAAGCAAGTCCATGGTCGACAGGAATATAATTGAATCTTGTTTCATAAAAAGCAGTTTTTGACAATAATATGAATATTTCCTTTGGTTTATATAAATTAGATCCATTTATAATTAATAGAATTTGGGAAGAATTTAATAATACACTGGACAAATAATTTTTAAATTTTCTTGGTAGAATAGCTTGGGGGTGAGTTGTGCAAAGGACCTATCCAAGTTGGCTCGCCGCGCGTCACGTGTTTAACCGTTGTGGGATCTGATAGTGAGGTGCTGGCCGGACCCCTTATATAGCTTCCTTGGATGCTTCACTTTCATAGTTCCTTGATAATGTGAGTAGTCACGAAAGCGCTTGGAATTTCTCTATTCTTTCAGAGTGGTTGTTTTGCATATTTTGAAATCACCTGTTCACTGTGATCTTATTGCATATATATATATATATATATATATATATATACACACACAACTACAAAGCAATCTGGACAGGCTGCAGACCTGGTCCAGCAATTGGCTCCTGGAGTTCAACCCCACCAAGTGCAAAGCCATGAAGATTGGGAAGAGCAAAGAAGACCGCAGACGGAGTACAGTCTAGGGGGCTAGAGACTACAAATCTTGCTCACGGAAAAAGATCTTGGGGTGAGTATAAAACCGGGCATGTTGAGAAATGGTTTTACCAACTAAGATATAATTTATAAATTTAAACATAGGGAACACTTAGCTGATAAAAGACAGCAAATCGTCTACACAGCCGCCCCTGCAGACGAGGTCTTGAATTGTTGTCATGATCATCTCTCAACGGGCTGGAATAGATCCTATTATGTAAACAATAATTTACCCCTAGGGGGTGTTATGTCAGCATATTTCATTCACTGATGGCTGACAAACTTACCTGTGTGGACTCAAAAGTCCGCCCCTTACTGCCGACTATAGGTTGATTACAAACTCCTTGCGACTCAAGAACTGCGCAGTCCCCCGTACTACAAGAAATTCGTAACCTACCTTGCTCTTGTAGCGTGAGCTATGGTGTTCTTCACACCTTCGACAGGTATCGGTGACTTGATAGAAGCTGAAGTGTCCTTGGATGTCCACGTCTTCCATAGTCTAGGAATACGCACACTGGTACACTATGTTCCACAAGATTTGTCTTTATTGTTCACAATCTTATCACTAAAGAAGCTGATCACACTTCTCTTAAGTGTTTATTGTTTTATGAGACACTTTGTTCACACTAACGCACAGATCAGTGTTCTTTGTTGGTTATCCTGGCGTCAGTGTCACTCTCGGTAGAGTCAAAAGTAATCTGAAGACGCCACAGCACCCGAAGCCGTCACTGCCCCCAGCACAAAGGAAAAGCTGACCTAGTACTTTTACTTCCTTGCCACTTCCTCCATGAAGCAAAGCAGAATGTTTGATTCTTGCTGTCTTAAGCATAGACGACAACTATACACTATCTCTACCATGGTAATAAAGTGGGAGCAGGATTTTCCTTAATTGTCCTGCTAAGGTAAGAGATGGACTGTCTCTTATTAAACTACACTTGGCAACACTGCAAGGAGCGTCGGTCGAAGCGACCACGTCCCGTACTCGTACTGCATCTGCTATCAATTACTCGCTGTAGCAGTAAACAAAATGCTTGCCCCTTCTGAGAGGGCTGGGCCCCTCAGGGCTGAAAGGGGCTGAAGGGGGCTGATACCCCCCTCCTGGAGAAAATTTCTCCACAAGGCACATCTGAAATGCACATCAACCAAATATCTGCTACAGCATATGGGCGCCTAGCGAACCTCAGAACAGAATTCCGAAATCTCAATAAGGAATCGTTCAAGACCTTGTACACTGTGTACGTTAGGCCCATATTGGAGTATGCGGCACCAATTTGGAACCCACACCTAGCCAAGCACGCAAAGAAACTAGAGAAAGTGCAAAGGTTTACAACAAGACTAGTCCCAGAGCTAAGAGGTATGTCCTATGAGGAGAGGTTAAGGGAAATCAACCTGACGACACTGGAGGACAGGAGAGATAGGGGGGACATGATAACGACTTACAAAATACTGAGAGGAATTGACAAGGTGGACAAAGACAGGATGTTCCAGAGACTGGACACAGTAACAAGGGGACACAGTTGGAAGTTGAAGACACAGATGAATCAAAGGGATGTTAGGAAGTATTTCTTCAGCCACAGAGTAGTCAGGAAGTGGAATAGTTTGGGAAGCAATGTAGTGGAGTCAGGATCCATACATAGCTTTAAGCAGAGGTACGATAAAGCTCATGGTTCAGGGAGAGTGACCTAGTAGCGACCAGTTAAGAGGAGGGGCCAGGAGCTTGTACTCGACCCCTGCAACCTCAACTAGGTGAGTACACACACACACACACACACACACACACACACACACACACACACACACACACGCCCGCGCGCGCGACTTGCTGACAAGGTAACTAGTAACATTTAACTCAACTGACAGGTTGGAATTGGCAGGAGAGACAGAATACGTGAGTACAAAAAAATTGAAACTATTGACTAATTCACACAGGAAGAGAGAGAGAGAGACAGAGAGAGAGACAGAGAGAGAGAGAGAGAGAGGGATGTTCCCCTGAGTTGCTTATAGCATACTGACTGGGGGAAGACTTGGGTACTCATGGGTTGACAGGAGTGGAAGGAGTGGGTCGCCAAGACCACTCCACACCACTTGCCAAAGAAACTGTACTCACTTCCATCAAATGTGCCAATAAAGAACAATGCTATATATTACATCATGCAACACTTCTGAGTATAATTATATTATATACTGTTAAAGTAAATGTCACTTTTATACTGCTCGATGAAGGAGCCAAACATCTGTTGGCTCACACTTCAAATGCTTTCTCCTTCCATAATAACAAAGGCTGAGCCAAGAACAAATGGGAGTAACATTGTCATACATAGTTACATCTAAAAAAGTTTCTGTATCCCACATTCTTAGTGATCATGATGATGCTGATGATAGTAATAATAATGGCAATAGTATCAATATCAATTGATATGTTGTAGTAATAAAATAAAATAATAAAATTATAATAAAATAATAATAATGAAATAATAGGAATAAGAAAATAATAATAAATAATATTCATAGTAATCTGAAGAATAGTACATAGAACATAAACAGGACTGTCAGGTCAGGTGAATAATTTCAGCGTTAGTTAATTTCAAGATAATTTATTTAAACCTTTAACTGATTACACTGATGAATGTTGAATGTTTTTTCTGATTTCTATAATAAGAGTGTGGCATCAAATGTACACCCGTTGTAACCTTTATTCTCATGGTATATCACCCCCTCTTCATATACGTTATAACTACCAACTCGTACGCTAATTCCTCCGTCGCTCGTGCTCAAACTCATGGTTTGTTGCCTGCCCACAAGTTGTAGGTCATAACTAACATGCTGTCCCCTATCCACACGTTGTAACTCACAACTCATATGCTGTGTCCATTCCCACACGTCGCAACTCAAATGCCATGTCCCCTCCATTCACTTTATAACTCACCTCATATGCTATTTTATTATCCACATGTTGTAACTCACAATGTATATACTAATTCCCCTCAACATGCATTGTAAATTACACTTCGCATGCTATGTCCACTCCACACATTATAACTCACGTGCTAATTCCCTTCACACGTTGTAACGCACATCTCGCATGATATTTCCCCTCCTACACCATGTAGCACACAACTCGCTTATTGTATCCTCTCCACACGTCTCTCTCCTATTGTTCCCTCTTTACCAAAAAAACACAACGCACTGTAGGGAAATGGAACAAGCTAAACTAATTAAGATAAGGACTGTACAGGTATTTAGACTGACTGACAGTTCACGTCTTCGCAGCCATCCTCGAAGTCGTGATCTTGAGAAACTGTCAGATCCACTCCCTAGGACTGCGTGAAAGAACTGATGGTAAGTATACTATTACCCCAAACGAGTGTTATTTCAGCATATCTCAGAGACTGAGTGCTGATGCCATTTACGTTTTTTTTGGCTCAGTGGCCCGCCCATTACTGCCGTCTATAAGACGGTTTCACTCCCCTTGTGTCTACATGAACAACAGCTCCCTTGTTTAACAAGTAAGATTGAAACCTACCGTGCCCTTGTAGCGTGAGCATTTATGACAGATATGGGTGACTTTATAGAACCAATAGTGTCCTAGGAAGAATGTCGCACTGTCTTCCACTACGTCGAGAAATTTGCAACACTCGTGTGGTTACACTACACTGTTCTTCAAGATTTGTCCTTTTCACAGTAATGTCACTACAGGAAGCTAAGCACACTTCTCCGTAATTGTTCTACCACGAATGCTGAGATTGTCATTGAGGCACTGCAACGAGCGATTCACCATGTCTTTGTCCGCTCTTCTTTGTCCGCTCTTATGGCGTGAAACATGAGTTGTCTGTACCAGGTTTTAAAGCAACGTGAACGCTCGTGCCCCGCTTCAGCCGCGGCTGCCCTGGGTGTCTCTAGCTACAAAGGATCTGCTGAAATCAGCATTTTCCCCTTCCTTGTCAAACTGCAACAGGAAGCAATACAAGATTCTTGATTTCTTGTCTGCAGTAACTTATAAATGAAGTGGGTGCAGGGTTTTCCTTAATTTTCCTGCTCTCATTAACCCACATTGGTTGCAACACTGGTTTCTTACAAGTATGCCGTGACGCTCTAGTACGAACTGTTGATCAGAAGCTAGATGACATCTGCCCTTCCTGAGAGGGTCGTCCCTCAGGGCTGAAAGGGGATGAAAAGGGCTGAAGGGGGCCGATACCCCCCTCCCTAGAGAATCTCTACACTGGGGGCAGCGGAAGTTCACCGTATGTGAACATAAATCTGATTTTCTTACTCGCCTCCACTGCTGATTGCCTTTTCTGAACAGCTTTAGTCTGTAGAGTTTCTGAAGAATCACTGCGTTCGTTTTCAACACTGTCATTCTAACGGCACTAATTTATCTATTGTCAACTTATTCACTACACATTTGCTCAAAACATCACCTGTCCTGATGATCCCATTTGCATCATGATATATGGTCACAATTTTTCCAAGAGGCCACTGGGACCTCGGACCATCATTGTCAATAATCACTATGTCACCAGGTCTTAAGGACGCATGATTTTCAGGAACACCAGCTACATAGAAGTGTTCTCTCAGTGAGGTGAGATAGCCTTCTCACCAAATTTTCTCCCAAATTTTCTCACCAAATTTTCGTCTAAGTTGCTCAGGTTCGAAATAAGTAGGATCCGCTATGATTTCTTTATCATTCATGGGAGGAACAGCTTAGAGCTTTCTGTCATGGAGTAAATGAGATAAACTTAACACTTCTAAATTGTCCAGATCATCGGTAACATAAGTTATAGATCTGTTGTTAGACCCTATTTTCTATTTCAGTTACGGCGGTACGAAATTCTAAGTCAATTCGCTCATGATGAAGAGTCTTCCTTAAACAACGTTTTACGATGCGTATCATTCATAAAATCCGCCGTGCCATGGAGCCTTAGGAGGAATGTATCTCCAAAGAGAACTGCGTTGATTCAGCATCTGTTGTACCTCTGGCTGATCAAAGATCTTGCTGATATAAGCAGCACCAGCAACAAAGTTCGTTGCATTGTCTGAAATCATTAATTTGGAACATAACCTTCTGGCTGCAACCCTTCTGAATAATTTGATAAAGGATTCAGCAGACATGTCAGTGGGTACTTCTAGGTGTACTGCTCTAGTCGTAGCTCAGGTGAACAAACAGATGTACACCTTGATGGGAACTTTGTCAACTGTTTTAGTTAATGTTATTGGTTCAGTGTAATCTACACCTTTCACCTCAAATGGAGTGACATGACAAACTCAGAGGGATATGGAGGTGAACCTGGGTACTGACGTACTAGCATATCGTAGTGACGGCAAGTACTGCAGTGCCTTATTTGCTTTTTCACACTTGTCCTTGAGGTATCCAGTAGGAGTGTCGTATGTGACAAAGTGTATCAGCTACCCCACCATGTAACACGTTACTGTTGGCATTTTGAACAATCAGGATTGTTAGCCAATGATTCTTAGGGATCAATATTGAATGTATTGCTTATTTAGTTAGTAAAGAATTATGTATTCTTCCTTGACATCTTATAATCTCTTCCGAGTTGAGATAAAGTCATAAAGAATTAATCATACCAGTTTTCTTTTGGATTTATTCTGTGTTTTTAGAAATTTATGCTCTGTAGAAAAAACATTTTTCTGAATTAGGAAATTCATAATTAGATTTCATCCCTTTAATGAATTTAAAGGCAAGAGCTGTAACTCATAAGAGTTTACCCAAAGATGAGTATTTAGATCCATCAATTAATATTCCTGGCGTGTCTGTGTGACTTTGTCAATGGTCCAAGTCGGACCGAAACGTCGTCGTAAGCTTCTCTCTTTTATGTGCGGGTTATTTGTGTACAGAATATTTCTGCTGTGAGCTTTTTGCTGAGGCCAGTTATTTTCATTAGAGAGCCATTTCGGTCCATGGAGCCATAATTTATTATCCATAAATTTCTTGGGTGGGACATGACGTGACAACATGTCAGCTGGGTTCTCTTGAGTAGAGACGTGGAGAAAGAGATAATCTCTCTGCATCTCTTTTATTTCTGCTACTCTGTTCTGTACATAGACCAACTTACTCTTATTATTTCTTAACCACTGGAGAACTGCTTCATTATCACTCCAGATCACGGTTTTTTCAATAGAGAGATGATCAAGCACTTTGTTGAGATAGACAGTTAATTTTGTACCTACATAGAGTGCTGTCAGTTCCAACTGTGGTACTGTTCTGACCTTCAAGGGTGCTACCCGGGCCTTTGTAGTAATTAGTGTACTTCCTTCACCACTACTCATGTAAGCTACAGCGCCATAACCTCTGATTGACGCATCACAGAACACAAGTAATGTGTACTTGTTTCCCTCATGACCTATTTGTCTGGGAAATTTAATTTGATGAAGCTGTTTAAACTCCTTGGATGTTTCATCCCATGCTTGACTCATTTCTAGGGGCAAGTTCTCATCCGAACCTATTTTGAGCTTCCAGGCATCTTCAACAAGCATTTTACCTTTTATTGTAATTGGTGAGAAGAGTCCTAGAGGATCAAAACATTGTGATACCTCTGACAGTCAACAAGGTTTGGCGAGTGTACTGCATGATTTATTGTTTATCCTTTTTGAGGCTCAAAGTGTCTTCCTGTGTGTTCCAAGTTAGTGCAAGTATGTTGTTGCACTCAAGAATTTCAGCTTCATGGAAGTTTCCTTAACTGAGTTGAATTAGTATTCCACATTCTTAGAGGCATATTTGCTTCTTCCATTTCCTTGTTCCCTTCTCTGCATAAACATTTCAAATCCTCTTTATTTACAGTACCTTGAAGATTGTCCACATAGAAACTTTTTTTAAGATTTCTTTAAAGGGACTTTCAGATTTCTTCAATAGCTTCTAGCAAGAATGGAGACGATGTTGCACCAAATAATACAGACTTGATACGATATGTTTTCACAAGACTTTGAGGATGATGTGGGTTTTCTGGCCACGAAAATCGAGTATAATTTCTATTTCTTGTAGGTCGACTCTTAAGAAAACTTTGGAAATATCAGCCGTGTAGGCATATGGATTTGTGTGAAATTTCATAAGCACATCTCCAAGCTTCTCAGTTAGTGCGAGTCCGGTCATCATACAGTCATTAAGACTTGCTACATTTTTAGCACGTTCGCTGCAATTATATACAACGCGTAGTGGAGTGGTTTCAGAATCCTTTCTGACTCCGTGGTGCGGGAGATAATGAGCTTCTGTTTTCAACTTGTCTTCGACTACTTCCTCGATGAATTTATTGTCCTCCTGAGCTCATGTATTTGTGCTTTCCTATTCCTCTGTGAGGTTTGTCAGGTCTATTTCGGTTCTTCACTTTCTTGTGGCTTGTCTGGTTTACCAGCGAGCTCGCACGATTTACCTCCAACGACGCTGCCGCCCTTCCACTCTTACCTTATCTTCCCTTCATGCAGACTTTTTTATTTTTTTCAGAAACTGCTTTACTATACGAGCTTTGACACACAGCCTTTAGCGTCCCTTCTAGCCCTTTTCTCCCGTCACCTCTGATCCCCTCTCCACCTAGCTGTATATAGCCCCGGCACTATTTTCTGCCCTGCAGGGCTGCATGACCCTTGTCGGTTTAGCGCTTTCTTTGATTATAATAATTTACTGGGAAATAATCTTTCTTTCATACTCCAGCCTGAGTCTCACTGTCCTCGTAAAATCTCTTTGTTGCTTTCAGTAACCTACCTTCTATTAGATACATTTGTAGCATCTACCACATTGCCCCGAATCCATCCTATCATACGCCTTTTCAAAATTCGTAAATGCCACAAAAGCCTCTTTACCCTTATCTAAATGCTGTTCACCTACAACTTTCACTGTAAACACTTGGTTTACACAGCCCCAAATCTTCCTGAATCCACCTTGTTCATCTACAATCCTGCTCTCCATCATACGTTTAATTCTTTCAATAATAACTCTACCATACAGTTTACCAGGTATACTCAATAGGCTACGTCCCCCAGGTCACTCTCTTTTTAACTTATATGCCTTTATGAAAGGAACAATTCGAGGCCTTCTCACAGACCAAGCCGTGGGGGTGTTGACCTCCGAAACCAAATCCAGGTATGCTCTCTGCCAATCCCTAGGTAAGTTACTCTCTTCCATACATTTTATTAAATACAAGCACTAACCACTCTCAACCTATATCCCCACCTGCTTTTAATATTTCTGTCTTTGTCAATCTATGCTCCTATATGCCCTTTCATTCTAACCATTGCTTCACACACCTCCCGCACACGCACAACTGGCTCTTTGTTACTCCTAAAAGATGTTATACCTCCCTGCCTAATACACGAGATCACAACTTTCCTATCTTCATCAACATTTAACAGTTCCTCGTAATATTCCCTCCATCTTTCCGGTACCTCCAACTCTCCATCTAACAACTTTCCATTCCAATTTTTAACTCCAGAAATCTTAAACAATGTGGTGAGTCGTAAAACTCCAGACTCACCGCGAGTTCAGTCCCCACCCATACCGTGGTCTATTTTTAACTATCAAATGCATTCTTTACCTAGGATTTCTCAACTTATTAATGTCGATCCAAAACTTTTTCCTTTTCTCAACATAATTTGTTGATAACATATCACCCACTGTCTCAATTGCTATCCGTTTACATTCTTTCACCACTCTCTTAACCTCTCTTTTTCTCTCTATATACTCCTCCCTCCTTGAATAACTTCTGCTTCGTAAGAACCTCTCATATGTTTTTCTTTGGTTTTTCTTCTGTTTTGAAAATAAATACTCTGTTTATTCAAGGAGAGATTTTAACCACACGTTTGGTTTTGAAAAGACCTTCAAGGTTGTATCGTGTAAGTCCATAGTTGAACTAAATAACTTGGAATAAAATTTAAAAAAAAATTTATTAATTACAATGTGAATATAAGTTCTGGGTTGCATAAATTAATTCACTCATAATGAATATTGTTGCTAATACTATTATACTATTATTACTGATATAATCTAGTATATACATTGTAATGGATATAATCTATGAGGATTTTAAGCTGTCCTTAACATGTCTCTCTGAAAATTTTCTTAAATTTGACTTAACTAAATGTTCACTACACTCCCACGCTCAGTGAATAGGGATTGCGTGTGAGGTCATTTGTGAGGTCACATTTCGGTTATATAAGTCTTCTGTTCGATTATTTTTATTATTACTTGATAATGAAAGAAATCACCAAAGTGCTTGGAATTTCGCTATATTTTTCTCTGTTGTCATTTAGCATATTATTATACCATATGGTTACTGTTAATTTATTGCGCATATATACATACTGTATATATACACAGATGCATACACTTCTCAGTGAATATACAGTGGGTCTGCTTCAAACAGTCTAGACGTTAACGAGGAATTATAGACGAATTCTACAGAAATAAATCCAAATTGGACATTTTACGAAGTTGTAAACCCCTCGGGGCAGGTGAGCGTGCGTGAAGGAGCGTGCTCACTATCATTTACATTGTCTCCTTGATTCATTCCTACTTATAGCACATCATAAAACACGGGTCGAGTTACGAGACTTAATAAATGCAGTTTGCTAAACCAGTCCAGCAACAGGGGAGGAGGGGGGAGAGGGTTACCCAGCAATGAATTAGGTACAAGAGCGATATTATAGTTATTGTTTGGGGGGAAATAGTCCCCTCGGCGAGTGAAGAAGGAGAAGAGGACGATGCCCTCAATATTTTTGATGCCCCTTTCGGCTGAGTGGGCTGGTAGGTGGGTGGGTGGATTGGTTTATATTTGTTTTTGTTAGGTATGTTTTATTTATCATGTTCTTTCTCTGGGCATAAATATCATTTCACGTGCAAGTACATAGATTTATTGTATACCATACGATGAGCTAGAACTCAAGGCTAAAATACATAAATAACCAGTAAATAGGAGAATAAAACTTCTGACGATATTTTGGTCCGGTTCTGACCATTAACCAGTCACACTGGCCACCTCCTTCCAGGGACCATTAACTAGTAGCACTGGCCTCCTCCTTCCTGGGACCATTAACCAGTAACACTGGCCTCCTCCCTCCAGGGACCATTAACTAGTAGCACTGGCCTCCTCCTTCCTGGAACCATTAACCAGTCACACTGGCCTCCTCCCTCCAGGGACCATTAACTAGTAGCACTGGCCTCCTCCTTCCTGGAACCATTAACCAGTCACACTGGCCTCCTCCCTCCAGGGACCATTAACTAGTAGCACTGGCCTCCTCCTTCCTGGGACCATTAACCAGTAACACTGGCCTCCACCCTCCAGGGACCATTAACCAGTAACACTGGCTTCCTCCCTCCTGGGACCATTAACCAGTAACACTGGCCTCCTCCCTCCTGGGACCATAAACTAGTAGCACTGGCCTCCTCCCTCCTGGGACCATTAATCAGTAACACTGGCCTCCTCCCTCCTGGGAGCATTAACCAGTAACACTAGCCTCCTCCCTCCTGGGACCATTAACCAGTAACGCTAGCCTCCTCCCTCCTGGGACCATTAACCAGTAACACTGGCCTCCTCCCTCCTGGGACCATTAACCAGTAACACTGGCTTCCTCCCTCCTGGGACCATTAACCAGTAACACTGGCCTCCTCCTTCCTGGGACCATAAACTAGTAGCACTGGCCTCCTCCCTCCTGGGAGCATTAACCAGTAACACTAGCCTCCTCCCTCCTGGGACCATTAACCAGTAACGCTAGCCTCCTCCCTCCTGGGACCATTAACCAGTAACACTGGCCTCCTCCCTCCTGGGACCATTAATCAGTAACACTAGCCTCCTCCCTCATGGGACCATTAATCAGTAACACTGGCCTCCTCCCTCCTGGGACCATTAACCAGTAACGCTAGCCTCCTCCCTCCTGGGACCATTAACCAGTAACACTGGCCTCCTCCCTCCTGGGACCATTAACCAATAACACTGGCCTCCTCCCTCCTGGGACCATTAACCAATAACACTAGCCTCCTCCATCCTGGGACCATTAACCAGTAACACTAGCCTCCTCCCTCCTGTGACCATTAACCAGTAACACTGGCCTCCTCCCTCCTGGGACCATTAACCAGTAACACTGGCCTCCTCCCTTCTTGTGACATTGTGACTAGTTAATGGTGCAAATCGGACTGAAATGTCCTCATGGGTTTCATGTTACTAAAAGTGAAAAATTTTATTTGGTATAGTAGTAAAAAACAAACAAAGACTTGTGGCCTTCATTGTTAAAGAATAGTAGGCAAGAAAGAAGCAGTTTTATTCGCCATGGAAATAAAAGTCATTAAACTGAAAGAGATAGTCTTATAGAATGATAGTTTTTATTCATAATGGTAATAAAGCAAAGTCAGTAAAATTGGGATAGTCTAAGACGTAAAAATGTAATAGGTTTCATTTGCTAAGGTAAAGACCTGGGTAATAAAGTAAGGTCAATAATACCAACGAGGTAGTAAAAACTGATTAGCAGTGAAAGTGGCAGCCTTATTTGACACGGTACATTTTTCGCTGTCACTAAAAACTGGTAAAAAACGGAATAATGAACCACTGTTATAACATAGTCTTTCTTTGTACACAAGTAATTTATTATTTAAAGGTAAATAAATTACGTAAGGTAATATTGCGTAAGATAGCAAAACAATGGGGTATACAAGGGGAAAGGTAGCAAATGTTTCATTATTTTACTAACCAAATATTGACTTATCCTTGGTTATTTACCATCTTAATATAGCATACTACATTGTTACATATATATATATATAATATATATATATATATATATATATATATATATATATATTATATATATATATATATATATAATATATAAACACACACACACACACACAAAACAACCACTGTGAAAGAGTAGTGAAGTTCCAAACGCTTTCGTAACTACTCACATTGTCAAGGAACTATGAAAGTAATACAGCAAAGGAAGGCAATTAAAGGGCTTAGACCACACCTCACAGTCAACTCCCACAACAAAGAAACACTTGACGCGGGACAATACCGGACTCATAAGAAAAGAGGAACACCGTAGTAGGTCCGCTGGTCTAACTAGACAGGTCCTCACGACAAGGTTTATTATTTGTCCAATGTATTATTAAACTCTAACCAAATTTTATTAATTAAATGAATCTAATTTATACAAACCTAAGGAAATATTCATATTATTTTCAAAACTGCTTTTTATGAAACAAGATTCAATTATATTTCTGTCAACCATGGACTTGCTTGATACAACTTTCTCAACTTTTTGAAAATCATTTGGATGGTTAAAGTCTCTCACATGAATAAATAGAGCATTGGAATCTTGTCCAGTTCTAATGCTATATTTATGTTTTAATCTAAGTTCGAGACTTTTACCAGTTTGACCGTAATAAACTTTATCGCAAATTTTACAAGGAATCTTATGGACACATCCGTCAGCATTTTGGGGGGAATTCTTTATCAAAAGTTTTTTTTTACTGTATCAAGATTTTTAAATACAACTTTAATATTAAAAGTCTTAAGAAGAGAAGGCATATCAGCCAAATTTTCATGGTAAGGGAGAACCAACATATTTTTAGTTGAATAAGGTTGGTTGTCCCTTTTTGGGTTGTAAAAAGTATTTCTAGCAATTTTAGATGATTTATCAATTACATTTCTCTGGTTTTTCAGATCATTGGCTATTTCATAAATTTTGGATATTTCTTCATCTATGAACTCTGGACTACAAATACGTAAAGCTCTCAAAAACATTGATGAGAAAACGGACAGTTTAACTTTATCTTGATGGGAAGAATAATAGTGTACATAGGAACAGTTATTTGTAGGTTTTCTGTAAATTTTAAATTTGAATTCATTATTACTCTTAAGGCTTGCAACAAGACTAGTTCCAGAGCTAAGGGATATATCCTCTGAGGAGAGGTTTCGGGAACTCAACCTGACAATGCTTGAGAATAGGGGGGACATAACGTATAAAATACTGAAAGGAATTGGCAAGGTGGACGTAGCCAGAATGTATCAGAGAAGGGACACAGAAATCATAGGGATGTTAGAAAGTATTTCTTTAGTTTAGAGCTGTCAAGAAGTGGAACAATCTGTAAAGGGAGGTATTAGAGGCAGGATCCATACATAACTTTTAGAAAAGGCTTTAAGAAGGCCTTGGTAGTAGGGATAGAGTAGACTTTGCAGACACTAGCGAAGAGGTGGGGCCAGGAGCTATGACTCTACCCATGTAACCACATAGTTAAGTACACGTTCAATGGCCAAAGTGCCGGTCACTCAACCTGTGATACCTAAGGAAGGCACAGTACACTGAGATTCATCATCCAACAAAGACTGGCAATTTTTCTGACATAAAACATCTTTACAATAAGAGTGTAATTTATTAGCCGTCATATTAGCGGTGAAAGTAATCTTCATTGTTAATGCAAAGGTAAATTCCAGTAGGCTTTACAAGATGACATTTGTAGTTTTGTGATAGCCAACCCTCCCCCCCCCCCCCCCCGATTCACAGTAGAAGGTCGAGAGTTCAGTTCAGGGTCAGTGGCAACGCCTGCTTGATTCCTTATGCCTGTTGACAGTGTTCACATAGCAGTAAATAGGCACCTGGAGCTGAGGGAAGGCTTTATTAAACACTAAACGTGATTTGACGTGGAAAGGAGCTGAGGTATGTTATCAGGTTATAGCCTGTTAATTCAATGATGTATTGCTTATTTTCTGTATGCAATGAGACTTTACCACATTTTCAGTTTTATAGAATTAAATGTTCTTGATGGCACTGGACAGAGTGTATAGAGATTGCTTAATGTTGACTGTACTTGGTTATGGAAAAAAGAGTGCCTAAGGTCTATAAATTTAAAAATCTTGGGCAATCAACATCTTGTACAATCAAGGTTGTAGAGTGCGGTACACTGGAGACAGTGTTACTACAATTGTACACTCAAGGAAGTAGAATGAAGCTCTGTTGGAAGCCAGAGCATAAAGTAGCTCGTCAGCAGTACGCAGCATTTCCTTTTGAAAGCCACATATACAAAGAATCAATACCGGAAACGCTATATCATTATTATTTATTGGTCAAGGCCTTTCAGACTGTCACTTCATATATGTATTATATTTCCTGAGTTGCTTATAAGGCTTAGAGTCTTCGAAGAATTTAGAAACTGAGTTCGATTTGCATTTTGATGTGTTTTAATTGTTCAGGAAATACCTCACGCATAGCTATCATAAAAGGTGACATACCAATGATGCCATTTAATTAATACCAATAATCACCACCAATTTTCATAGCCACTTCTATCACTAGTGACCGCTAACCAACGGAAGATTCCAGAAATGAACGGATTCATGTTGTAATCTACTTATAAAAGATAATGTTTTATTGAAATATTCCACCCACGAGGGACTTTATCCAATATAGGGACAGTAAAACAGCTGTAGAGTTGCTTGGTGCACAAAACGGATAATACCAGTCAGCTTTGTCCTGATGACTAAAATTTAATTAGTTAAAAATTCTGCCGATATTGAAGCTTTCATTGTTCTGCGCACCTGCATTGCCAACACAAATAACAGTTTTTGAACAAAGGCATTTACTGAAGCTCTCTTCCTTAAAGTTTAGCATCATTCCACATCACAAGCTCATTATTATTTCTATGAAAAAGGTTCACTGGCATTGTGGTGTTTGTCTGACTCTCCCATACATGCTTTCTTGCATCCCTCACATGGTATAACATAAACACCTGCTTTAGTATCAGTTAGTTCTGTGGGTTTCTTGTTAGTTGAGCTTTTAATGATAGTGCTGGAAGTGGTAGTTCCTCTAATGATTCAAATAGAAAGTGGCATTGTAAATATTGAGCCTTCCATGTTATTTATACTTAGAGGAATTTGTCCTCATATTCCTTTTACTCGATGTTCTCTACATTTAGCTATGGGCTGTCTTTCAAAGTGAACCAGAAATCAACCAAAAAAGATGATTTAATGAGCTTCTAGTGGTATCAAGGAAACGCGAGGGAAACGTGGAGTTATCGAATTCTCTCTGAGGGCTTATAGAGTTTGTAGCCTTGAATATCATGAGGAAGAATGTGACTACATTGACCTAGCTTTCTCTAAGCTACACGTCAACTCTCATTTCTTTAAATTCTGTGGAAGCTGTGCTCTGAAAATCATCGACATCCAAAGCTACTATAATCTCTGTAAAAATTTTATCCTCAACAGTAAGATGGCTAAAAAGTATTTCCAATGACTATAAGTGAAATAGTTGTATAGTTACTATCAGCACTACCATTTGAGTCTGAACAAGCAAGAAACTCACAACCCTATTTGAATCCAAATCTTGAGTTGTCATACCATGTGAAGAATGCTTGAAAATATATGTTGATGAGACAGCTAGCGACTTAATTGTGTCAATGATCATAAGCACTCTTGCCATACTGCAATATTTAATAATACCTGTGTTATTCACCGGAAGAGTCACGACCACATGATAACGTGGAATGATGCCAAACTTATTCTGAAGAAAGAGGATTTACAGAAACGCCCTTGTTTAAAACCTGTGTTCATTTGCTTTGGTACTCTTTACGTGCAGAACACAGGGAGCTTCAATATCTCCAAAGTTTTAGCTAAATACATCTTAGGCCGTCAGGTATTACCTATGTTGAGCAAACCGCTGACTCAATAACTCACGTCCACACTACTAAACATTCCCCACTCTTCTTTCTCTACATTGGATTCATAAAGCCCCTGGTTGGCGAAACATTTCCAAATTAGTTATCTCAAGTTGCAAAAGAGTTTTTTCTTTTACACATTTGTTGGCATTAAATACATTAGAAAATTCATTAGAACATTCATTTGTGCTCGTTACTACAAAGATTAAACTTGATTTCCCACATAAAGGAAAAGACGATTCTCTTCTTGGATTTAAAACCCTTAACTATGTTTTACTTTCCATCACATTTCTTCGCTAAACATTATTACCTCATCAAATATGGAAATTCTGAGAAGTTGTTGTAGATGGTGGAGGAGTTTGAGAGTGTGTATAAATGAAGTGAATTGAAAGTTAAGAAAGCAAGTAGGCAGATGTAGAGACAACGAAAATTTAGAACTCAGGAAGAGAGTATGTGGCTCCAGATATGTAATATGAAGATGACGTGAATCGCAATTTAGAGCGAAATTTGTGGAAATCCTTTCTTGTGTGAAGAACAATTTTTATTGTTGCAGGAAATTTGGAGGCCGGAGACAGTAAATTTATCGTCTGATATCATTACTTAGTTTAAATACTGTGCAGAGAATTAAGACGCTGTGGTGCTATGAAAGGTGTAATTTTTAGAGATTTTTGTATCACTTAAAAAGAGTGGAGCCGCCCAAAAGGTTGTTTAAGAAGGTGCATTATTTTTTCGATAGATGGTAGGTGTATTGTAGGGGTCATACTAGGAAACGACAAGTGTGAATGTATCAGATCCAAGTGATGAATGATCCTGGTACTGTTGGGTGTTGGCTTGAAGTTATAGACACAACCTGGTTAGCGAAATTTGAGTTTTAGGTGTGTGAAGTTGAGAGTGGTTTCAAAAATATCCCGCACTTACGAGAGCAAACTTAAGATAATGTTTTGGTCCATTTTGAAACATTGTCAAGTCTCAACTGGTCAAGAAAATGCAGAAAAAACAAAAGATGGGAGGGGAAAGAAGGTAGTAGTTGTAGTAGTAGAAATAGCAGTAATAGTACTGTTGTTATTACTATTATTACTAGTAATAATTTTTCTACCACCACCACCACCACTGCTACCACTCCGTTCATTCTCCTCGCCCCTCCCATCCTGTCTTCTGACCCTTTCTATTTTTATCTCGCTCAAGTGTAACTTGACAATGATACAGGTGGCCCGAAGCGTCGTTATAACTTTCCTCTCCTAAGTGCACGTTATTTGTAAATTGTTCCAGCCACGATATCGTGACTTCTTTTAATTGGATGTTGGGATTCAGTGGATAGTTATATTTGTATAATTCTACAATGACATCAAAGGATCACTTTCTGTTTAATGTGTTTGATTCTCGGTTCAGTTGCCTTCAGAAAATGTTTGCATACGAATGTTTGTCAGCGACTGCTTCTCTATTATTGTAGCATCACTCTCTTTCCCCAGACTTGACCTGCGAGAAAGCGGAGACAAGGAGGTGTATGCTGACCCGGAAATCAAAGGTCGCGTGAGGTCAGAGCTTACTGGCAGCTACTTGATCCTTGACCCTCTGTTAGGCTCTGATGCCGGCAGGTACAAGTGTCGGGTCGACTTCCAGGACGGACCCACCTTGTCTGCCCTCGTTAACCTCACAGTCTACGGTGAGTTAGTTGATGTCTCACCTTTTTTCAGACTTCACAGTTCACAGTGTTTGCCACTCTCACCACACGGTAAACGGATGTAGCCCTCCTTCGTCATCTTTGATAAAGAGCGCTTGAAATGTTATTACAGTACTCGTGTAAACATTAAGAAATACTAAGCGCGTAGGAGAAGGGTTGCCAACCTGGGGTGCACTCACCCCTAGGGGTTTACACACGCCCAGGGGTGCGAGATGATATTTCAGCGGGTGCGACAAAGAAGCCTAATGAAAAGCACAGTTCAGCTTATCTTCCAAAGCCTTTTCTAATTGCTCAGTTTATATTTGCATTTTATGCATTGAATTAAAAACATATTTTTTGAGTTCTATTTGCTCACCTGCGCTTCAGTTTGTGATTCAAAAATTAGAAATTTGACTTCATCTTCAAATGTGATATTACTTTTGTACTGGGTGCAACATTAATCAAACATTTCCTAGAGGTGCCGGGCACAACACCAATTTTGGGAACTCCTGAAGGAGGAGAACATATAGCGTCAGAGAAATGGAAGGTAATTAGGTTTGATATGAAGAGAGTTACTTCAAGCACCTGCTCCCCTCCCTTTCCCAAGAGGGAACATACCTCTGTGGAAAAACCTTATACACAACTCGTGTCCAATTTTTGTTTTTGATATCCCTTCTGCATAATATAAATCTTGCAAACATGTCTTTTATTTCCTAGAAGATTTTCTTAGTCTCCTTTTATTAAGTGACTGAACTTTATTTTTTTTTCTCTTTTCTTAAATTTCTGAGAAATTATGACATGTACATTATACTGGTTTTTTTTAACTTGTATCCGAATGGCAACAGTGATTTTTAATTTCATATTCATAACCAGTTCCTCTACGTAAGTTCTCAAGCTTAAATTAAGTTTTGTTTAGTTTACGCTAGGCTTCGTTAAGCTACGTTATGCTGCGTTACTGTACATTAATTTACGTTAGCTTGCGTTCAATTATGTCACTGTGCTCTAGCTTGCGTTTAGTTGCGTTTATTTATATTACTGTGCACTAGATTACGTTAGGATATATTTACTTATGTTACTGTGCGTTGGGTTACGTCCGGTTGCGTTTAGTTTCGTTAGGCTACGTAGGTTACATTGTGTTACGTTAAGGGACGTTACATTACGTTTGATATCGGTAGGTAACTTTAGTTTACCCTATTC
>NC_069406.1:82479309-82500007 GCF_026875155.1 Cherax quadricarinatus | reverse complement strand
CCCTACCAATCACTGGTTTACTGGTGTTTTTGACTTTATGGCCTTGGTGTACAACCCATCCTCTTAAGCAAATATCTTTTTTTTTATTTGACAATGACTAAAGACACTGAAAACAATGATGAAAACAAAATGTGAAAGTCTCTTTTGTGGCATATTCTCTTCCTGGCGCTTCTAAGTGGTTCGTTTTTGTGCATCAAATTTAGTCATTTGACTTTCAAATATCCTGAAGTTTGGAGTGGAAGCTTTGAACGACGTTTCAGTCGTACTGGGTCTATTTTTAAACCAATCTAATAATGTTCAGTTATAGTCTGAGAACGTTTAAATCATCTTTAAGTTGCGGGTAAGATATTAATTGTTCCCGCTGCGGCACTATGACATTAATTATTCTGGGTTAATGGACCTTAACCTATACTAACCCAGATAAAAAAAAATAGCTGAAGTTAATACCGTATAGGACAAAATTAAGGTTGGAAATAACAGAGGTTGGTGGTGGGGAATTGCCAGGTTCGGATAGGCGGTAATCAGAGTGGATATAAAGACAGAATAGGCAACTCGACTTCCTAAGACCAAGAGCTCTTCACCAGCATCAGTGCGTCCCTCCCCTCCCTCTTAAATGGAATGTATTTAAAATTATTGATATAATTATAAGAATAAATAATTTTCTATATTTTAAATTTCAGAGAGCGGGGAGGTTCTCCTTGATGCCGGTGTAAAGCTCCTGATCTTAGGAAAATTATTTATTACTGATATAATTATGGGAAGGGTCACCCCTACCTTGGTGGGAAACGGCCGATGTGTTAATAAAAGTAATTATGGGAACCGCTAAACTCAAATGGGTAGCAATGAGGTTTGATCCGTGTAAAGAAAACGGCATTTCCAGCTTCCTAGAACAAGAGTCCGTTAGCCTTGAAGGGAGAGGAGTGGCTGTAGTAAAGGGTTCAACTTGAAGAGCGCGTCAATACTAGGTGCTCCCAGAAATGATTACAACACTAACTTTTCCTCAAGAACTTTCCTCTTGTTGACACATTTTTTTGCAGCTTCTTTTGTGGATGATTTTTTTTCTTTTCTTCTCAACACGCCTGCCATGCAACTTTTCTTTTCCGCTTCAACTTCCTCCTTTTCTTTCGCCTAATAATTTTTTTGTCTAAATTCTTCTTTGTATTACCTTCCTCCTGCTTCTCCACTTCTTTCTTTTTCTAATTCTCGATATTTTTTTTCCCACTACTACTCATCCTCTTCCTTTCTTCTCTTCCTCCTTCTATTCTTCTTTCCTTCTATTCTTCTTTCTCTTCTTCCAATTCTTGTTTCTCTTCCTCCTATTCTTCTTCCTCTTCTCTAATTCTCTTTCTCTTCCTCCTATTTTTGCTCCTCATTCTCCTTCTCGTCATCGTCGTCCTCCTCCTCCTGTTGCTCCTTGGTTTCCTTCACTTTCTCTTCTACGTGTTGCTTCTCCTGTTCTGCTGCTCTTCTTCACAGTGTTACTCTTGCTGCTGCCATCTTCCTCCTGATACTGCTGCTGCTGCTCTTGTGTCTTCAACTGTTGCTGTTGCTCCTCCCTTTCCTCCTCTCCCGCTTGGTTGTCATCTGTTGCTGCTGGTTCTCATCATCCTCCCCTTAATCATCACCATCACCATCAATAGAGGATAGAAAGTAATACTAAATGTAGAGGTGTCCGAGTGACTAAACGTTGAAAGCGGACTTCCTCAGGGATCGCTTCTTCGTTCAATCCTGTGCATAAATACTCTTAAGATTGGGTAATATAAAATAGCAAACTTTCCTGTGATTCAAATTGGAAAATAAAGCAAAACAGAATGAGTATTCAGAGCCATCCGGATTGACTAGAACTGCGGAAACTGTGGATGGTGAGAAAATCTTCTGCTTTACTATCATTGAACCTTGAGTCTAACGTCAAGATGATAGATGATAGTCTTTAATGTATACATCAGTAGATATTTCTTAATCTATATAGAAGTAGACATTCCACAACAGATTGCCTCGATGTGGACTTTAAATTCCTCTATCATCTGTATAGTCCATGTTCTCCCATATGCTTCTTGTTCATTCATCTTTACAAGTCGTAGCCAACAGCTAATCTGGTACAACTCAGCCTGGGACAAAGTTCGACAGAACACTTAGATGTGTTTGTTTCTCCCTCAAATCATACAACAGGTTTAAATTCCTTCCTCTTGCTGACAATCTCCGCTCGTTGATTTAATGCCTCCCCGGAGTCTCGCCGCTTCCCGAATTCAATTTACACTTAAACCTCTGCGAGTGTCCACCAACATACTTCTCTCCCTCTTTCCGAAAACTTTTTTCATAGAAATAAAGCACAAAGCAGATTTGTTGTTGTTGTTGTTGTTGTTGTTGTTGTTGTATACTAAATTAGCTTCATAAAACCGTCTTCTAAGATGTTATATCTGAATTTTTGTTGATTTTATATTGTATTATTTTCGAAGAAATTTTTTATAAATGATTTTTGTTTTAGCTGCAAGTTGTGACCACTTAAAAAAATCTCATTTTGTTTCAGCAACAGTAGGTAATGACTCGATTTAAGGTATATCTGGACATCTTTATGCATTATTTTTATTACTGAATATCTTGCTTCCAAAGTACATCATCTTTTTCATTTTCCAGTTCGTGATGAAGAGTCTATCAGGTAAGTTTGGGAACTGCTTATTAAAACTTTGTTTATTATTCCTCCATTGTTTCTATTTCTAGTCTTTCTCTTATACCTTCACCTTTACTGTCCAATATCTCTTTCTGTACACACACACACACACACATATATTATATATATATATATATATATAATATATATATATATATATATATATATATATATATATATGCAAAACAACCACTCTGAAAGAATAGAGAAATTCCAAGCGCTTTCGTGACTCTATTCTTTCAGAGTGGTTGTTTTGCATATTCTGAAATCACCTGTTTACTGTGATCTTATTGCATATATATATATATATATATATATAATATATATATATATATATATATATAATATATATATATATATATATATTATATATATATATATATATATATTGTAACCACGTACGAGTGATATTAATCTATAAGCGAAAGTCACACATGACGCTCACCATGAGGTGGGCCAAAACGACGTGGGTTCGAATCCTCGGATAGTCGCAGTATAGTTTATATATATACGGCACAACATATATATATTTATATATATAAATATATATAATATATATATAATATATATATATATATATATATATATATATATATATATATATATACATAGGATGGGGTCCACCTCTGGTGTAAATTGTGGGACCCATTGCCTCGGAGAAGTGCATAAAAAGACTTCAAGGAAGAATATTTGGATTTCTTCCTGAAGCCGTAAAACTGGTCAATTAGCAAGAACTCATTTAAAATTAAGTTCTTTCTAAAATTTTCTCTTATACGTTTAAAGATATATTTTTTTCATTAATGTTAATGCAAAAATTTTTAATTTTGCTCCAAAAGAATCTTAGAAAACTTACCTAACCTTATTATAACAAGAACAATTAATTCTAGCCTAACCCAACTAAATATAATTTAGATTTGTTTACAGTAATTTAATACTAAACAAACACAGTGAAATATATTTTTTCGTTAGGTTCTGAATGATTTTGGCGAAATTATTGCAAACACAAATTTTCGCTTGTCCTATATGGCAAGATGAGCGTTGCTATTTAAAAGATAGCAAGTTCTGCCTATTCGACACGACATTATATATATATATATATATATATATATATATTATATATATTATATATATATATTATAAAATATATTATAATATATATATAATGTTTTGCCGTATAGGTATAACTGGTCAATCAGCAAGAACTCATTTTACGTTTACGTTTAAAGATATACTATTTTTTCATTTATGTTAATGTAAAAATTAATAACTTTGCACCAAATGAAAGTTTAGAAAACTTACCTAACCTTATTATAACAAACGCAATTTAATTTAGCCTAACTCAATTAAATATATTTTAGATAAGTTTAAAATAATTTTATAATAAACAAACACAAAGAAATACATTTTTTTTCACTAGGATCAGAATAATTTTTGCGAAATTATTGCATACAGACATTATCGCTTGCCTTGTTCGGCATGAAGAGTGCTGCTCCTTAAGCCAAAATAGCAAGTTTTACCTATTCAGCACTACACGGCGCGCATAACGGAGATAAAACACCTCAATTACTGGGAGCGCTTGAAGTTTCTAAACCTGTATTCTCTGGAACGCAGAAGGGAGAGATACATGATTATATACACCTGGAAAATCCTAGAGGGACTAGTACCGAACTTGCACACGAAAATCACTCACTACGAAAGCAAAAGACTTGGCAGACGATGCACCATCCCCCCAATGAAAAGCAGGGGTGTCACTAGCACGTTAAGAGACCATACAATAAGTGTCAGGGGCCCGAATTGTTCAACTGCCTCCCAGACACAAAAGGGGGGGGATTCAACGGGGACCCCGGGCAGTCTTCAAGTGGCACACAAGACCTAAAGTATTCCGATCGCCGGGCTGGGTCGTACGTTGGTTTGCGTGCAGCCAGCGCAACAGCCTGGCGTCAGGGCTGATCCCCAGGAGGCCTGGTCACGCCCGGGGCCCGCGGGGGCGTTGCCCCCGAAAACTCTCTCGGGAAAACTCCGGGTAAACTACATATATTTTTAATTATATATTATAATATATAAATTTTTAATTATTTATATATATATATATATATATATATATATGACAGTTTTTGAGGAGTTTTTTACGAAAGTACAAAAACCCTTACTCTAAAACGGGCAGTGGAAACCCAACTACACTTCCAGTCGACTAGGAGGCATTGGTGTCAGCAAGTCATCAAGATTGCGTTCCCCTGCTTTTCTGTCTCGTGTATTGCATCCCGGACTTTTAGCAGCGTTTCCCTGAACATCTTGGGGGCCAAAAAGGGGTCCAGGACCAAAAAATTTATTGACGGAGCAAGATCTGGGTAATCTAACGGGGTCTGGAGCCAGACCTGCTCCCCCCAACAACTACAAACAATCGCACTGGGATGGTCCCAATAGTGGAAAATATTGCCTCAACAATGCTTCAGAGTGTGTCAGGGGAGGATAGAGCCCGCCTCCTGGCAGTGAGAGCCCCTCATGCTGGGGACTTTCTGTTGGCTGTCCCAACTCCAGCCTTGGCACACGTCTCGACCCACAGACCATCCGCATCGGTGTTGCCCTTCGACTTGCCGCCCCTATTCTCGCCGAACACAGGTGTATTTGTGGCAGTGAAGCAGCAGACCGATTCGGGTACCATGGTCTTGTGTGCCGTAAATCCGAGGGAAAGATTGCAAGACATGAGGAGGTTAATAACATTATCAAGAGGAGCCTCACAACAGCTGGATGCCCAGCAGTAAGGGAGCCACCCCAACTATGCAGATCTGATGGCAGCCAGAAGCGTCCAGATGGTATCACCCTTCAAGCCTGGACAGATGGGAAGCACGTGGTGTGGGACTATACATGTGCATCTACCTTGGCTGATACCTATCTCCAACACACCAGGGAGAAAGGAGGGCAGCTGCCAGCTTCAGGGAGTCCCAAAAGTCTAGAAAATATGGAGAACTTGCCCATCATTATATGTTTGTTCCCATAGGCTCAGAGACCCTTGGCTCATGGGGAAAGAGTGCATCTAAATTCCTTAAGGAGCTGGGAAAAAGACTCATCAGGGTAACTAGGGATCCCAGGGCAGCTAGTTTTCTGTTCCAGCGGCTCAGTGCGGCTGTTCAAAGGGGTAATGCCTGCTGTATTTTGGGCACACGCCCCAGCTCTGAGGAGCTGGATGAGATTTTCACCTTATAATCGGTGATACACACGTAACAACATGTACCGTATATGCCACCTTTATATCAATAATGTATCTCTTAAATCTTCTGTACCATATTATGTAATAAAATATTCCTATTAGTAAAAAAAAATATATATGAAAAGATGGGGTGGTAGGGGAAGTGGAATATTTTAAACGGCTTCAGGAAGAAATCCAAATATTTTTCCTTGAAGCCTTTTTATACCACTTCTCCGAGGCTATGGGTCCCACAATTTTCACCCGAGGTGGAACCCCATCCTATAATATATATATATAATATATATATATATAAATATATATATATAATATATAGGTAGGTAGGTAGACAGGTTTGTAGGTAGTAGGTTGGTAGACAGCAACCACCCAGGGAAGTACTACCATCCTGCCAGATGACTGTGAAACAAAAACCTGTAACTGTTTTGCATGATGGTTAGGATTGCTGGTTTCTTTTTCTGTCTCATAAACACGCTAGATAACAGGGATATCTTGCTACTCCTACTTACACTTTGGTCACACTTCACAGACACGCACATGCATATATATATATATATACATACATCTAGGTTTTTCTCCTTTTTCTAAATAGCTCTTGTTCTTCTTTATTTCTTCTATTGTCCATGGGGAAGTGGAAAAGAATCTTTCCTCCGTAAGCCATGCGTGTCGTATGAGGCGACTAAAATGCCGGGAGCAATGGGCTAGTAACCCCTTCTCCTGTAGACATTTACTAAAAAAGAGAAGAAGAAAAACTTTATAAAACTGGGATGCTTAAATGTGCGTGGATGTAGTGCGGATGACAAGAAACAGATGATTGCTGATGTTATGAATGAAAAGAAGTTGATGTCCAGGCCCTAAGCGAAACAAAGCTGAAGGGGGTAGGAGAGTTTCAGTGGGGGGAAATAAATGGGATTAAATCTGGAGTATCTGAGAGAGTTAGAGCAAAGGAAGGGGTAGCAGTGATGTTTAAATGATCAGTTATGGAAGGAGAAAAGAGAATATGAATGTGTAAATTCAAGAATTATATGGATTAAAGTAAAGGTTGGATGCGAGAAGTGGGTCATAATAAGCGTGTATGCACTGGAGAAGAGAGGAATGCAGAGGAGAGAGAGAGATTTTGGGAGATGTTAAGTGAATGTATAGGAGCCTTTGAACCAAGTGAGAGAGTAATTGTGGTAGGGGACCTGAATGCTAAAGTAGGAGAAACGTTTAGAGAGGGTGTGGTAGGTAAGTTTGGGGTGCCTGGTGTAAATGATAATGGGAGCCCTTTGATTGAACTTTGTATAGAAAGGGGTTTAGTTATAGGTAATACATATTTAAGAAAAAGAGGATAAATAAGTATACAAGATATGATGTAGGCGAAATGACAGTAGTTTGTTGGATTATGTATTGGTAGATAAAAGACTGTTGAGTAGACTTCAGGATGTACATGTTTATAGAGGGGCCACAGATACATCAGATCACTTTCTAGTTGTAGCTACACTGAGAGTAATAGGTAGATGGGATACAAGGAGAATAGAAGCATCAGGGAAGAGAGAGGTGAAGGTTTATAAACTAAAAGAGGAGGTAGCTGGGTAAGATATAAACAGCTATTGGAGGATAGATGGGCTAATGAGAGCATAGGCAATGGGGTCGAAGAGGTATGGGGTAGGTTTAAAAATGTAGTGTTGAGGGTTTCAGCAGAAGTTTGTGGTTACAGGAAAGTGGGTGCAGGAGGGAAGAGGAGCATTTGGTGGAATGATAATGTAAAGAGAGTAGTAAGGGAGAAAAAGTTAGCATATGAGAAGTTTTTACAAAGTAGAAGTGATGCAAGGAGGGAAGAGTATATGGAGAAAAAGAGAGAGGTTAAGAGAGTGGTGAAGCAATGTAAAAAGAGAGCAAATGAGAGAGTGGGTGGAGATGTTATCAACAAATTTTGTTGAAAATAAGAAAAAAGTTTTGGAGTGAGATTAACAAGTTAAGAAAGCCTAGAGAACAAATGGATTTGTCAGTTAAAAATAGGAGAGGAGAGTTATTAAATGGAGAGTTAGAGGTATTGGGAAGATGGAGGGAATATTTTGAGGAATTGTTAAATGTTGATGAAGATAGGGAAGCTGTGATTTCGTGTATAGGGCAAGGAGGAATAACATCTTGTAGGAGTGAGGAAGAGCCAGTTGTGAGTGTGGGGAAGTTCGTGAGGCAGTAGGTAAAATGAAAGGGGGTAAGGCAGCTGGGATTGATGGGATAAAGATAGAAATGTTAAAAGCAGGTGGGGATATAGTTTTGGAGTGGTTGGTGCAATTATTTAATAAATGTATGGAAGAGGGTAAGGTACCTAGGGATTGGCAGAGAGCATGCATAGTTTTCCCTTTGTATAAAGGCAAAGGGGATAAAAGAGAGTGCAAAAATTATAGGGGATAAGTCTGTTGAGTATACCTGGTAAAGTGTATGTAGAGTTATAATTGAAAGAATTAAGAGTAAGACGGAAAATAGGATAGCAGATGAACAAGGAGGCTTTAGTAAAGGTAGGGGGTGTGTGGACCAGGTGTTTACAGTGAAACATATAAGTGAACAGTATTTAGATAAGGCTAAAGAGGTCTTTGTGGCATTTATGGATTTGGAAAAGGCGTATGACAGGGTGGATAGGGGGCAATGTGGCAGATGTTGCAAGTGTATGGTGTAGGAGGTAGGTTACTGAAAGCAGTGAAGAGTTTTTACGAGGATAGTGAGGCTCAAGTTAGAGTATGTAGGAAAGAGGGAAATTATTTCCCAGTAAAAGTAGGCCTTAGACAAGGATGTGTGATGTCACCGTGGTTGTTTAATATATTTATAGATGGGGTTGTAAGAGAAGTAAATGCGAGGGTCTTGGCAAGAGGCGTGGAGTTAAAAGATAAAGAAACACACATAAAGTGGGAATTGTCACAGCTGCTCTTTGCTGATGACACTGTGCTCTTGGGAGATTCTGAAGAGAAGTTGCAGAGATTGGTGGATGAATTTGGTAGGGTGTGCAAAAGAAGAAAATTAAAGGTGAATACAGGAAAGAGTAAGGTTATGAGGATAACAAAAAGATTAGGTGATGAAAGATTGAATATCAGATTGGAGGGAGAGAGTATGGAGGAGGTGAACGTATTCAGATATTTGGGAGTGGACGTGTCAGCAGATGGGTCTATGAAAGATGAGGTGAATCATAGAATTGATGAGGGAAAAAGAGTGAGTGGTGCACTTAGGAGTCTGTGGAGACAAAGAACTTTGTCCTTGGAGGCAAAGAGGGGAATGTATGAGAGTATAGTTTTACCAACGCTCTTATATGGGTGTGAAGCATGGGTGATGAATGTTGCAGCGAGGAGAAGGCTGGAGGCAGTGGAGATGTCATGTCTGAGGGCAATGTGTGGTGTGAATATAATGCAGAGAATTCGTAGTTTGGAAGTTAGGAGGAGGTGCGGGATTACCAAAACTGTTGTCCAGTGGGCTGAGGAAGGGTTGTTGAGGTGGTTTGGATATGTAGAGAGAATGGAGCGAAACAGAATGACTTCAAGAGTGTATCAGTCTGTAGTGGAAGGAAGGCGGGGTAGGGGTCGGCCTAGGAAAGGTTGGAGGGAGGGGTAAAGGAGGTTTTGTGTGCGAGGGGCTTGGAATTCCAGCAGGCATGCGTGAGCGTGTTTGATAGGAGTGAATGGAGACAAATGGTTTTTAATACTTGACGTGCTGTTGGAGTGTGAGCAAAGTAACATTTATGAAGGGATTCAGGGAAACCGGCAGGCCGGACTTGAGTCCTGGAGATGGGAAGTACAGTGCCTGCACTCTGAAGGAGGGGTGTTAATGTTGCAGTTTAAAAAACTGTAGTGTAAAGCATCCTTCTGGCAAGACAGTGATGGAGTGAATGATGGTGAAAGTTTTTCTTTTTCGGGCCACCCTGCCTTGGTGGGAATCGGCCAGTGTGTATAATAAATATATATATATATATATATATATATATATATATATATATATATATATATATATATATATATATGTGCATTCAGAAACAAGTAGTTTTTAAGCAGATTGCTACTAACTGCACTGGTCGAGTCTCGAACCCTCGATTTTATGTATTCTCATACTCATTTCTCTTTGCCTGCCTGTCCGTTTTATGTGCCTATGCCAGTGTTGGTCTCTTTTTTTTTTTCTTATCATGTCACTTTTATGTCTCATTTACATGCTCACTCACAGGTTTACTCCTTCTCACTCCCTCAGTCATTGTTTACTAACTCCTGCAATAGCTCCCTCCACCCGTCTCTCTCTCTTTTTTTTCTCTCTCTTTCTCTCTCTCTCTCTCTCTCTCTCTCTCTCTCTCTCTCTCTCTCTTCTCTCTCCTCTCTCTCTCTCTCTCTCTCTCTCTCTCTCTCTCTCTCTCTCTCTCTCTCTCTCTCTCTCTCTCCCGTCTCACCTTCCCACATACTGACTTTCCCAGGCTCAGTACTCACGTCCTTGTGCCAGACCACGTCCCTGGCTGGAGGGTTGCAAGAGATTTCACACTCGAAGTAAACATCGACACCCTCCGTGATGGGTCGGTCACCCAGGTTAGCTCCGAGTCGGAGCTTGACCCGGGGCGCATCTGTGGGCACAGACGAGAAAGACACGTTAAATTCACGACGAAAATGAAATCAGGAAATAGGAAAAGGAGATATAGCATTCATGTGTAGCCCTATATCTGCGTGGGTAGTTTAGTGCAAGGATCAATGAAGGAGTAATCCTCCGTGTGCTAATAGGACAAACACGTACTGCAGCCAGGTTTTCAAAGGGAAAAGAGAAGGGGTAATGAATCAATTAAATTTATGAAAACCGCCATTTTTATGTCTAAGCGTGTTTTGGGTACCGAGAATATCTGGTTAAAAGGAGGAGACGAGGATATATACCAGGATGAGAAAGAGACAAGGAAAAGAACTGAATTTGATGATATATAGAAAACCTATGATTCTTTTACTACATGCTGCCCAACGTCATTTTCTTGACACGTCCTGAAAATTTTCAGGACGACTGTCACATCCACAAATCAGTCTGGCACCACTATACTCTGCTACATTCCTGCTGTTTGCTTATATGCATAATGATCTTTCTCCCAAAAAAATGTGTCTGTAAACCACCAACCTTTCCCAGTCACCATTTTTATGGTACAAATTTTTCATAGACCTTGTTGCCAGCAAGCCGACTCCCAAATATTTCTGTTACCAAATATTGAACTATAATGTAATATACAGATACAATTCACTATCAACAGATTAGTATTCAAAACTCCATCGAATGAGAACATTGGCATGAATGTATAATTGTGTCCTTGCCAACATTATTAAAAAAATGTGTGTGAGAAAAACAGGAAGATATTTGAATATATAGGAACAGATCAAGAGTGCTAGGACGAGCCATACAAGCAATGCTGTGCACTGTCAAGTAAATGATTGAATCACAAAATGGATTTCAGCAAACACAATTATGTTTTCAATTCTGATATTTATGTAAGAGGAAGCATTATTGAATAAACCCGTTTGCATCAATTACAGAATTTAATTTATCTCTAGGACAATTTAATTTAAACTAGGAAATTCGTCCCACCTATCGTCTAACAAAAGGCATAGCAATAGAGTACTACAGATGGCGGGAATAATGTCAGGCTCTACCCGTTTAAATATCAGGTGATAATCATTCGTAGTCATATTAGTAAAGGTTCGGTGATACCTCTCCTGGTGGCGGGTACCTCATTCCTTACCTATTCAAACTGAAGAAGCCTGATATGACGGAGAGGTAAGGGTTCCTTGTCTTTGGTAGACTTATCATTTAATTTCACTTATTTGTGAAACTGTCAACGTGAATATGTTTCAGTATTGTATTATATATACAATAGTAAGTGCCTGTTATCTACATGTCACTAAATTACCACAGTATCTACCAATAGCAAAATAAGCAACATTGATGCAGTGGCCCCTAGACATCAAGAGAAGATCAGTATGAAATTTCATTACGAAATGCGCTGTAACGTCAATAAATGTATGTATTATTTATTAATTTTAAATGCAAGAGACTTTATGTATAATAAATTGTAGGAGAAACTTAAATAGAGAGATCGTCTAATATTTGCACGTTCTTTCAGCCATTCCTGATAACAGCTGTGGAGTTTAAGAGACACTAACAGTTAATGAAAGGCTATAAATGGTTTTGCAATTGGAACTAAAAAGCATCAGACGCCACCAAATGGCCATTCGATGCCAGATAACACAAAAAAGAGGTTGTGGAGTTTAATAGACACAAACAGTTGATAAAAGGCTATAAATGGTTTGCCATTGAAACCAAAAAGCATCAGACGCCACCAAATGGCCATTCGATGCCAGATAACACAAAAAAGAGGCAGAGAGTTGCCTGAAAATTCAATCGAAATAAATGCAAATCCGATATATGAAACGCTGAAGCCTTGTGACCCAGTTATCGTCGCCATTAGCAGTAAAACACATTTGAAGCATACAAAGTGGGGGAAATTTGCAGATAAGTGAATTATCATATTTATGGGGCGGTGAGATAAAGGGGGACGAATTGCTGTCAATTGTACTTGTCACTAATGCTCATTCAGGGAACCCATTTTTTAGTGAGGGAGTTGCAATACCTTGTTTACATACTTTTTTTTATTTTTTTTGTCTTACCGCTTACATATACTTTGTTACTGATGAATGATAAACTATGTATTGTCCTTCCTCATCTTATTTCGTAGTACAACTCTAAGTGTTTTTGACACCCCCATTGGCTGCCACCCACAGTAGTCGCCTAACACACGGGTACCTATGTATTGATTAATCTTTCATCTATTGATCCGTCAGTTTATCTTCCACCCATCCATCAATCATTCTACCCTCTACGTATCTATCGATTCAGCTTTCTGTTCACGCTCCTTGGGGAAGAAGTATCTTAATAAGTTTACAAAGATGTGTTCCTTCTTGAGAGGGTCACACATTACGTCGCATACTTAAATCTTGATATATTTCAGTCACTGCGCGTTCCGAGGATTTCCATATTACATAACCCCGGTTCCCTTTGCCTCAATGCACGCAACTGGAATAATGCAGAGCCCGACATAGGGTGATAATGCAGTTTAGTACTAGCGTTTAAATATTGAGAGGAATCACAGGAGAGGCACTCGGCAATCATTGGGTGGAAAAAAAATATTCTCCTACACTGTCTTAAGCCAGGAAACGTTTAATCCATTTCATATGATGCATCAGTTTTTGAAGATTGGTACAGTTCACAACTGTTATATTTTAATCCGAAAAAAAACCAGAATCCATGTAGGTCATACAGCACCTGTGGAATGACAGCCATTTAAATTTGATTCAACAAAGAACCACTCACCGGCATCAATGCAAAATAAGGCAATAAGAGAATAAAAGTGGCAAAAGTGCAACTTCACACTCCATTAATTATAGGAATTTTTTATAGATAGGAAACACCAGTCTTGAAATTTTAAAGCTGATCAGAGCCTTTCTCTATTTATCATACGGAAAAAAATTGGGAATAACCTAATCAGCACTGTGCATATTATAATCACGGGGGAGCGCTAAACCAGTAGGGTTATACAGCGCATGTGGGGGGAATGTAGGGTATTCAGACTCAATTCAGGGAACCGGAGCACAGATCCAATTCCCCAGATCAAGAGCACCTCACCAGCGTCAAAGAACCTCCCTTGAGGGGAGCACTGTGCATGCTGCACGCACGCCTACACTCACATGAATCTTGACCAAGATGCATTACAAAAACGATGAAAATTTAAAACCGATTAAATAAAGTGTTCTCAAGTAATAAACGGAAATTTTGAGAAAGCAGACGAAAATATTGCAAAAAATAATAAATTGGTACTTATACAACTCAAAATTCATAAATAAATTCTGCATATTAAGATCCACCAGTAATTATGGTCTGTTGCTGATGAGAAACATTCTCTAGTTATTACATAGGAAAAAACTGCTTAATGTAAGAGACAAACTGAAATTTACTCAGCTGAAAGTGAGCAAATAAGCTGTATGTTATAAAGTTGTGCAATGGTAAACGTTTGAAGCCGATCAGATAAGATATTCTCCACGATTCCAAATTTCTTTTTAATTATTTTAGTAAAATTCAAAATTTGCACTTACTCGGACTAAGCTTATAGACCACTTACCGTCAATAATACTTTGAAGTCAGTCACAATAAACATTCTTTAGTTAATGAATAAGAAAATGAATAGCAATATTTATTAAAATATGGCTAAATTGGGATTGATGCAACATACTAACAGGGTCCCTCTTCCCTTTTATAATAGGAACTATAAATGTTCTCTGGCAATCCCTAGGTACCTTCCCCTTTTTCATACATTAAATAAACAAAAATACCAACCACTCCAACATTATGTCATCCCCAGCTTTTAAAATTAGTCATGATCAAGTCAGTTCCACCTGCTTTACCCCCCTTTTCATTCTACGCACATCGCCTACACTCACATCCTGCTCTTCTTCACTCCTGAAAAATGTTATACCTCCCTAGCCAGTGCATGAAATTGCTGCCTCTCTTTCTTCAACAACATTTTCAAGTTCCTCAAAATATTCCAGCTATCTACCCAATACCTCCAGCTCCTCATCTACTAACTCATCTACTCTGTTTTAAGTGACAAATTTATTGGTTCCCTAGGCTTTATTAACCTGTTTTTCTCCAAAAAAATTCTCATTCTCAGCAAAATTTCTTGATAGTGCGTCTCCCACTCTATGATTTGCTCTCCTTTTTGCACTCTCACCACTCTGTTCACCTTTTTTTTTACTTTCCATATACTCTGCCTTTCTTATATCATTTCTGCTTTGTAAAAACCTCTTATAAGATACCCTTTTCTCTTTATCGCACCCTTTACCTCATCCTTCCACCAATCACTCCTCTTTTCTCCTGCTCTCACCCTCCTATAGCCACAAACTCCTGCTCACATTCTAGTAAATGCATTTTTAAAATTATTCCATCTATCTTCAACCCCCCCTCCATTACCCATACATGCACTAGCCCACCTTTCTGCCAACAGTTGCTTATATCTCACCCTAACTTCATCCACCCTTAGTTTATCAACTCTTTCTTGCAGTTGCCAATTTCCTTTTTTGTGTGTTTGTACACCCTCATAAATGTGGTTGCAGATGTCGATTCACAGCTCCTGGCCCCGCCTCTTCATTGGTCGTTACTAGGTCACTGTCAATGTTCCTTGAGCTTTATCATACCTCTTCATAAAGCTATGTATGAATCCTGCCTTCACTATATCACATTCCAGACTATTCCACATCCTGACAACTCTGTGATTGAAGAAATATTTCCTAACATCCCTTTGGCTCATCTCAGTCTTTAATTTCCAATTGTGACCCTTTGTTTCTGTGTCTCATCTCCGGAACATCTTGTCTCTATCCAACTTGTCAATTCCTCGCAGTGTTTCCTTAAGTCGTTATCATGTCTCCCCTAACCGTCGTGTCCTCCAGTGTCGTCTGGTTCGATTTTCCTTAACCTTTCTTCGACGGACTTTCCACTTAAGTCCAGGACTAGTCTTGTTGCAGACCTTTGCAACAAGACTAGTGAGTTCCAAACTTTAGCTGCATTATCAAATATGGGACTGACATACATGGTGTATATAGTCCTTCAACGATTCCTTTACTGAGGTACAGGAATGCTATTCTTAGGTTTGGCAGGCGCCCATATACTGCACCAATTATGTGGTTGATGTGCCCCTCAAGGAGATGTACTCTGTAGGTCTGTGAGGTTTGCAGTCTTTGGCCGCCTAGTCTCTACTATGCCTGCGGTCTTGTGAGGAACTGTGTTGAAGGCTTTCTTGCAGCCCACCCCTCTCTTCCGTGTCTTATTTCCGTTACCTTGTCATAACCCTCCAGTAGGTTTGTGACACAGGATTTTCCTTCCCTGAATCCGTGCTGGTTGTCGTTCATAAGCTTGTTCGTTGTAGGTTCTCCATTACTCTTTTAATAATCTTCTCCATGGCTGTGTGTGTGTATGTGCAGTTTGGGTGTTACATGTGGTGTGCTGTTCTCGTCTGATCTGATCTAACCCACAACCCCATTATAGCTTGTGCCTTCTTTGTTTATCCATCTTCCCAGTGGCTCTAGTCTAATAGACACCTCTCTGCCCGCTCTAGTTCACTTTTAATTTACCAGTTACTATTCGTTACTGAGCACTTATTAGCCTATTCTTTGTCATACTAGGAGAGGGACAATTCACAAAACAGCCCCCGAGTCCCCAAAACCACGCATAGGCGAAATACTTGTGATTCAGCCTGTACAATGTCCGACTCGTTGTGATGTCCTGGTGTACCTTTATCTCTCTTTCTTTTTTATATATAATATATTCCTAATTACTGTGCTTCTTTCACTGGTGACACACTGATTTCACTTATCTTTCTTGGGTGGCACATATGGCAACAACGCCTGCGTGACACTGAACTTGCCGAGTGACTTACGCAGCCGATATCACTGTGGCTCAGGCAACTTGTAAATCACTTCAGGGGTTGTTCCCTACCCTGACACAGTGACTCCTGCAGTAACCTTGGGTAGCCCACAATACGCTTAAATTCACAGAGCACCAAGTTGTGACTAGCGCACACGTGCTCGTTACTGAAAGTGAAAATGTAGTCTACTTATCCGTACCGCTTCACGTAAATGGATTTGACGTCCCACTGTAATTAAGCTTCGAAAAAACTCCTTGAAAAGAATGTGAATTTACCACTGAAAGAAAAGACGTTGGTGGTAACCCAGACCATGTTGAGTTCACTGAATTTGTTGAGTACTAAAGGGAATTTAACTTCGTGTGAAATCAAGGCCCTGCAAGAGAATTTTAACGTTGATACTCCGGTATGGATTCAACATCTAATCTCAACATTTTCATACATTCATGTGATCTTCAAATTTGCCCTTATATAAACCTAACCCTCTCCTGTATTGTTGGAAATTTCAGATTGTCTCCCACCGATGTAGGATGAACCCAAAGAGGATTAATATTCACCATTATACATTAAAGCGCCAAGACATCACATTTCAAATGACCCAAGACGCTCCTAACTACAATATTCACCTCTCCCCCTTACGTCCTTTAGGGTGAAGGCACGGTATTTCTCATCTCCATGGCACAAATCCGGCTAACCGGTTTCCCTGAATATGTTTATAAGTATTACCCTATTTACCCTCCACCATCACGTGAACGTACAAAATCCACGAGTCCTTACTTCCCTCTAACATTCTCACACAAGACTGTTGAACAATCAAGGTAGGAGCTAGTGATATTATTTTTTGTTTATTTTTGGTCCAATTTCAGGGAACTTTTTCACAGTTATTGAAGCAGGAGTTTGGAGAGACTTTCTGCTTTAAAAGATACAGGAAAATATATAGTCCCTATTCCATAGGGCATAAAACTCCCTTATCTACATAACTGGTAAGATGTACAATGATCTAGTTGACATCAGATGAAAGATAAGGGCTAGATAATCTTGGTACCAACGCCATTTGAGCGAAAATGTCAATAGATTGCATAATAAAAAATGTGGAATTTTATTATTTAAGGATTTTTGGGGGGAGAAAAAATCAATAAAAACAAAGCGGTAAAATATATCGCAAATCTACTTTACATGCTAGTAGAACCATCATTACTCAATAACATGTACAAAAAACATGACACTCCTACAAATACTTTTCGCCAAAAATGGAAAATAATGTCAATACTTATTCCTGAGTTATACATACATTACGTTTTCTGTATAACTCTACGGTCACAGTGCGCCACATTTCAGTATGTTGCACACCTCAACACATGTTGACAGCTCACAGCAGCCGTCCTTCATTCTTGAATGAAGTCTTCAGAGGAGTTGCAATGTAGTGCATTTAGAATGAAACAATTATATAAATCGTAATTTTGGGAGGAAAAAGTAAAACAAAACTAACACATATATTGCCATCATGTCTTTTTGATGACAGCAAGAGCAAAAAAATTACGTTTTTGGAAAAAAAAGCATACTTAGAATTATAATAGAAACAAGTTAATTACATCATCATGTTGCCAGAATTATGCACTGCTTTTTTGGGAAGAAAGCTTTTTTTTCCATAATTTTTCAACTTTCCTTTTTTTATCACTCAAAAACCACTCGCCCCTCCCTCAAATTCCTGATATTCAAAACCTACTGTAACCCATCCACCCCTTCTTACGTACTAAGTTCCTCCTCCATAGGTAAGAGGTGAATATCGTATTTTAACATAGGAAAGTTTGCTAAATGAAGGTCATGAGTCATAAGCAGTGGAGAGATGAATTCATTGAGTAAATAAACCCAAATATTGAATGTGTCATAAACACTGGTGGTCATCATTAACGATGAGTATAGAAGATGAACCCTCAGGATTAAATGTAATATTCAAAAAGAATGAAGATATTGAAAGGGTTAAATGCAAGGAGCCTCTGGGAGCTGACACTCACTGCATTGTTGTGTGTGATTACTTGGTGGAGGGGGAAGCAGAAGCATAGAATATAGAGAATGAAAGTATAAGTAGACTAAATGGAAGAAAAGTTAGCGATATTTATTTGCAAAATACAGAGAAAGTTCTTACCCAGAGATGCAACGAAAACACTGGAAGGTTTTATTCTTGACACGAAGGAAAGGAAGGAAAAGGATGATAGGGAGTTGAAAGAGAAAGAGAGGACAGAAGTATAAAGATAACTAATAGTTCACCAAATAAAAATGCAAGAGATCATTCTGAAAATGTTCATCGCAAAAAGCATAAGTAAACTAATTAATATTTAAGCTAAACAAAAACAAAGAATACCTTAAAATCATAAAGGATGTAAAAAAAAAAATTAACAATGCGAGAATGGCATCAAAATATTTCGGTTAAATTTCGAACTAAATTTTTAAACAATCATATTAAGACAAAATTTATAAAAAATGAAAGGAATGTACGGAGGATGAAAGATCATTAATTTTATAATACTGAGCGGCCTTGTTATAACATTCTAAACAGAGGATGAGGTCAATACGGTAAACAAAAGAAGTGGACACGTTAAATATAACTAGACATCATAGATCCTCAAGGGAGCAATAGAGATCGTATGCACCACACTAACGAGGATCTATAATACATTCGTGGAGATAGGAGAACTACCAGGTATATGGAAGACTGTCCGTGCTTTACCGACTTTCATCAAGACACGGGAAAAGCAACGAACGCTAACCTACATTTTTAAGTTTGGCTGACACCCATTCCGTTCAGAGTAAAGAACAATACAATGACGAGACGTTGGTTAATAAACCAACTGAGAAACGCAACTTTTTTTTTTTTTTTTTTTTTTGGGAAGACCAAGATTGGCTTATACAGAAGAAAAAGATACTCAAATAACCTAAATGCAGGAAAAAAAAGATGGTCTGACTTCCTTAGAATTAGGTCAGGGAATATAGATGTAACTCATACACAAGCTAGACAACCTGAATAAAGTGACTAACAGGGAACTCCAAATAACATAGGATGATCACATCCAACATTCAGCTTGAGACGCAGACAAAATAACATTAACGGCTTGAGCAAAAGAGCACAGAGAGGAAACAAAAAATAAGAAGCCATTCAGATCACTGGGATTCGAAAGCTTAAGGCAATTACTGTTTCTAAAACAGTGGCCTAGAATTTGATGATAAATTAAAAGAGCTAAATTTTACATGACTAGTAGAGCGGGAAGCAAGAGATATACTCACACTTGAAAAAATAGTCGAAGACATTTGAAAATGCTAGGAAGACTATTTGATACAGTTAGTACGAAAGCAGTGAACAAATGGTGTGAATCTCGAAGGAATATATTAGAGGCCAACTAAATACATTAATTCATAAATATTTAAGGAAGAGTATAAAAAGAAATGCACGAAAGTGTCCTCTCTCTCTCTCTCTCTCTCTCTCTCTCTCTCTCTCTCTCTCTCTCTCTCTCTCTCTGGAAAAACGAATAAATCAAGTCGTTTTAATTGGGCAGAAATGAGGTCAGTACTGGCATATCTGGAAATGTCACAGAAATATGCCTTGTGGACGTCATAAATTATGTTTCCAGCATAAAAAGGGGGTAAAGTTAAATGAACTGACCAACGGCACAGAAGAAGTAAAAGTTATACACGAATTCTAAACAACTTAAGATAAAGTAGTCAGGAAGTGGAACGACCTGGAGAGTGAAGTGGTAAAGGTAAGATTCATAATGTACTTGGAGTATACTTGGAGAGGGTTTCGGGGTTCAACGCCCCCGCGGCCCATTCTGAGACTAGGCCTCGTGGTGGATCAGGGTCTGATCAACCAGGCTGTTACTGTTGGCGACACGCAAACTGACGTACGAACTACAACCCGGCTGGTCAGATACTGACTTTAGGTGCCTGTCCAGTGCCTTCTTGAAGACAGCCAGCTGTCTACTGGTAATCCCCATTATGTATGTGAAGCACCTGAAAAAGTCTTGGGCCCCTGTCACTAACTGAGTTGACTCTCAGTGTACTCGTCGCGCCCCTGCTTTTCATTTGGGAAATGTTGCATCTCCTGCCGAGTCTTTTTCTTTCACAGGGAGTAATTTTCGTGTGCAAATCTGGTACCAATCCCTCTAGAATTTTCCGTGTGAATATTATCATGTATCTTTCTCGCCTGCATTCCAGGGAATACAAATCAAGGGACTTCAACCGATCGCAGTAATTTAGGTGCTTTATCGTACTTATGTGTGCCGTGAAAATTCTTTAGCATTCTCCATGTCGGCAATTTCGCCTGCCATGATCAGCAGTGTTCCAGCCTAGAGAGAACAAACGATTTGAAGAGAATCGTAATGGG
>NC_069406.1:82446809-82474309 GCF_026875155.1 Cherax quadricarinatus | reverse complement strand
CTTTTTGGGGTCGACCCCTACACCGCCGCCCTTACCCTACAGATTTATGCGTTCTCCAAGCCATTCTTTGTTCCATTCTCTCTAAATGACCAAACTACCTCAACAGCTCCTCTTCAGTCCACTGACTAATACTTTTAGTTACTCTACATTTCTTCCTAATTTCCACACTACGAATACTCTGCATAATATTTGCACCACACATTGTCCTTAGACACGACATCTCCACTGCCTACAGCCGCCTCCTCGCCGCAGCATCCCAACCCATGTTTCAAACCAATGTAAGAGTGTTGATACCACTGTAGTCTCGTACATTCCCTTATTTTTCTCCATGGATAATGTATTTTGTCTCCAGAGATACCTCAACCCACCACTCACCTTTTTTCCTCATTATTTCTATGGTTAACCTTATCCTTCATAAACCCATCCGCTGGCAAGTTAACTGCCAAACATCTGAAAACATTCACTTCTTCCATACTCCCTCCCTCCAATATATGCATTTTTCTTTATCTAAGTCGCTTGATACTCTTATCACCTTACTCTTATCCATGTTCACTTTCAACTTTCTACCTTTACACACCCTCCCAAACTCGCCAACTAACCTTTGCAACTTTTCTTTAGAATCTCCCATAAGCACAGTATCATAAGCAAAAAAGTATCTGTGTCAACACCCATTTTGTATTTGATTCCCCATAATTTAATCCCACCCCTCTCACCAACACCCTAGCATTTGCTTCTTTTACAACCCCATCTATAAACATGCTAAACCACCAAGGTGTCATTACACATCCTTGTCCAAGACCTACTTCACTGGTAATTGATCTCCCTCTCTCCTACACACGCTAACCTGAGCCTCACTATCCTCATAAAAAATCTTTACAGCATTTAGTAACTTACTACCTATTCCTTGCACTTGTAACATCTACCACATTGCTCCCATATCCACTATCATATGCCTTTTTTAAATCCATAAATGCAATGAAAACTTAACTACCTTTATCTAAATACTGCTCACCTATATGCTTCAACGTTAGTACTTTATTTACACATCCCCTCCCCATTCTAAAGCCTCCATCCTCATCTGCAATGCTGTTTTCTGTCTTGCCTCTAATTCTTTCAAAAATAACCGTACCATACACGTTACCTGGTAAACTCGGTAATCTTGCTCCCTTATAATTTTCACAATCTCTTTTGTCCCCTTCCCTTTATATAAAGGAAGTATACACGCTCTCTGCCCATCCCTAGGTACCTTCCCCTCTTTCATACATTCATTTATACCAACCACTCCAACACTATATCCCACCCTGCTTTTAACATTTCTGTCATGATCCCGTCAGTTCCAACTGCTTTACCCCCTTTCATTCTACGTAATGTCTCACGCACCTCCCCCACACACACATCTTGCTCTTTTTCACTCCTAAAAGATGTTATACCTCCTTGGCCTGTGCTTGAAATTACTGCCTCTCTTTGTTCATCAACATTAAAAAGTTCCTCAAAATATTCCCGCCTTCTACCCACAACCTCTAGCTCCCAATCTACTAACTCCCTTTCTCCGTTTTAAACTGACAAATACATCTGTTCCCTAGGATTTCTTAACTTGCTTATCTAACTCCAAATTTTTTGGTATTCTCAGCAAAATTTCTTAACTATGTCTCTCCCACGCTATCATTTGCTATCCTTTTGCACTCTCTCAGCACTCTCTTCACCTTCCTTTTACTCTCCATATAATCTGCCCTTCTGCTTTGCAAAAACCTCTCATAAAATACCTTTTTCTCTTTTATCGCATCCTTTACCTCATCATTCCACCAATCACTCCTCTTTCCTCCTGCACCCACTCTCCTAAAGGAACAAACCTGTGCCTCACATTCAGATACTGCATTTTTAAAACTCTCCAATCCCTCGTCTACGCCCCACTACCCATATTTGCACTAGCCCACCTTTCTGTCAGTAGTTGCTTATATCTCACCTTAACTTCCTCTTCCATTAGTTTATAAACTTTTACCTCTCTTACTAATGATCCGATATATCTGTTGCCTCTCTATAAACATGTACATCCTGAAGCCTACCCATCAATATATAATCTAACTACTTTCATTACGTGTTATATCGTATCTTGCATACTTATATATACTCTTTCATAAAATATTTATTTCTTACTACAAAACCTCTTTCTACACATAGCTCAATTAATGGCTTTCGATTTTCATTTAGCCCTGTCACCCCAGATTTGATAGCACTCCCTCTACAACATATTTACCTACTTTAGCATTGAGATTCCCAACCACAAGTAGTCACTTAGTTCAAAACTCCTCAAGCACTCACTCAACATTTCCCAAAATCTCTCTCCTTTACACCTCTCTCTATATCGGGGTGTCAACGCCACTGCTGCCAGGTCCATGACCAGACCACTAGTGAGAGAATTCTCCCAATCTTAATATTTAAATTTATACCTTAATCTAAGGTGCTATAAAAGATCATTAAAATTTATTTAAGCCATTTCTTTATTATTATTTTCGGTTATTAGTTAATTTTTCTTTTCATAATTTCCAAAGAAAAGCCCAACAGCTGTATTTTTCCTGACAGTGGATCATGAAGGATACAATCATCTTAATGTTATATTTACATAGTAGATGGGTTAGCACAGGTATAATCGCGTTAGATAAAAATCTCCCATTAACATGAGCAGTGACAAGATCTAGCTCGAGTTCCTTCAGTCGATAGGCCCAGATGATTCACTTATTGGTTCTTTCCAAGGTGTCAGTTTTTTTTTTATTCCTAAGTGTCATGTTTGTCACATTCATCAGCACCCAGTACCACAAAATTGAAAGAAATAATAACATGAAATCAAAATTTCTTAGTCAATAATTTTTATCATTGTGTACATGTAAGCAAGTCTTTCAGCCTGGAATAATCTTGGTTACTTTTAAATATTGTATATCATATGTTAAAAATCTTTTATTTGGCAAGTTTGTAATTAAAGTGGTTTAACAACCATCTACTTTAGGATATTTGTACAAACTCTGTTTTGGTTTCACATGGTCAACTGCAACATTATACAGCAAACAAAGAGAGGTTTTGTAATTCTGCATTTTTTTCCTAAAAATTTAGTAGTATGTACCATAATATGACGATTATTAAACAGTGAAATAGCACAAAGCTAAATTGATAAGTGAAAGATCTATGAAAAACGTTTACATATCACGTGTATGAACATGATGAATACAAAAATGTACCGTATGTAATAACTAGGATTTAATATTTAGGAGAAAAAATGGTGTTAATATCTCAACGTTCTTGGAATGTTCATGGGGGCAATATGTATATGGAAGTTATATTTCCAAATTATTTTGTTACACCTCAGCGTCTTCATAGCCAGTTCTCTGATTGGTTCACATCTGTGCACTTCATTAATTAACCAGGTATGTACAATCTGGAAATTTGCAAGACATGAGATGCATCACAACATCTGGGGCTGATGATCCTCGCATCCCTTCTATGGCATGACCATCGCCATCCCTTTCATCACTAGGCGTCGCCTCCATGTTGCAGCGCGGTAGTTCCAGCGGAAGACATGTATTTGAAGACAGTCCTTGCATGGTGGAAGCTAAATGGATTCTACCTCTCCAAGTTTTATACAAGAGGCAGTGGAGGGGCTCATTAACCTAGCGGAGATACACGAGGCCTTCACTCCCCTCGTATGAATTTCTTTTCTTCAGTGACTTTGGTGTTCAAAGCTTTCTACGGGCAGTGAAGTAATTGATGGCGTCACAGCCAGTGATGGCATGTAGCCTAGCGAGAGACGAGCAGATGTCCTCTTTGATCAAGCTTTAAAGCTTTTAAGTGTCCGAAGACCATGAACAGGTCTGTGCTCTATCTTTGATATAAAGAGAATGATATCTTTTTCCTAAGGCAAAAATGCAAAATGAACATATGTTTTACTTCAGTGAATCCGTACCATAACTGGAGAATGTTTCATCTGATTGGCTTCAATTTTTATCACGTGTAGGTTACCGAATACAAAGCTCACGATGCTATTTACTAGCATTAGTAACAATTTGCCGTTTTTATAAAATAGTGTTATCTATATTAATGAAATAAATAAGGAATGCTTCTTCTCATTGGCGTCAATGCATTCTATACGAAAAATGGAACCTAATAAGTTGAATATGAGTAGATGTAAATTTGAAATTTTACTTATGTATAAAAAATGGAATCCTTAAATTAAGATCAATTACTGAAAAATGCTTTTTATGACCATCTTCAAACATTCGTCATTAAAGACTTTTAGTTCCTTGATATAAACGAGAACAAAAGCCCAGAAGTTATATGAATGGGAGAAAAAAATTCAGGATTCTTGACATGAAACTTCACAGATCAGTTAACTCAAGTTGAGTTTGTTAATACATTTACACGCCTACATATACATACTTATACATATGCATACGTATACATATGTAAATGTATACATATGCAAATGTATACATATGCAAATGTATACATATGCACACGTATACATATGCAAATGTATACATATGCACACGTATACATATGCAAATGTATACATATGCACACGTGCGCATATGTACACACATATAAGTAAGTCATACACATACAAGGATGCATAAACATGTACAGGCAGGTACATACAATGCATACATATGCACAAAGTACATATAAGCGCACACATACACATTCATGTTTACATATACATAAGAGCTCATACATATACTAACATATATAAAAACGAGAATACATAAGCACACACACATACATATACATAAGCACATTCATACATAAATTCGTACTGTCCATAAAAATACATTGTCATGTATATGCAAATATATTTACAGTGTACATTCATAAATTTATACATATACAAGCATATGCCTGTACACACAAAAGGGTATGTATGTACATGCATATATATACACACATGTATATATAGATACGTATTTTAATATTTTGCTTCATTAGAATTTCATCACCGCCATCCCTATTTCTTTTGAATGTATTGATGTAGAAGCGGCTGGGATTATGGCGTGTGGGAATATCTTTATCGGATCACGTAGCGACCGAAATACATGTCGTTTCCTTAAGCTGACTGAGGCAGTCAAGACACATGAGGAATTTTAACTCGTCATCCACAGCTCTCCGACTCGGCTTCTAGCGTGCGGTGGATGTACTTCTTTGCAGGAATTTTCACTAAGGCGTTCATATTCAACACTGGTGTAAAAGTAAGGTCACTTAGAGGCACCACGGCCGGATTAAAAAATAATTCACTTCTCCTAAATGTAAACAGTTAACGGTACGGCTGTTTGTATGCAGCCTGATGCTTTGCCTCAGTCGTATTAATGGATTTACGTAATCCATCGTCTGCTCTGGTGGATGTGAGGGCATCCTCATCATTTGTACACAGACAGTAGTGGCCTTCCTCAACCAACAGTTTGATGCTGACTATGGCACTCAATCTCTTGTACATTTTCCAAACAGAAATTTTTATTTAGTTAAATTTTTCAGTGCCTACATTGCAAAGATTAAAAATTAATTAGTTTACTGTTAAAATTTCTTCTGTTTTTTTGTAAATGTACAATAGATATTAATACGCTAAATTCTCTTAGGCTAATTCTGATGTTGAGTCCTTGTTCGCAATTTTTTCATTATCAGAGATCATAGATGTCTGTATTAATGGTATATTTTTGGCTTCTAATATTTATATTGATTATATAAAATGGCTTTAAAAAAATGCTTCAAATGACTCTTAAATACTGATTCTTCACATATGATGAAAGGATTTGTTTACAAGCTGATAGAGTTGCAATACAATTCTTTTGAGTCCAACGCCGGCTCATCTAATTTTTGTGCTATGAAAAGAGATCCCTGCCCTACCACCTGAGTTGCAAGCAGCACTATATAAAAAAAATAGTATGTTAAGAACAGTTTCCTCATTTTGAAAAGCACTACACAGATTTCTTGAAGGGTTATCTGAGCTCTAAACATGAAAACATTATCCTTTCTTGAAGTGAACATGGAAGACTCTAGTGCAGGTTATAAGAGTACAAACTACAAAAATGCTACATTTACTGGTTTAGCTTCGAATTTTGTATCCTTCGTTTTACCTTGTTTAAAAAGATTATAAAAATATTTTAAATATTAGATTTCACTGTGTTTAAATTGCTCTAATATTTGAAAAATTACAAATCTTTTTTATGGAAAATAAATTGTCACCTCCTTTACCTATGGATACAACAGCTAAAAATGTTTGTAATAATGAACTCGATTTCCATTCATATTTGACCTAAAATATTATGAACAATTTAGAACTGTTGCTAATGCATTGTACACTTGAATTTATTCTTTTTAAAGCCTGAACTATTGGTAGTCATTGTATATACGTGGATTCAGTTATTACACCTCTACGTTAAAACAATCTATCAATTAATTTGGTGTAGGTTAGGTAAGGTTCGTCAGGAAACATGACAAGTGTTTCCTGGCAAGGGTCTTAGATGATGACACGCCGTTAGAGCTTTCAGTCACCTGACCGAGGCCTTCCGCTGATTTACCGGTCCACCCCTTTGAAACTTATTGTCAAAGATAAAATCATTTTATAATTTTGTCTAACTTAAATGTTAGATATATTGGTCATACTTTTAGAAGCTTCCAAACTTCAATAATATATATATATATATATATATATATATATATATATATATAATATATATATATTTTATATATATATATATTATATATATATATATATAAATCTCAGTATCCTTGCTAAACCACGACCTTCCATTTCATTTAATAAAAAACAAAAGCTGAGACTAAACATCGTTTGTTAGTTATTAATGATTTTAAAATAAAGGCACGAAAGAGATATGATTCTTTACGTTGAAATTATTGTGTCTCCGCTCTGTAGGTCTTAATATTTGATTGACCATGTTAAGTGTACAAATGTTATCAGTACCCGTCTGCCTCCTCATAACGTAACTACTGTTCATGATGTGCAACTTCACACATTGCTACATATGTCATGCCCAATAGGTAGAAACTTGTGACTTTGGCTTAAATAGCAACGCTCTTCTTGCTGAATAAGACAATCAAAAATTTGTGTTTGCAATAATTTCGCAAAAAACATTCTAAACCTAACGAAAAAAAATATATTTTATTGCGCTTGTTTACTGTTAAATTATTGTAAACTTACCTAAAATGTTTAGTTAGATTAGGCTAGATAAAATTGCGCTTTATTTTGGAACAAAATCATTAATTTTTTATATTAACATAAATGACAAAGTATATATCATTAAACGTTTAAGAGTAAATTTTAGAAAGGACTTATTTTTAAACGAGTTCTTTCTAACTGACCAATTTTACCTATTCGGCACGACACACACACACACTATTATAAATAACAACAGTGCGCTCGAACCCATGTTGTACTGGTCCTCCAAAACAACATGGGTTCGAATCCACTCGTTCGTGGTTGCAATAATATATATTGCAAATATATATATATATATATATATATATATGCGCAATAAGATCACATAAACACGTGATTTTAAAATATGCAAAATAACCACTGTGAAAGAGTAGTGAAATTCCAAGCGCTTTCGTGACTACTCACATTGTCAAGGACCTATAGTTCCTTGACAATGTGAGTAGTCACGAAAGCGCTTGGAATTTCACTACTCTTTCACAGTGGTTTGTTTGCATTTATATATATATTATATATATATATATAATATATATATATAAATATATATATATATATATATATATATTTTTTTTTCAACAAGTGGGCCGTCTCCCACCGAGGCAGGGTGACCCAAAAAAGAAAGAAAATCCCCAAAAAGAAAATACTTTCATCATCATTCAACACTTTCACCACACTCGCACATTATCACTGTTTTGCAGAGGTGCTCAGAATACAACAGTCTAGAAGCATACACATATAAAGATACACAACATATATATATATAATATAAAATATATATATATATATATATTAATATATATATATATATATATATATATATATATATATATATATCCTAGGTAGTAGGTTGGTAAACAGCAACCGCCAAGGGAGGTACTACCGTCCTGCCAAGTGAGTGTACAACGAAAACCTGTAATTTTACATGATGGTAGGATTGCTGGTGTCTTTTGTCTGTCTCATAAACATGCAAGATTTCAGGTATGTCTTGCTACTTCTACTTGCACCCTAGGTCACACTACACATACATGTACAAGCATATATATACACACCCCTCTGGGTATTCTTCTATTTTCTTTCTAGTTTTTGTTCTTGTTTATTTCCTCTTATCTCCATGGGGAAGTGGAACAGAATTCTTCCTCCGTTAGCCATGCGTGTTGTAAGAGGCGACTAAAATGCCGGGAGCAAGGGGCTAGTAACCCCTTCTCCCGTATATATTACTAAATTTAAAGAGAAACTTTCGTTTTTCTTTTTGAGCCACTCTGCCTTGGTGAGATACGGCCAGTGTGTTGAAAGTTTTATATATATATATATATATATATATATATATTATTATATTATATATATATAATGCCCGATAAGATTCATTGTTTGTTAACGATTAATTATCCCACTCAACGCTGCAGAAGTTGGGCATTTAAATATTTTTTTTACCAAGCATTCGGTCATGTACATAATATTCACAACCTATCTAGTAAATTAAACAAAGAATGATCATTACAAGTTTATCGCTTCCTCAATCACGAAAACCTTAATACTTAGTGAAGGAATTACAGCACTCTATCAATGTATAACATTTATAAACATACTCCTGTCAGTGTTTTTAAGATATATTCTAAAATAATGAGATATCCTTTCAGTTTATGTTCCCCGTAAATAAAAAAAATATCTTTCAACTTTTCCATTATTAATAAAAACATATTTTTTTCCATTTTATTCAACAAAAGCAGAGAAGCTCCAACATCAGACGTGAATCATTTTTTAATGATTTATTCTGAATTATATTTTGCATAAAGTTTATAAAATGGGAGAAAATATATAGAATATTCCCACGCAAAACGAAAATATCCTCTGTTCAATACACAGATATCCATTTTTTCCAAATCGCTCTGGGACACACTAAAACAAACACCAATATTACTGCTATCAATACTGCACGTTGTGTGTTTATATGTGTTAGGGGTGTATGTGTGTTGTGTGTGAGAGATATAAATAAAGATAGAAAGAGAGAAATTAGAGACACAGAGTAGAGAGAGATTAGAGAGAGTGGAGAGACAAAGAGAGCGTGATGAGAGACGCAATGGATGAGAAAGAACGTGTTTACCTGCGCTTCCGAATTTATATCATGTTCAGTGTTGCTGCCACTGGGGTGGTGGGGGGTTCTGATAGGGTAAAAATCCCACGAATGCAAATACTTTTTATTTTTTATTAATGGCTAGTTTTCACTGCATTATATTAACTAGTGACCACGAAAGCACTTTAGCTTAAACAATTTCACATAAATACTGAAAATCAGTTGCTTCAAAAACAGTTTCTCTGATCTATGCAGCATCTTATGATTCTTAAGATGCTCACTAAATCATAGTAATCCTGGTTGAAACGCATCCTCTATACTGATATCCTAGTTGAAATCCATCCTCTAGATTAATATCCTAGCTCAAATCTACCCTCTAGATGGATATCCTGGTTGAAATCCATCCTCTAGATTGATATTCTGGTTGAAATCCATTCTCTAGATTGATATCTTGATTGAAATCCATCCTCTAGATTGATATTCTGGTTGAAATCCATCCTCTAGATTGATATCCTGGACGATAGTAATCCTCTAAACTGATATTCTGGTTGAAATTCACCCTCTAAATTGATATTCTGATTGATATCCATCCTCTAGATTATCTTGGTTGAAATCCATCCTCTAGATTGATAGCCTGGTTGAAATCCATCCTCTAGATTGATATTCTGGTTGAAATCCATTCTCTAGATTGATATCTTGATTGAAATCCATCCTCTAGATTGATATTCTGGTTGAAATCCATCCTCTAGATTGATATCCTGGACGATAGCAATCCTCTAAACTGATATTCTGGTTGAAGTTTATCCTCTAGATTGATATTCTGGTTGAAATCTATCCTCTAGATTATCTTGGTTGAAATCCATCCTCTAGATTGATAGCCTGGTTGAAATCCATCCTCTAGATTGATATCCTGGTTGAAATCCATCCTCTAAATTGATATTCGGGTTTTGAAATCCATCCTCTAGATTGATAGCCTGGTTGAAACCCATCCTCTAGATTGATATCTTGGATGAAATCCATCCTCTAAATTGATATTCTGGTTGAAATCCATCCTCTAGATTGATAGCCTGGTTGAAACCCATCCTCTAGATTGATATCTTGGTTGAAATCCATCCTCTAGATTGATATCCTGTTTGAAATCCATCCTCTAGATTGATATCTGGGTTGAAATCCATCCTCTAGATTGATATCTTGGTTGAAATCCATCCTCTAGATTGATATCCTGGTTGAAATCCATCCTCTAGATTGATATCCTGGTTGAAATCCATCCTCTAGATTGATATCTTGGTTGAAATCCATCTTCTAGACTGATATCCTGGTTGAAATCCATCCTCTAGATGCATATCCTGTTATGCCACCGATCAAGTTACTTGTTATATTCGAAGATATGACAGAAAAAAAATGTTCAGAAACATATGCATTATACAACAGTCAAAACTTTCAATTAAACTAAAGAGTAGTGAAATCAATGATACATAGGAGTTGGAAATTTGTGAATTTCCCTAAATACTGACAAACGGCTAGTAAATATTATGTGCTTAGTGTTTTATGTTGCATGCCTGAAATCGTGTTGTAATCAATCCATAACCCTAACTCCTCTAGACTTTGAGAAAGCCATTGGCAACAAGCCCATGCACTCAGCCCCAGGCCCATACTAGTGGAACTCTGTGTTCATTAAGAACTGCAGTCACTAAAAGCAACGGATATAGTCCCACTCCATAAAGGTGGCAGCAAAGCAAGTGCTAAGAACTATAGACCAATATCTCTAACGTCCCACAACACAAAAATCTTTGAAAGAGTTCTAAGAAGCAGGATTGCAAACTTCTTGGATTCCAAACAGTTGCACAATCCAAGGCAACATGGGTTCAGAGCAGGTCGCTCCTGCTTCTCGTAACTACTGGATCACTATGATATGGTCATGGTTGAACTGGAAAACAAACAGAATGCAGATGTAGTATACACAGATTTTGCAAAAGCCTTTGACAAGTGCGATCATGGTGTAATAGAACACATAATGCGTGCTAAAGGGATAACTGGCAAAGTGGGCAGATGGATCTTCAACTTTCTAACCAATCGAACACAAAGTAGAGGTAAACAGAATTAAATCGGAAGCTGCCATAGTGAAGAGCTCTGTTTCACAAGGCAGAGTACTCGCCCCTATCCTGTTCCTCATCGTCATATCAGACAGAGACAGATGTAAATCATAGCATACTATCATCCTCTGCAGACGATACTAGCATCTGTATGAGAGTGTCATTCACTGAGGACACGGCAAATCTCCAAGAAGATATAAACCAAGTTTTCCAATGGTCAACGGAGAACATTATGATGTTCAATGAAGACAAATTCCAACTACTCCGTTATGGAAAACTGGAGAAAATAATAGCTAGTACCGAGTATACTACAATCTATAATGACACAACAGAGCGGAAAAGTAATGTGAAGGACCTGGGAGTGGTAATGTTTGAGGATCTCACCTTCAAGGTTCATAACAGTGCCAGTGCGAGAAAAATTATAGGATGGATAATGAGAACTTACAAGACATGAGATGCCAAGCCAATGATGATCCTTCTTAAACCATTTGTTCTCTCTAGGTGGAATACTGCTGTACATTAACATCTCCATTCACGGCAGATGAAATTGCAGAAAGCAAAACGCTTGGTAGGCTATGCAACATATGCCCAATGAAAAGTAGGGGTTCCATTAGTACACTAAGAGAAAACACTAAGTGGCCGGGTCCCAAGACTGTTTAAAAGCCTCCCACCAGTCATAAGCGGAATTACCAGTAGACCCCCGTGTCATTCAATAGAGAGTGGACATGTACCTAAAGTCAGTGCCGGATCAGACGAGCTGTGGTTCGTACGTTGAACTGCGTGCGGCCAGAAGTAACAGTTTAGTTGATCATGCCCTGATCCACCAGGGGTCCTGGTCATGGACCGGGCCGCGGGGACATTGATCCCCGAAATACCCTCCAGGTAGACTCCAGATAGGTAGGTATATGACCTGAGGTAGGTACATGAAGCATCCTGCTACCTATAAGACAAACCACCACATCCAATCCTGGCGTCGCTACTTGTGGATTTCTGTTCTAGTTTTTCTCATTTTATCTTTCTTCAGCAGAGGCGACTTTTGTTTCTTCATATCACTTACTCCCGCCCAGCATTCCACATAAGAATTATTATCTGGTGTTGGAATTTTCTTGTGATGTGAAGGATACAAGGAGAATTCCTTACTGCCTTAATTGTTCCTTTATGCTTTAACCTTCGATATTATGTATTTTAAACTTTAATTTCTCCCGGTGCTCAGTTCATGACTTGGTCCTTGTGGAGAGAGAACTAGATGGGAATGGGATTATTAAGGCCATATACTTGTTTTAGTAACGGGATTTAATTTTAGATTACTTTTTACGGATTTCATACCTAGCTATGGAATCCGGACATATCTCCACTGAGCAGCTCACACTTCACGGACTCTTCTAACTTTTCTTAATCCATCATTTGCTTGACAGTGAAATGTCTTCGACGAGGAGCCGTCTGACCGACCTTGCTTTCTCATCCTCTTGTTCAACACTCACTATTCATTAATTTACTTGTGATATTGGGGCACTCTTTACACTCCAGCTACAATTAACTTAGTTTTATAGCCTTATGGAGACGTCAACAACTATCCCTGACATATTCGTCCTCAAAGAAATCTCTTCAGATGTGAATTTGTTCTTCTGTGGAAAGATTATTGTATTTTTATATTTAGATTTTTCTTAGTACGTTTAGTTTAAATTTTGTTTTCCGTTACAGTCAGGTTTATTTAATAAAAAGCTTTAAAATTTTCTTTAAGAGTGATTTAAGCTCTCTCATTTTTTTGTCATATATAGGCTTATTTTTCCATTAACATTTTCTACAGGGGAAATTAGACGCTCTCTTTTTTCCTAACAAGTGACGACCTTCAGTCATAACATAATGAATCACTGGGAGTCAAACAACCATGAAGGACTTGCATGAATGAGAGGCAATCATCCATTGTGGCAGGATTAGACTTAGTAATTTGTTTGGGAAATCTGTAATCTTTTTTTTTCAATAAGCTCTTCCTGTTAGCTTATGACTAAGTTTAGATGATTTCCTATTATTTTGTCGACCTTCACTCTTGAAACATATATATTCATCACTTGAAGAAATTGTTTTTTCTATGTACAGAAGTACGAAAACTGCATGAAGGATACATATAATTATAACCACTTGATAATTACTGTCGGGGAAAACTTTACATGAACTGAGGTAGGTAACAGCTACCATCTTACCCTATCGTTGTAACGCAATTGTGTTAAAGAGACGGGAGAGAGAGAGAGAGAGAGAGAGAGAGAGAGAGAGAGAGAGAGAGAGAGAGAGAGAGAGAGAGAGAGAGAGAGAGAAACCCGCATAAATACTGAAATTTCTTTCTCCAGGTTCTTAAGTGCTACTCGTGTTTGTGAGAATCACCTGAGCTGCTGATGCTGGCCTGTGTGCTTCACTGAAAGGAATTAAATGTAAAAGTTTTTTTTTTTTTTTTTTTTTTTTTTTTTTTTTTTTTTTTTTCTCATTTTATTTAGCCGTCTTAGTGAGCTATTTTTCCAGGGACATAATTCTGTTTTTGGTCTCCTTTCCCAGTGTTCCAGCTTTGTAATTGTTTTTGATGTTGATAAACTAAAGTAACCTAAGGTCTGTCTAGGTTTTCGTGTACCTTCCATCCTACACAGTTTGCATTCTTATTTCTTTGCCATTTCTTTAGAGTTTCTTTCTAGTGATAGGTCTTGAAAATAAGTAAAGAACAACATATTGCCCCAACACTGATCTTTGTGAAACTTCACAAGTTGAACTCTCTCGTCCTGATGTTTCATCCCTTCAAGCTACTTGTTCTTCTTCACTGGACGAATATTTCGCTATCTACGCTAATGCTTTTTCTATTTCCAAGGCTTGTTTAATTTGTTTGCCAGCATGTCTTGTGTGTAGCACTTGACGAACATGAACTTCACTTCCTACATGACCTCTGTTAGTCTGTCATTTGCAGCTGTGAAATTTCTGAGGCACTGTCTTAAATTTCTGAATTATGACTGACGTTGTTTGAAGATTTTATTGTTTCTATGTGCATCGTCTTTGTATAGTAAACTTTCATAGCAATTTTCACTTTTGAATTATTTAATTGTTATTCGCTGGGAATACTTAATTAAGATTAGTGAAGCTTAAAGCTCCCAAATAGCAAAACACAGTAAAAACAAAGTACCCATATTTTGAAAATATCTTCATTTCCCAAAGTAATTGTTTCCCTGCTGTATCGTGATATTTTTCACGTTTCACTTGTTTGTGACATTAGTGTGTTTCATTTCAGAGTATTGGTAACACTAGTTCGCAGTCACCTACTTGTGGATGCATTTTGTGTGTGTTTGTGTGTGTGTGTTTGTGTGTGTGTGTGTGTGTGTGTGTGTGTGTGTGTGTGTGTGTGTGTGTGTGTGTGTGTGTGTGTGTGTGTGTGTGTGTGTGTGTCAGGTTTCGATGTCCACCATCTCTCACCAAAAACACCACAGATTTGCATAGCCAAGACAGGAAGCTGGCTTGCTTAAACACACAAAACTGCCTCGACATATATACTTATAGCAGAGTCTTTGTAATCCTCCCTGGAGTTGGCTTTACTCTCCCATTAGTGCAATAACTTACAAAGGCTCTAAATCCTGGCAAATACGAGGTATTATTAGGATTATTATTACGCCTGAGCTTTGAACCTGGCTGTTCTTAGGTTGCACAAAGTATCGTTTATGTCACTATATGTCATCACAAACATGAAGGTAATTTCTTACGTATATATTTTTAACGACCCCGCTGTATCCCACCGAGGCAGGGTGACCTAAGAAGAAAAACGAAAGATTCTTTTCTTTTTAAATTTAGTAATTGATGCAGTTGAGAAGGGGTTACAGCACCTTGTTCCCGGAATTTCAGTCGCCTCTTACGACACGCATGGCTTACAACTGAAAAATTCTTTTCCACTTCCCCATGGTATTTTTTTTATCGTTGATAATTCAGTGCTCTTAAACTTAATATCACAAGTTTTCAAATGGACAATAGTTACTTATTTACATCTAGAAATTTGGGAAAGAAGTGCTATGCACACCCATTCGTTATTTATCACATCATTTCTTACCTGCTTTTGAAGCATCAAAATATATTGGCATCAGCAGCAATGCATGGGAGTTTGTACCACTAATCCCAATCTACCAATTTACTGCCAAATAAATATTGTCCTCTATACTTCCTAATTAAACTTTTTCCAACAAAAATCAATTTCCGCGATGGCTAAATACGTTATTTACTCAAAAAAACAAAACTTTACATATGATCTTCTGAACACAATAAGCAAAACTTAAATATAAATTAGCACAAGTTTAATCTAGTGTTAGAGGCGATATACTTACCGAAGCTTCTAATGTGACAGACTTGCCGCTGTGCAACTTCTCCCAGAAGATATCCGCGGCAGGATAGGCGCCAGACGCAACACATGACAGCCTGGTAGGTCGACCTTCCACCACACCCTCTCAGGCGGCCTCAGAACCACCGTCGACGGTCGCACTGCAGCAGCAACCAAGGCCAGGGAGAGGTAGGGAGATGCGTCTTAGCCTTAATATTCACATCTCCCTCGTTGACAGTTAGGCTGAGAGGGAGATGATAGCGATCTGCTGTTGCGGCTTATGCTCAGTTGACTAATATGGGTGGAAACCGACCCCCTCCTCTCCCTCCCTCCTCTCCCTCTCCTCTCTCTCTCTCTCTCTCTCTCTCTCTCTCTCTCTCTCTCTCTCTCTCATTCATGTTTGATGAGTTCCAGACATCAGATATCTCGTTCAATTCACCATGGTTCGGGTCCTACACATTACTCTACATTTATTCTGCTTCGACTTCTATGATGTATCACAGCTAAATCATATGAAGAATATACTCTGGATTTATGAACATTAATAAACCCACACGAAAACTCACCCACAGAAAAACAACCAACTCTTCTTCACACACACACACACACACACACACACACACACACACACACACACACACACACACACTCTCGCAGGCACGTACGCTCACACGCACACAGACACACACACAAACACACACACACACACACACACTGTGAAAGACTCACAGAAGCATCACCAGACATCATAGCCCACACAGAAACCAAGCTCTCTAGAATGATAACAAATGCCATCTTTCCAACTAGGTATCAGATCCTGAGGAAGGACAGAGGGAACAGGAAGGGGGGTGGAGGAGTGGCACTGCTCATCATAAAGCAATGGGATTTTCAGGAGTTGGAGAGAGGGGACAGAGGAGAAGCACGGGACTACATAATAGGAACACTTCTGACTGAAGGGCCCAAAGTGGTGATTGCAGTGATGTATAACTCACAACAGAATAGCAGGAACCAAGACAAGAATATGATGAGAGTAACAGAGAGATGGTTGACACACTGGCTGAAGTGGCCAGAAGGGCCCATGTGGGCAGGGCAAATCAACTAGTCGTGGGTGACTTCAGTCACAATGAAATCGAATGGGAAAACCTGGAACCACATGGGGGAAAGAAACACGGAGGGCTAAGATGTTGGGGGTGGTACTGGAAAACCTCATGCTCCAACACATTAGGGACATTACCAGAGAGAGGGGAGAGAACGGACCACCTCGACTGGACCTTGTATTCACCTTCAATAGTGCAGATATTGAGGACATCTCATACGAAAGGCCTCTCTGAGCTAGTGATCATGTGGTTCTAAGCATCGAATACACAGTAGAGTTACAACTATAGGAGGGAGGCAGGAAGGGCAGGAAGAATGAAGCCAAACTACAAGAGAGGGGACTATACAGGCATGAGAAATTTCGTGCGTGAGGTCCAGTCGGACAGACAACTAGCAGGGAAAACATTAAACGAGATGATGGAATATGTGACAACAATATGAATAGAAGCAGAGAAATTTCTACCCAAGGGAACAGACATAATGAGAAGGCCAGGACGAGCCCTTTGGTCGCTCAAATGTGCAGAGATGCTAAAAGAAAGTGTGCTAGAGAATGGAAAAAGTATAAAAGACACAGGACCAAGGAGACCAAGGACAGTCGAAGAGCAAAAAATGAATATGCACAGGTATAGAGAGATGCCCAGCGACAGCCAAGTTTGACCCGAAGCAGTTGTACAATCACATCAGAAGAAAACAACCGTCAAAGACCAGATAATCAGGAAGGAATGACGCGGAAGGCGGTGGGGAGTTGACAAGGAATAACCTAGAATTATGTGAAGAGCACAACACGAGACTAAAACAAGCATTCACAGTTGAGACAGAATGGAGTCCCGAAAAACAGAGAGGTGAGGAACACCAACAAGTGCTGGACACGAAACATACAACCGAAGAGGAGGTGAAGAGGCTGCTAAGTTAACTAGATATCTCAAAGGCGATGAGGCCGTATAACATCTCTCAGTCGGTCCTGAGAAAGGGAGCAGAGGCGCTCTGTGTACTACTAATAGCAATCTTCAAAACATCTATCAAAACAGTGCGACTACACGAGGTAGGGAAGAAAGCAAATGTAGTCCCAAATTTTAGAAAACGAGACAGATATGCAGCATTAAACTACAGACCAGGGTCACTGACATGTATTGTATGCACAAGTCATGGAGAAGATTATCAGGAGAGTGGTGTACCACCACGAGCCTACAAGAGTTATACGACAAAGTGACAGTAGTAAGACAAGAGGGAGGGGTGGGTATATTACATTTTCTTTGCAAGAGATTAGTGCAAAATCTGGAGGACCAAGCAGGTATAACAGGGAATGCAGTGCGGGAATGCAGTGCGGGAATGCAGTGCGGGAATGCAGTGCGGAATGCAGTGCGGGAAGGTATCAGCGAGTCATGGTACATGATGAGGTGTCAGAGTGGGCGCCTGTCATGAGCGGGTTCCATAGGGGTCAGTTCTAGGACCAATGGTATGTGTGAACGTCATGACGGAAGGAATAGACTCAGAAGTGTCCCTGTTTGCAGTTGATGTGAAGTTAATGAGGAGAATTCAGTCAGAGGAGGACAAGGTAGTACTACAGTTATATGGACATGCTGTAAGGCTGGTCCAGCAACTGGATCCTGGAGTTCAACCCCACCAAGGAAAAGTCATGAAGATCGGAGGAAAAAGAAGGCTGTAGACATAGTACACTAGGGGGGCCATAGACTACAAACCTTACTCAAGAAAAAGGATATGGTAGTGTGTATCATACCGAGCATATCTGCGGTGCACATCAAGCAAATAACTACTATAGTGTATGGGTGACTAGCGAACCTGAAAAATGGCATTCCGGCATCTGAGAATAGAGTCGTTTCGTACCCTCTACACCGTGTATGTCAGGGCTACATTGGGGTATGCACCTTCAGTCTGGAACCCACACCTGGCCAAGCACGTCAGGAAACTAGAGAAAGTGCAAAGGTTTGCAACGACACTAGTCCCGGGGCTAAGGGGCACGTCCTACGAGGAAGGTATAGGGAATTCGACCTACCGACACTGGAGGACAGGAGGGACAGGGAGGACATGATAACGACATATAAAATACTGAGAGAAATCGACACGGTGAACAGTGACAGGATATTAAAGAGATGGAACACAGCAACAAGGGGTCACAATCGGAAATTGAAGACTCAGATGAGCCACAGGTATGTTAGGAAGAATTTCTTCAGTTATAGAGCTGTTAGGAAGTGGAATAGTCTGAAAAATGAGGTAGTAGAGGTACGATTAAACTCATGGAGCAGGGAGAGATAGTGGTCCTATTGGCGATCAGTGAAGAGGCGGGGCCAGGAGCTATGAATTGACCCCTGCACCCACAACTGAGTGCGCACACACACACACACACGCCACACGCGCACCCCACACATACGGCACACACACGCACACACCGCACACACACACGCACACACATACGCACACACACACATTTCGCACAACATACGCGCACACACACACACACACACACACGCACGGCCCAGAGCGAGCGCGCAAGCACACGCCCCCGCACACACGCACACACACATACCCCACAAAGCGCACACACGCACGCGCACACACACAACCCCGCAACACAAGCACACACCAACACACCCTACGCACACACACACACACACGCACACACACAAAACGCACACACACATACGCGCGCACACACACACACGCACACAACACCAACACCCCCAAAACGCGCACACACACACATCACACACACAACATAATTATATATATATATATAATATATATATATTTAATATATATATATATATATTATATATATATATATATATATATATATATAATAATTGCATTTGTTAAATAGATATATATATATCTAAACAAGCGATAATTTATATATGCATAATTTAAAAATCATGATTATATATATTTGTATATATAATATATATAAAATAATATCTAATATATATATATATAAATATTAATAGTATATATATATTTTAATATTTAAAAATATATAATAATCTATTATATATATATATATAATTAATTTATGAACTGCGATTCGCTTAAATAGCAACGCTCTTCTTGCTGAACAAGGCAAGCGAAAATTTGTGTATGCAATAATTTCCCAAAAATCATGTGTGTGTGCATTTGTGCGTATATAAATATAACAAGGAGCCAAACTGAATAATTAAAAGACATTCTGAGAGGCACAGTTTTTCGTCTTAAAAATAGAATCAATAATTAATAATTTAAAATTAATTTGATGTGAGATATTTAATATTCATTACTCCAATAAAAATTCCTTCAACAGTATTAAAAAATAATGTACAAGATACTTTCTTAATAATTAATCTTCAGAACTCTATTCGGCTGTTTGAAAATGCGATGTAAAATTTATGATTAAAAACTTGATAACTTCTAAATCAGAGAACAGCTTTATATATATATATATATATATATATATAATATATATATATATATATAATATATATATATATATATATATATATATATATATATTATATATGTCGTGCCGAATAGGCAGAACTTGCGATCTTGGCTTAAATAGCAACGCTCATCTTGCCATATAGTACAAGTGAAAATTTGTGTATGCAATAATTTCGACAAAATCATTCTGAACCTAACGAAAAAAAAATATTTCACTGTGTTTGTTTAGTATTAAATTACTGTAAACAAACCTAAAATATATTTAGTTGGGTTTGGCTAAAATAAATTGTTCTTGTTATAATAAGGTTAGGTAAGTTTTCTAGGATTCGTTTGGAGCAAAATTAATTTTTTTTACATTAACATTAGTGAAAAAATATATCTTCAAACGTATAAGAGAAAATTTTAGAAAGGACTTAATTTTAAATGAGTTCTTGCTAATTGACGAGTTTTACATATTCGGCACGACATTATATATATATATATTTATATATATAATATATATATATATATATATTATATATTATATTATATATAATATATATATATAAATACAGACACACACACACACTTGGCTCGCATCCAGCCTCGGAGGAGCTGGAGGAAATTCATGATCTTTAATACATTGTGCGATTGTATTCGTGTTTGTTTTTTCTGTAAATGTATTATGTTTATTAATAAAATGTTCACATAGAATTAAAATATATAGGGGGTGGTAGAAGAAAATATTCAAACAGCTCCGGGATAACCTTGAGTTTTCCCTGAGGTACGTTTATTGTCTTCTCTGAGGATGAGGGTCCCCATTCCAGCTATAGAGGTGGTACTTCCATATATAAAAATTCATTTAAAATTATATATATATATATTATATATATATATATATATATATATATATATATATATATATATATATATATATATATATATATAATATATATATTTATATATATATATATATTATATATATATATATATATATATATATATATATATATTATATATATATATATATATATATATATCAATTTTGCATAAATCAAAAGTGAAAAAAAAATTACAAAATATACTTCCAAGAGATCGCTAGTTTTAAAAAAGCCGAAATTCTATTTAGTCAAATCAAGTAGCAGTAACATTTGTTAGAGGTGTTTGATTTATGAATTTTAAATGCTATGATGTTTTCACTTTAAAGACCCTGTGTACATAAGCCGATAAGCCGATAACGCGGCAGAATACAAAGCGTGTACTCCCACGCCACGAAATCCTATACGGAACTAGCCTAGTAAAACCTGCCGCCTAACTCAATCCAGAATCCATCGCCCATCAATGCTACTCAAGCGACAATTGTTGGATTAATTGCCCCACTTAAGTAGTGAAACTTAACCATTCAAATCCCTGGTTACCTATCTGTAATTGCCACACCATACTCGAATAAATAACTTCATAGGAATAAATTAAATTCATTATTAATAAAGTTATTTTTCTCTATGTTGTAAGTTTTTATGCAAGCCAGACGAGTTTTATATAATAATAGTTAAATGGTCTACTTAATTTCGTGACGTTACGCTAAAATATGAACACAACCCACCAACGTTTTGACATTTGACACAAAAACTGCCTTCAAATTTTAACAAAATCAATACACACAATGTCAGTCTTCCTAGTTAAAATGAAAACCTCTTAAGCATTAGTGGCACTGTGCTATGTAATAACATGGCGAAGAATGTAAGAAAATCTAATGCCCAATTAATCACATTATTCGAGTTTATTATTATCATTATTATTATATTAAAAAAGGCGTTAAAAAATTATTGCAATCAACAAAGAAAAATACCATAGTTCAGAATAATTATGCGCCAACTCTAATTTCTAGGCTGGCAGGTCTTAATAGGAAAATATATAAAGATAATGTTATCTGCCTGTCTCTCAAATTTAAAACATCTTCAGAATTTTCTTTCTACATTAACGTGAGTTTTTAACAGGGTAAGTCTTTGTATCAGTAGATATTCATATTCACAAAGAAAGGAAGTTTTTACTCAACTTACATACGAAAAATCATTCAGTATATATACTTCTACAAGCTTTTACTCTAACACCCAAAAGAGAATCAAAAAGAGTGCTTACAGTTCAGTTTTCTTGAAGCATCCCCGAGTTCTTTGAGTGTAAAGTGTGGAAAATCTTTGGGATACCTGCCAGTTTGCCATACCACATTCCTTTCTCTAAACTAAAAACATAATTTTATAACAGCCAAAGGCTGGCTGAACATAGCCATGAGGATACGAGAATGTTGGTGTTGCTTATCAGTAAGATTTTATATTTATTCCCAGTGAAAAATGACACTGCAAGAGTGTCACATAAAAAAAAATATGCAATATGCTGATAAATGATAATTTTTAGCACCCCGCAAACCATGTATATTCGATTCTTTATAAATAATGTGATTACAGATACACTGGACAGACGTGAGCAGTTTTGGAAGCGAAGCTCCAGCAGCATTAATATTCAGTCCATGCAGTAGAGGAATCGAGTGCCTTGGTCCCGCTCGTGCAGGTCTTAAGGAATACAGAGGATTGGGAGCATGCCAAGAAAGTGGCCTGCTGTTAAGAGTATGTAAGAAGTGAAATTCTAGAATTGATTCTGATTAAGTAATATACTCAAAATATCGTTAATTAAGTGAAAGATTTTCCTGCTAGATAACTTGTAACAAAAGTTTGTTCGTCTCCAAAAGGGCGAAAATGTTTTTGCTTTCATATTAGTGATTGCACACATAATGAATTATTGATTTAATTAGGTTTTAATTCTGTCGGCTACACGAGGGTCATAAAATCTACATGAAACCTCTGCACCACTAATCAAGGATTCGTAAGTTCCCGAAAGAAACGTCTCAACATGCCTTGTCTATGAGACACACATGTTGGTGTAAAGTCGTAGGTACAATGAGTGTTACCTCTGATATTAAGACTAAATTACTTTTTGCTGTATATTTTGAGATACTCAACTCAGCTCACATGTTTGTTTGGATTAAAAATTATTTGGTCTGTCAAAAGTAGGCAGGCTACTACCCCACTCTAATCATCTATCGTAAACAATCTGATAATTTATCTTACCATTTCCCAGTAGCCTTCATACTCATTCAGTAATAATGCCTAATTATGTGGGAGGTAGTAAATAGTGTAATACCGGATTTCTTATTGTTTGGGTATTTTTCTTAAATCAAGAATTAAGTCTCTTCATTTTAACCACAGAAATTTTCATTCTGTCGGGTAACATTTCACTCTGACCATATTAGAAAATGTGTTTATTTTGGGTTTTCATATAATATCGAAGCCTGCCATCGTACAGGCAAAAGTGGAGGCTCGCCTCTACTTGGTAAAGCTGCTTCAACTGCCACAGTCATTTGAACACTGAGTATTCGCTGTGCAATTATTGTGTTCACTGTGATGTAGGTGTGAACACTGTTCTGCAGGGATGTACACTGCACTGTAGCGTTCACTGTGCTACAGGTGCGTTCACTGTGCCATAGGTGTGTTCACTGTGCTCTAGTAGTGTTCACTGCGCTGTTGCTGTATTCACTGTCTTGCAGATGTACTCGCTGTGCTGTACATGAGTTCTTTGTGCATTAGGGTTCTTCATTGCACGGTGTGTTCACTGTGCCTCGGGTATGTTTGCCGTGTGTTCACTGAGGTGTAGGTGTGTTCAGTGGTCTTTAGGAATTTTCACTGTGTTCTAGGTGTATTCAATGTGCTGTTGCTGTGTTCACTATGTTCTAGGTGTGTTCACTGTGTTGTAGGTGTGTTTACTGTGTTGTAGGTGTTTTTACTGTGATGCCATTATCTTCACTGTGTGGTATATGTGTTCACGGAGTTTCAGGTGTGTTCACTGTATTGCAGGTGTTTTCACTGTGCTGTTAGTATGTTGAACATGCTCTTGGTGCGTTTAGTGTTACAGGCGTGTTTACTGTAAGGGAGGTATGTTCAATACGATGTAGGTCTCACTTCTGTAGGTGTTTTTCACTGTTCTGTGTGTGCGTGTTCACTGTTCTCTAGGAGTGATCAGTCTGCTGCAGATGTGTTCACAATACTGTAGTTGTGTTTACGGTGCTGTAGGTGTGTTAACTATGCTGTAGATATATTCACTAGTGTAGCGGTGGTTCACTTTCCTCTGGGTGTATTCATTATGCGGTGAGCGTGCTGTGATGTGGGCGTATACAGCGTGTTATTGGAGAGCTGATGGTGTGTTCATTGTAATGTGGATGTTTTCACTGTATTATGAGTACTTACTGTACTGTAGGTGTCTTCTCTGTGCCGTGTGTTCACTGTGCTGAGTGCATGTTCACTCTGTGCTGTAGATGTCTTCACTATGATTTCGGTGTGTTCATTGTTATGTAAGTGATTTTACTGTGCTGTGACTGTATTCCCCGCGTTGTTTAGTGATGTATGTGTTCCCTGTGGTGTGTGTATGTTCATGGTGCTCAGTTTGTGTACAGTGTTGTGAGTGTGATTCACCCAGCCGTAAGAGTGATTTCTGTGTTGTGGGAATGTTCACTACGCAGTGACCGTGTTAACTGTGTTGTGGGTGTGTTCGTTGTGCTTTAGGTGTGTTAACTGTGGTGAGTTCACTGTGCTATGGGTATGTTTATTGGATCGTAGGTATGTTCATTGAAGTGTAGAAGTTTCCACTATGTCGTGAGTGTATTGTGTTCTATATTCACTGTGTTGTGATTTATGTTCATTACGTTGTGTTGTATGTTCATTGTATTGTGTTGTATATTCATTTTGTTGTGTTGTATGTTCACTGTGCTTTGTTGGTGTACAATGTGTTTGTGCTAAGCCTGCTGTATAAGTGATCAATATGATATGGGTGTGTTTGCTATACTGTATATATGTTCAGTGTTGTAGGTGCGCTCACTGTGCTGTGGGTGTGTTCACTGTGCTGTGGGTGTGTTTACTGCACTATAGGTGTATTCACTATGCTGAAGGTGTGGTCACCGTGGGTGTGTGTTCACTGTACTGTGGATCTGCTTGGGTGTGCTCAGTGTGCTGTGTGTGTGTTTACTTTGCTGCTGTATTTTCATAGTGCTATAGGTGTGTTTTCTGTGTTGTCTGTTCACTGTTATGTGTGTGTTCACTGTTCTTTGTGTTTTGTGAAGTGCATTCACTACGCTGTGTGTGCTCACTATTCGGTGTGTTTATTCTGTTGTGTGTGTTCACTTTAGTGTATGTATTCATTGTGAGGTGTGTGCTCACTGTGCTCTGTGTGTTTCCTGTGCTGTGTGTGTTCACTGTGCTGTGTGTGCTATACTGTTATGTTCACTGTACTGTTGGTATGTTTTCTGCGCTGTCGGTGTGTTAACTGTGAAATAGGTGTTCACTGTGCTGTGTGTTTTCACAGTGCTATGAGAGCTCACTCTGTTGTGTGTTCACTGAGCTGTCCGTGTTCACTGTGCTGTGTGTTTACAGTGATGTGGGCGTGCTCATTATGCTGTGGGTGGGTTTACTGAGCTGTGTGTCCATTGAGCTGTGTATGTTATTGAACTGTGTTCATTGCCCTGTGTGTTCAGTGTGTTGTGGGTGTGTTCACAATGCGGAGGGGGGGGGGTGTTCACTGTACTAAGGGTGTGTTAATTGTGCTGTGGGTGTATTGTGCTGTGGGTGTGTTCACTGTCCTATGGATGTTCACAGTGTTGTGGGTGTTAACTGTACCGTTGGTGTGTTTACTGTGCTGTGAGTGTTCACAACGCTGTGGGTATTCACTATTTTGTGTGTTCAGTGTTCTATGGGTGGGTCCACTGTACTGTGTGTCTTCACAGTGCGGTGTGTGTGTTGTGGGTGAGCCCACTGTAGACTTCATTATTATAATCATTATTACAGATAAACGTGCTGAATCCCAAAGTGTCGCCTGGGAAATGGGTAATAATTTCATAATTAAATTTGATTCAAAGAACTGCTCCAATTCCTAGGATCAAAGCCTTTTAGCAGTATCTATGTTACCACCTTTAGGCGAGAGTGGACTGCTATTTAATACGCTGTAAGACTTAAAGAACTTCTAGTTTGCATTGTGTAATTACTCATAATTTTATTAATTAGGCAGGTAATTACATTAGTCAGATGATTACATTAATTAGGCAGATGATTACGTTAATTAAGTACTTGATTTCATTAAGTAGATCGTGTAAATGAATAATAAAAACACTGTTATTTGTTTGTCCATGTGTTTAGTGTATCTCTTGAGTCAACATTTCTTAGCTAATCTATGTTGCTAGGAGAGTTAATATTGTTGATGTTTTATTCCTAAATGCTGGTATCAAATCATGTGTCAAAATATTCTCCACCTGCTTTCCTGAGACAGGGTTTGTTGGGTTTAAATATTTCAGGTCTTCTGTACATAATGTTTCATGTCTTCTGTACATAATGTTTCATGTCTTCTGTACATAATGTTTCACGTCTTCTACACATAATGTTTCATGTCATCTGAACAAAATGTTTCATATCTTCTGTAAATAATGGTTCATGTCTTCTGTGCATACAGAGACGAGATTATTTTGATTCATAAATAGTGACTGAAGAACACTCAAAATAGAGATAAACTGAAGGACATATATATATCTTGTTATATGTTTCATGATAACATCCCGAGCTGGAGTTGTACGTGTTCTTAATCAGTTATCAAGCATATCTTGCCGATGTACTTGATAAGCGAACCAATTTTCCGTATCCCCTAATAAAGATCAGGTATGTAATTACTTTAATTAATGATGTGGATACTTCAGATGAGCTTCTAGCCATCTGACGTACATCCTGTTTATTGACGTTCAGAGAATATTCGTGTATCTGTTTCATAAGAAGCATATACAACAATATAAATTACTGTTAGTATCCATCTCCCTTTTGCCACCTGATGCCCTCGCTTCTTCCTGCCCTGCAGCGCTGTATAGCCCTTGTGGCTTAGCGCTTCTTTTTGATTATAATAATGTGAGTAGCCTTTTATAACCTAGTTGGTATCTGGAATCACTTGTTAGGTAAAGTTTGTCAACACACACAACAAGTGTCTCCTGATGCATCTCTGTCATATGATCTACCCACAACTGCAACTTTTGGTCATCTGACATGATGGAAATATAAACACATATGCAGTATAATGTGATCCTTTATTGACAACGTTTCGCCCACGCAGTGGCCTCTATCAAGTCACAAAAGTTCACATAAGGTTGTCAATAAAAAAACATTAAACTGCAAGTGTTTAAATTTTTTCCCTTTTGTCGGGGATTTA
>NC_069406.1:82415349-82446309 GCF_026875155.1 Cherax quadricarinatus | reverse complement strand
ATATATTCTATGTATGAACACGGGGTATTCATATTCAATTTACAGCTAAAAATCAATCATAAGGTGTCATGTAAGCAATAGGGACTGTCTTCAGATCACACACCAACACATGAATCTCTGGGATTATCTTAAAGTTTTGATCATAAACAAACTCAACAAGCATCACGTAATAATTGCTGATCAGTCTAACATCAGTCTCATCCAGGCAGAAGACCCACGGATATCTGGCTTTCTAAACAGCATGTATAATTACCTACTACTGGCCTCAGTAATCAAACCCACGCGAATTACTGAATCTCTTGACCCCAAATGATCAAATATAGCAACTACTATAAAAGCTGGCATTTTCACTGATAACATAACGGAGAAATCTGGTTCTACGACACGGTCAGTGAATAATTTTTTTTGTTTATTAGCACTGATGAATGGAAGAGAGAATTCAGAATAGGTTCAAGATATTAATTCGCATATTCATATCTTTCTACAGACAATTTAATGCCTCTGTGAAAAACACTGTCCCGTAAAAACCAAACGTCACAACAAAATAAAAGAATATCCCTTGGCTTACCAGCAACACCCTCAGTACCATTGACTACAACCATACTTATTAAAAAATACGGAATGAGCTTAAATACTCAAAGAATGAACAAAAAGCTATACATTAACACTGCTAATAAAAAAAATGTTAACTGTATTATGGCAACACACTTAGAAATATAAGGCAATATCATGCAGAGTGCGTACGTAGTTTGTATATAAAGCGAAAGGGGATAAAAGAAGGTGTAGCAATTAGAGGGAAATATTGTAGATAAGTACACTAGGTAAAGAAAGAATTTGTGGTAAGACACAAAGCAGGATCGCAGATGATTTGTAGAGGATATATGTAGATAAAGTGTTTATATTGAAGCATATAAGTGAACAATAATTAGATAATGGTAAGTAAGTTTTCGTTGCATTTATGGTTATAGAAAAGTTATATGATAGGGTTGATAAAGAAGAATTTGGCAGATGTTGCAAGTATATGGAATAGAATATTGGAAGGTTACTAAAAGCAGTTAAGAGTTTTATGTGTGGATAGTGAGGCTTGTTTCCTTACTGTCAGATATTCCAAGATATATTGGACTGTTTTTCCTGTTATGCATGCCTGCTCCTCTAGCTTTCGTACCAGTCTCGTTGCGATAGTGTCAAAAACCTTTTAGAGTCCACGAAAATGCAGTATACCTATTTCTTTCTCAACTCTCTTTGTCGTTGAACTCCAACAGGTTTGTGATGCAGGATTTTCAGTTCCTGCAAACCTTACTGGTTATATGGACCGACTCTTTTCTAGGTACTCCACCATTCTTCGCCTGATAATCTTCTCCATAACTTTACAAACATACCAACGACACTAGTGTGCAGTTTAATACTGACTGTCTCGTTTCTTAAATACTGCGGCTGCATTTACTGTCAACCACACTTCTTGCAATTGCCCTGTTTCAATAGACTTGACGATTTTTGCTAGCACACACACACTGGCCTCAGCTCCCTCTCTCCACACTCGGACGGTTGTGTGTGTTGTGTCCAAAAGTTACTGATGCACTCTTTCACGTCTGGTTGTTTGATGCTTCTCTCCTTAGAGAAAACCTCCGTAAATCTCGTGCTGAGCTATTCACATTATTCCTCGTGCCATGTTCCGGTTCATGCATTCCTGGATTCCAGGGCCTTGCATATGGGTGAAGGGGGTGAAAGAGGTTGGATTGGGTTCGGGGTATGGAAAGGGGGTGGGATATTGTGATTGCAGTTTTGAGGAAGGTATTTGTGCTGGAAGAAATGGGGACTGTGGGTGTGGAGTATGGTCTATTTTGGGCTATTGTGCTTGGATGGGAGTGGAGGCCAGGGCTTGAATGAGGTCAGTGAACCTTGCAGTCCTCTGGAGGATGAGCTTCCATTATAATAATAATGATGATAATATATTTATTTCTACACGTACGAGTACAAAGTATACAGGCCTAGCTCACATCAGTGACATATTACTATGTAGACAGACGCTTGTTATGCAGAGCATTTCGGGCAAATTTAAACGTATTAGTGGTTGAAGAACTGTCACGAAGGAGGATTTAATTGTAATATAAATTTAATAAGCTAATGTAATATGAGAACTAAAATATATACATATCATGATCGCTTTCATTTAAGGTGGAATAAGTCGTAACATAGTAGGTGTACTGGAAGGTAGGCCTAGAACTAGATTACTTTAACAGAATATAGGCGTTAAATTTTGAATTTAATTATATAGGGACAATCTTTAAGTAAAGGTATTTGAAGTGCTGTGGTTATTATAATTGTAAAATCTTTAATGTTATTTGCTTGTGCATTGGTTGGTGTGGCATTTGTGACTTTCCTTGAACGAAAGATTTTAAGGCTCATTCAAATTCGGAAAGGGCCTAATAATTTGGGGATTTTAGGGTTCCTTCAAACTTTTTCAGATGCTGTGAAGTTTTTTGTTAAGGAGCAAAGCGTACCTTGAATATCTATTTTCTTGCCTTATTATTTATCTCCTGTGTTTGGTTTATTTATTGCTTTGATTTTGTGGAGATTTACCCCTTACGAGTTAGGGTTGGTTAATTTTGACATAAGTGTATTATTTTTTTTTATGTTTAAGGCTTCTAGGGATGAGGGCAGGATGGTCTTCGAACTGCAAGTACTCTTTGTTAGGGAGACTTTAGGCAGTAGCTCAGACTATTTTGTATGAAGTAAGGTTGGCTTTGATTTTGTCTTATATTTTTTTAACAGGGAGGTTTAGATTTGCAGAGTTTTGGCTATTGCAGGAGAATATATGATTTTTTTTTTAATAACACTTCCTCTTTCTATAGTTTTGTTAGGTTCGTGTTTAGCTGAAATCGTACTCCTTGTGATTTTGCTGAGGCTGAGTCCCACTTTGGTCAGTTTTGTCCCAGGATGCGATCCACACCAACTGACTAACATCTAAGTACCCATTTTAATGATGGGTGAACAAAGACAACCGGCGTAAGGAAACACGCCAAGTGTTTCTGCCCTCGCCGGTATCGAAGCCGGACCCTCACTGTGTGAAGCGAGAGCTTTTGCCACGAGGCCACGGGGCACCGTCTATGTCGATACCTGCCCTGTCTCGCCTTCCTGCCTGTGACGTCTTTGTTTCCTCTCCTAATTGCTCCCGTTCCATTTTTGTTCTGTCCCTGTTGAGGTACACTTGGCGATGTTTTTCTGTCGCCTAACAGTGGTGTGTGTACTCACCTATACTCAACTAATATATATATATATATATATATATATATATATATATATATATATATATATATATATATATATATATATATATATATATATATATATAATTATGTACTCACCTATTTGTGGTTGCAGGGGTCGAGTCATAGCTCCTGGCCCCCACCTCTTCACTGATTGCTACTAGGTCCTCTCTCTCCCTGCTCCATGAGCTTTATCATACCTCGCCTTAAAACTATGTATGGTTCCCGCCTCCACTATTTCACTTTCTAGGCTATTCCACGGCCTGACTACTCTATGACTGAAGAAATACTTCCTAACATCCCTTTCATTCATCTGAGTCTTCAACTTCCAATTGTGATCTCTTGTTTCTGTGTCCCCTCCCTGGAACATCCTGTCTTTGTCCACCTTGTCTACTCCGTGCATTATTTTATATGTCGTTATCATGTCTCCCCTGACCCTCCTGTCCTCCAGTGTCGTCAGGTCGATTTCCCTCAACCTTTCTTCGTAGGGCAATCCCCTTAGCTCTGGGACTAGTCTTGTTGCAAACCTTTGCACTTTCTCTAATTTCTTGACGTGCTTGTCCAGGTGTGGATTCCAAACTGGTGCTGCATACTCTAGTATGGGCTTGACGTAAATGGTATACAGAGTCTTGAACGATTCCTTACTGAGATATCGGAACGCTATCCGTAGGTTTGCCAGACGCCAGTATTCTGCAGCAGTTATCTGATTGATGTGCGCCTCAGGAGATATGCTCGGTGTTATACTCACTCCCAGATTTTTTTCCTTGAGTGAGGTTTGCAGTCTTTGTCCATCTAGACTATACTGTGTCTGTGGTCTTCTTTGCCCTTCCCCCAATCTTCATGACTTTGCATTTGGTAGGGTTAAACTCAAGGAGCCAGTTGCTGGACCTGGCTTGTAGCCTGTCCAGGTCTCTTTGTAGTCCTGCCTGATCCTCGTCCGATTTGATTCTTCGCATTAACTTCACATCATCTGCAAACAAGGACACTTCTGAGTCTATCCCTTCCGTTATGTCATTCACATATACCAGAAACAGCACAGGCCCTAGGACCGACCCCTGTGGAACCCCGCTTGTCACAGGCGTCCACCCTGACACCTCGTCACGTGCCATGACTCGTTGTTGCCTCCCTGTCAGGTATTCTCTGATCCATTGTAGTGCCTTTCCTGTTATGTGTGCCTGATCCTCTAGCTTTTGCAGTAACCTCTTGTGAGGAACTGTGTCGAAGGCGTTCTTGCAGTCCAAAAAAATGCAGTCGATCCACCCCTCTCTCTCTTGTCTTCTGTCATCTTGTCATAAAACTCCAGTAGGTTTGTGACACAGGATTTTCCTTCTCTGAAACCGTGCTGGTTGTCAATTATACACTTGTTTCTTTCCAGGTGCTCCACCACTCTCCTCCTGATGATCTCCATGACTTTGCATACTATACACGTTAGAGATACAGGTCTGTAGTTTAGTGCCTCATGTCTGTCTCCCTTTTTAAAAATTGGGACTACATTTGTCATTTTCCATACCAGGGAGTTGCCCAGTTTCAATGGATGTGTTGAAGATCTTTGTTAATGTCACACACAGCATCTCTGCTCCCGCTCTAGGACCCACGGAGAGATGTTATCTGGTCCCATCGCCTTTGAGGTGTCAAGTTCACATAGCTTTTTCACCTCCTCCTTGTTATGTGTACCTCATCCAGCACTTGTTGGTGTACCCCCCTGTTCTGATTTCCTGGAGTCCTACTGGTTTCCACTGTAAATACTTCTTTAAATCTCGTGTTGAGCTCCTCACATACCTCTCGGTCGTTTCTTGTGAACTTCCCATCACCCTTCCTCAGTCTGATTACCTGGTCCTTAACTGTTGTTTTCCTCCTGATGTGGCTATACAACAGCTTCGGGTCAGACTTGACTTTCGATGCTATGTCATTTTCATATTGTCGCTGAGCCTCCCTTCTTATTTGCGCATATTCGTTTCTGGCTCTTCGGCTAATCTCTTTATTTTCCTGAGTTCTCTGTCTTCTGTAACTTGTCCATTCTCTAGTACACCTAGTTTTTGCCTCCCTACACCTTCCCATTATTTCCGTTTCCCTTGGGAACAAACCTGTCCTCTGCCTCCTTGCATTTTGTTGCCACATAGTCCAACATTTCTTGTACTGGTTTTCCTGTCAGTTCCCTCTCCCACTGAATGTCTTGCAGGAAGTTCCTCATGCCTGAGTAGTTCTCCCTTTTGTTGTTTGGTTTTTCCATCCTATTCCTGCTACTCTCTCCATTTGAAGCTCAACTATGTAGTCAAAGCACAGAACCACATGATCACTAGCTCCTAGGGGCCTTTCATACATATCCTCGATGTCCGAGCTACTCAAGGTGAATACAAGGTCCAGTCTTGCTGGATCATCCTCACCTCTCTCTCTCTGGTAGTGTCTCTAACATGTTGATGCATGAGGTTTTCCAGTACCACATCCATCATCTTGGCTCTCCATGTTTCGGGACCCCCATGGGGCCCCAGGTTTTCCCAGTCAATCTCCTTGTGATTGAAATCACCCATAACTAGTAACTTTGCTCCACCCCATGTGTGCTCTTCTGGCCACCTCGGCTAGTGTGTCGACCATTGCTCTGTTGCTCTCATCGTATTCTTCTTTTGGCCTCCTGCAGTTCTGTGGTGGGTTGTACATTTCTGCAATTATCACCTTATGTCCCTCAGACTGGATTGTTCCTACTAAGTAGTCCCTTTCGCCCGTGTCATCATTCCTTCCATTTTCTCAAAACCCCACTGGTTTTTAATGAGCAGTGCAACTCCTCCTCCCCCTCCCTTCCCTCTGTTCTTCCTGAGGATTTGATATCCGGATGGGAAGATTGCATCTGTTATTATGCTTGTGAGTTTTGTTTCTGTGAGTGCTATTATGTCTGGGGATGTCTCTTTGATTCTTTCATGCCACTCCTCACACTTATTTGTTTTTCCATCTGCATTTGTATACCACACCTTCAACTTCTTTTCTAAGACTGTTGTCTGGGAGGTATATTGGGGTTGAGGAAGTGGGAGACCTGATAAGGAACTATGGGTGGTTGCTGTGGAGGTGGAGTTTGTAATGCAGTGAGTGGGGGCATTGGATATGGCATTGGTGTTTTGGTTTAGAATGTTTGGTTGCACTGGGGTTGACCTGGTTGGGGGGCTTCTATAGGAAGTTGTGAGGAAGGCTGTATTTGATCTTCTTCCTGTGTCTGGGATCTCCTGTCTGTCTTCTCCATCCCCTCTCTTTCCTCCTTTCGCCTTTGTACCATCTCTCTCAGTTTCTGCCTTTCTTCTCGTGTTCTGTTGCGGTCGAGATGCACCTTCCTGTATGCTGGCATGTCCCTTAATCTTGCTTTCTCCTGCAGGATCCTGTTCCGAGTCGATTCTGCCTTAAAAGTCATTTTCATTGGCCGGGTTCTTCTTGCAAACCCCCCTATTCTCCGAAAATTTTCCAGCTGGGTCATGTCATCTTCTCCTATTGCTTTTATGATGCTTTCAATTGCTTTTTTTTCCTTGTTTTCTTGCTTCATATGTTTTCCCTTCAACTTCCTGGAGCCCATACACAAAGACTGACCTCTCCCTTTCATTCTCCCACTGCATATCCTTGTGTATCCACTCATTCAATTTAATTTCCTCCATTGCAGCTTTCCTTTCTTCAGTTTCACTATCTATTGCACTTGGGCTCTGTGGCCTGTTATTTTCCCTTCTCGGCTTTCCCTGGGCTCTGCTGTGGGCTGTTAGGGCCTCCACATATAGCTTAGCTCTTTCATTTACTACAGTCCCCTCTGATAGAGCTTCTACATGCAGTTTTGCTCCTTTTTTCCCTACAGTCCCCTTATTTATGACTGATGATGTCATTCCCAAAGTGTTCTTTAGTTCTTTAGGCTGTTTCAGATTTTTCAGTTCCTCTTCTAATGTCTTTATCCTAGCCTCTGCTGCTATGACTTGCATCTCCCACTTCCTGCTTTCCATATCTATCCTCTCTTCCATTCTTATGCTAAGTTCTTCTAGTTTCTTTTCCCATTCATTTTCCCTTCTTGTGAGCTCTGCTTCCCAATCTTCCTTTGCAGATTCATCCTCCTGCCCCTTGGTTTTCCCACCTGCTCTCTGGCAACCCATTTCTTTTTTATTTTGATTGCCTCAGAATGGAAAACTTACGTAATTCTGTGTGTTAGGTGAGTAGTGTTTGTCAGAGTGTGGGGGGAAGGTAGAGGAACTGTGGACAGTGGCTATATGGGAGAGAGGGGTGAGGAGGGAGATTTAGGGGGAATATGGGGAGTGAGAAGGAGGGAGAAGCAAGGGGGTGAATGGGAGAGGGAGAGGGGGGAAGGAGGGAGAGGTGAGGAGGAGGAGGGTGACTGAGAGAGGGGGGATCAGGGGAAGGAGTGAGTTGTTGGTGGGGAGGGGGGTAGTATGTGTGTCAGAGTCTGTATATGTAAGTGTGTGTGTGTGTGTGTGTGTGTGTGTGTGTGTGTGTGTGTGTGTGTGTGTGTGTGTGTGTGTTTGGTTATGTGTGGAATTGTGTGTGGGTTTATTAAGTGTCTGAAAAGTAGGTGGAATTGTGCATTCGAGTGATATGTGGAGTGTCAGTGGTTCCTTGCCTGACCACAACCTCTTGTGACCTGACCCCCACCCTCCTGGGACTTGACCTGCACCTACTTATAATGTTGCCCTTTATGCTTGTCCTACCACCTAGGCTTATAGTAACTTACTCGCCTTGTTCCATAGATTACCAATTGCTACTCCCTATTGAGTACTTGAGTGCCTATTCTTTATCGTGCTAGGAGAGTTGGACCATTCACAATCAGCTTGGCGGTTAATTGGAACCTGAAACCCCACACCCAAACAACCACACATAGGTGAATACATACTTGCAATGCAGTTGTAGCAGCCTGTAGATTGTCCAGCTCGATGTGACGTCCTGGCGTAGATCCACTCAATTTCTTCTCGTTATATAATGTGCCCTATTCAGTGTGTTTCTTTCACTGGTCACACGATTGTTTCACTTTGTTAACTTTCTTGGATGACACGTGGCAATGTCGCCTCAGCACCCACACTAGCCTGCCCGCTCTGACTGGGCTACCACGTTTTACTTTCTAGATCACTTACAAAATTGTGGCTCTCCCCACACTTATGTGACTCAGGCAGATTGTAAATCGCTTCAAGGAATTGTTCACTACCCTAACACACTTAACAACCCTTGCAGAACACTTGGATAGCCCTCAAAAACACTAATATTAGCGGAGCATGGAAGGCGTGACTCGCGCATGCGGTGTCCCTACTGTGTGTGTGTGTGTGTGTGTGTGTGTGTGTGTGTGTGTGTGTGTGTGTGTGTGTGTGTTTGTGTAATTGTTTATGAGACTTTGATTATTACAGTACAACCCAACACAACACACTCGAGTCCATTACAGCCGAATTCAACACAACATAGCCGAAAACATTACAACACAAGGCATGCATACTCAATGCAATAAAACAACACAGCGCAAAAGAGCACTACCCAAGAAAACAAGCCACAAATCAGTGCAACACATGACAAAACATAACAGACTTCCGTACAAAACATGGGACAATAATACATCACAAAACTGAATACAATACAACGCAAAGCCATACACTACAGAGCACAATACAGAACAGCATTGAACACTACAAAAATCATTCAGCAAAGAACAACACAACACAATAACATATAGCCAAGAACAGCACAAAAAATGCAACACAATACAAAGCAACATAATTTAACTGGAAATCTGCAAATTATAAAGCGCCTACACAAAAGAACATCCACAACACAACACACTCAACACTGCACACGATATAAAAAATGGAACATTACAACAACACACAAACTCGGTCGTGGACAGCAGTCCATGACTATAAAAAAAAGTACATAACACATCAACATACAATACAACGAAATACACTTAAGAGAACAACGAGAACACTTAAGACACACAACAAAACACAGTGTAAGTGAACACGACACAATAAACAAACACAAAGCACAACACTAGACACACAAAACACTCAACAGAATAATATGAAATAAAACAAAGCACACAGCACAACACAGCACAAAATGCACAAATCCCCAACACAGGGAAACACAGCACAGCACAACACACAACTACCCACAAAATAAACAGCGCAATACAAAACACCTAAACATAACACCTTACAATACTTTTCACAACATACAATGCAACACTGCGCAGCAGTCAAGTAGAACACAATACTACAAAATAACAGAACACACAAATGTGTATAAAACAAAACAACTAAACAAAACAAAATACAACACCTCACGAAACACAACTCAGAAAACCAAATACAACAATAATACACAGTACTGTTCAGTACACAACATAACTAAACATAAAACACTTCAAAACAGCACAACATAACAGAGTACAATGCAGAACAACACACAGCAGAACACGAAAGAGCACAACGCAACAAAACACAATTAAACATAACGCAGCACTATATATCACTACATGACTCAAAACAAAATCAGACGAAAGACCACAACACAACACATTGTGTTACACATGTGTCTTAGTGAGCAACATAGCACAAAAATTCACGAGACAACATAATAAGAAAAAAATAACCCTTTTCAGTATAAAACGGATGAACAAAACACGACAAAACGCAATACTACATAAAGAAAGACAACATAACACAGCACAAGAGAGCACAATATATCACAACTCAGTACAGCACAGTACGTCAGAATAAAACGTGTCACGAGACGGAATACATCAAAACTCCACGCAACACAGCAAAAAAACGACAGAATATTATGTAACACGCGACAGAAGACAACCCACCAAAATACAGCACAATAAAGCACTACTCAGCCAACACAACTGTATGAAATCAAGAGCACTAAGGAAGGTTTACAGTATTTGGCCATTAATAAAGTCCTCATGCTTGGAACAACACATGACAACAAATACAAACACAACGAGAGAATTTTCGAGTACTTGAATATTCCTTCCACCAATATTTACATAATATAATATAATGATAGCAGTACGAACTCACCCACTGCAGTTAGTTCACAACTCATACTAGAGATCAAAATGTGTACTCAGCCTGTTGGTGACAGACTGACTCCAACCAGTGGAGTCAGCTGGAGTCAACTTTTTAACCGGTTGGTTGAAGGATAAACCTGGCAGCGAGTCAGCGTCAAGAGGGAGCCGCTACACCCACTCCGTGCTTACTGCTAGTTTGGCTAGTATGGAAGGATTGCAAGAAGTGGTTGTGTGATGAACGCAGAATAAATTGTATGTATTGTGTGTGTTTGGTATGTACTTGGTACATACCAAACACACACAATACAACACAACACAGCGAATTACAACCTAGCACAACACAATACATCATATGACAGTACTCCTCTATATAGCACAACTCATCACATCACAACCTATCACAGCACATTACAGCACATCACAACCTAGCACACCAAAAAACATCACGATAGAGAACATCACAATTTACCATTCCACACCACAGTACAGCACATCACAGTATAGCGAAGCACAATACATCACATCACAGTCTAGCATAACACGCTATAACGCAATACGGTACGGCGCATCTCAACACAATACATCAGAACATAACTTGACAGAACTCAACACAATACACCACACACAGATACAAACACAACATGACACAGCACAAGACAGAACAGCACATCCCACAGCACAGCACATCACACACAGAACAAGACAGCACAGCACATCACACACAACAGAACAAGACAGCACAGCACATCACACACAGAACAAGACAGCACAGCACATCACACGCAACAGAACAAGACAGAAAACAATATGACACAACATGACACAGGACATGACACAACACAGCACAACACAACATGAGAGAACACAACAGAACAAGACAGAAAACAATATGACACAACATAACACAGGACATGACACCACAACACAGCACAACCCAACATGAGAGAACACAACCCAACATGAGAGAACACAACCCAACATGAGAGAACACAACACAACACAGCCGAGCCCTTTCAGTTTATGACACTGTTGAGTCTCGTAAAAAATCCATATCTTGTGGCCAGGTCCACGGCGCTTCTGTTTCTTCTTGTCCTCACCCCTTGCCATCCCCTTCCCATGCCCCCACCTCTCTCTCTCTCTCTCTCTCTCTCTCTCTCTCTCATGGTAAGTATTTAATTATAAACCATTTCAGCATTGCTTCTTGTACTAGACTCACTTCTCATTTATTTAACCTGTTCCCTCACAACTATCCTCCCCACAATTTCTCCTTCGCTTCTTTCCTCCCCAACATTTTCTCCCTTGCTCTCTTTCCTTCCTGACACACTCCCTCTCTCCCTTTTCTCCCCACCACTCTCTCCCAACTCTCCTCCCCAAGACACACTCCCTGGCACCCTTTTCTCCCCCTACCAGTCTCTCCCACCTCTCTCTCCTCCCCAGCACACTCTACCTTCCTCTCTTTCTTCCTTACCACTATTTCTCTCTGTCTTTCCTCACCATCCCTCTCTCCCTCACAATTCTCCTCCCCAACGCTCTCTCCTTTGCTCTCTTTCCTACCCACCACACTAACGCTATATTTGCTCCCAAACACACACTCCCTCGTTCTGTTTCCTCCCCACCACTCTCCTCCCCTCCACTCTCTCCCTCAAAACTCTCCTCCTCAACACTCCCTCGCTCTCTTTTCTCAACACTTTCTCCCTCGCTCTCCTTCCTCACCACTCCTCTCTGCTTTTTTCCCCTCCACCACTCTCGCACGCATCTCCCCAACACACACTCCCTCGCTTTCTATCTCCCTCTCTCTCCCTGTACTCACTTCCCCACACTTCATCTTTCTCCCACACTCTCTCTCCTCCTCTCATCACCATCACTCTCCCTAACTTTCTCCTTCCACTTTTCTCTCTGTCTCCTTTCCACATATCTCTCCTCTCTTCCCTCCCACCAGTACAAAAAATTTCTCCTCTCCTCCCCAAACCTCAAAGTCTTGTTTCTACCTTGTCTACACCACCACCTAACAAACCTAGCTCTGCTAAACACACTCTTACCACTCTCGTGTTCCTGCCCCCAAACCCACCGCCTCCCCGTCCATAGTCCTCCAAAACTCCCTCCGCAACACTACATCCACTAGCTCCTGTTTTCTCACACTTTCCTCGCACCTCTGTACCACAATGGCAGTTTTTACACCTCCACTACTCCGCACGACTCTAGCCAACACTCACTCCTCACTGCTTTCTAATGTACCACATTACTCTCATACCCCGGTCTGGATTCCCACCTCTTCTCCTCCCCCTCCCTAACCACTCCCTCCCATAGATTTCATCCCCATCATTTCTACCCATAAAGTTTGCACGCACTTGCCCAACAATTTTGATCTCCCCGCTTCACTCCCCCTATATCAATCTCTTACGATATCATTTCCATGAACTGACACACTCAGGCACCAGCGAGATTGTCCTAGTAAAAAATTGCATTGGGCACTACGTCGCAGTCAACCTCAAACAATAATCTTGTTATACTAGTCCTATGTTAGTAGCACACGACCTGAGTTTGAACACCTATGCCGCGGTAATCCCGAGCCGTATGTTTATATCACACTCATACTCGTAATCATGTTGACTAGCCTCGTATATAACACTAGCCTCATATACAGCATTCTAGCCTCATATAACATGTTAGCCAAATATACAACACACTTTCCTCATATATAACACACTAATCTCATATACACACTTGCCACATACAGAACAGAGTAGCCTCTTATCCTTACCATTAAAATGGCCGATACCAATACTTTCCTATATGAAGCAGGGTAAGCATTGCTTTCCATGCTTCAGATATCAGTTCCATGCTTTTTATAACAAAAATATTCCATTGTTCAATAAACATATAATTTAATTTTACGTATGTATCATTCTCAAGTTTTCTTTATATATAGGAGTGTAAAACTTAAAGCTGTAGTTTGACAGTAGCTTCCATCTCTTGAAAATCTGTCATTTGAGAACGCAATATTTCATTTGATTAATCATCTCTACTTGCAGAGTGATATGATTTACTTCTACCATACATAAAATTCCTGCCATTAATTAATGTATATAAGTTTAATAAAATTTCTGCGAAGTCTATGTAAATACGAGTTAGTTCAATCTAACACATAGTAAAAAGCGTTATCACGTCGGATGTTTACCCTCAGGAATACCTACTGTCGCTGAGAAGGAATGCTGCTACTATTTACTACCGGATGTACGTGGCTTAGGGTAACAACGACTAACATTCATTTCCACCAAGCAAGACAACACCCCTGCCGGCTTCCCCATAACAAATCACCCATGGAAGCCATTAAATTGCCATTTATTACTTTGCCACCCATCCCTAACGCACGACACATTAAAGTTGCCACGAAACTAGTTAACCTTTAGATAAATATCAGCTATGTTCCACCAAAGCACGGAACATGACTCATCCTTTTGTTCTGCAATGCCTGCCAGGCCATTCGACCAGGAGGTACAAGTTACTAAAATTATCTCTTATATGGGAAACGAGTGAATTACCCATAAATGATACTCTTATCCACCTTAATCATCGAAAAAACACCCTACAGAGAAGTGAGTTATCTCTTCTAATATCTCCAACATGAATGCTCCAATCATCAAATGATTATAGAAGAATGCTTAAGGAAAAATCAATCAGAATAACACCAGCCACGATAAACTTGCCCCCACAGATTCCAATGCAGCCCCTATGATTCTCTGTAGGAGAAATACAACCTGATCTAATCACTGGTCAACTACCAAAATGCTTCCGAGACCAGAGTAGCAATTTCCAACTAATTTTAGGTCACTGATAATAAACATCATGGTTAAAATTGTTTGTTAGCTCTAATTTTCAATATACACCTACTTGTCATAACAGGTTCCAACAGGCTTCCAGCAGCAGTGTGTTTCTTACCACACTCCAGTCTCACTGCCCTTCATTATTGTTCCAGCAGTCATAGAAGGTGGTTGTGATGTGCAAGTTTATATTTTGAGGTGAAAGGTAGGTAATTTTCTTGTCAAACACTTTTTAAACCTACAATAAATGTTCACCGAGCAAGATGCTTGTGAGACATATTTTATTTTTCTACTGAATGAAGTAAATACTTCTGCTTAGCTGTCATGCTCTGTTTTATAATGATAAGTTAGTGAATAAATTTTCTGTTTATCTTCTAATTGTTGTTTTCTACATTTGCGGTGAGGTGACCTTTGCATCGCAGAAGCGCCGTATAACTGTTATGGTTAGAAAGGCATATCACCTAAATTTTGGATGCAAGATTGGTGACCAGGATAAGAACTGGGTTCCACACATATTCTGCAACAGTTGTGCTACTAACCTTTCCCAATGGTCGAACAGGAAGAGGAAAGGAATGCCTTTTGCTGTGCCAATGACATGGCGGGAGCCAACAGACCATACCAACAATTGTTATTTCTACAAGGTACCTCCAGTACAAAAGGGCTTGTCAAAAAAAAAAAAAGGATCCATTGAATATCCAAATATTCCATCAGCTATTCGCCCAGTTCCACATGGAGATGATCTACCTGTTCCTGATGCACCAACTTCGGTATCCCTCGAGTCAGATGAAAGTGGTGAGGAGGAAGAAGACAAGGATGACAGCACTGGATTACAGAGTAACCGAAACTTTGATGAAGCATACTCCTCCAGGCCACATCTTCTAACAAAAGGGGAACTCCATGACCTTTCTGGGATCTGCAACTACCCAAAAATAAGGCAGAGATGCTAGGCTCTCGTCTTCAACAGCGGAATCTCCTAGCAGCGATATGAAGATTTCAGAATTTCGTGACTGTCATCAAGGCTTACAAGAACATGAGATGCAACAAGTCACTTAAAATCCACTCTTTGGACTCACATTTAGACTCTTTTTTTTCCAGCGAACTGCGGGGCAGTTAGTGACGAACATGGTAAAAGGTTTCACCAACATATTTCAACTGTTACCAGAGTAGATCCAATACCAGGACAAGAACCCAACGTGCATAAGCCAGCCGTCCTTCTCATCTGGATCAGAGGGTGGTTTTACGGGGTTAAGACCAAAACATCAAGCAAATATACAGTGCGTCAGTTGGAAATTATGCAGAGCGTTTCCTGTTCGAAGTACACAAGGTTTGCAGGTATTTGTTTCGCTGTAGTTTTCCAGAGACTATGAGCTCTATCTTCTTTTTCTGTAGCATCTCTCTGTACACTAGGAAACAAAGGACGTAGGAATCCAGGAATCAAGCCCGTTACTGTGGGTAATTTTCTACGCGACCTTTTGCCAGGGCAGCTGTGAAAATAGTCAATCATGATGCATCCATCATGATTAGACTATTTCAGTGCCCGCACATGTTCGAAATCGTCGATCAAGTTGGATTCTACATATGCGTTTAATTTAGTCAAAAGAAGCGTTATACTCAGAACTGTTCATTACCAAATCCTCATTTACCCTCGATCCGTTATTCCACTCATTTTACAGCAGTGACTAGAAATTTTTCTTTCGGAACACGAAATCAACTCCCGTGAAGAGTCCAGTGGTAACTTCCTTGCCTTTCTCCTTTAACTGTTTAACAATCTAAAAGGTCACCGAAGTGATGAACAACGAGCTCAATATTTGGTTCGTGGAGAATAGCGCGCTGGTTAGCAACCCAGAGTCCCTGTCAGAGGACACACTAATTATCGAAAACAAAGAGAGAATTTAGACGAATTAGACCTCTTCCTCAATTCCTCGAAATGTGAAATAGTGTCGTATCCCAGCCAGCGACGGCACCGGAATATTTATACTGAAATGCTTAGAGATGGTTATCTGCATTTGAGAGGACGGCTAGGTAATTTGTTATATAGGCAGAGTTATTATTATTACTATTTTAATTTTGGGAACTTTGAGTGGCTGAGGTGATTTTTACTGTATCCAGCCTACACACCAGTGACAGTCACAGCTGCCCAGGACTACAGGTCGTCAATCCCACTGACTAAAACTTGCATTGCGTACCACTTATGTTTAAAGCTATACGTGAGACTCTGGAAAAAAAATCTCTGATGTCAAAAGGATCGTTCCAGTCACGGTATTGTGCCTTATTTTGTTATTTATTGATGGAAACCAGGGTTAGTAACAGTGATGCCAACGATGCCTTTTATCTCCTCACCAAGTTCCTGTCCCTCAATAAGCTGACATAATTTTTACGATCTTTTCCATCGTTTGCTTGCCCCGAGCTGAGAGAGCACGACACGCTTCTAATGTCTCTCAGAGAAAGTGTCCTAGGCGTTTTCCTGGACAAATCACAATAAAATCACGGTAAAATCTAACTACAGTGGCAGTCAGTTTAGGCGATTTGGGTTATATGTGTGTACAGCCTCTCAATTTGCCTTGCCAGCCTTATTATCCTCATCTAATTAATTCAACAGACTAGTTAAGGAAATTCTACTAGTTGTCTGGTTTGAGCGCATGAGGTGTGAGCTTCCAATTGTCTTGTTTGAGCGCATGAGGTGTGAGCTTCCAATTGTCTGGTTGTGAGCGTCTGAGGTATGAGCTGGTAGCTGTCTGATAGTGAGTGCCTGAGGTGTGAGCTTCCTGTTGTTTGGGTGTGAGCGTCTGAGATGTGAGCTTCCAGTTATATCTATAGTTATCCGTTTCATTTTTTTAGATCGACTTTGTCTCTGTCCAGTTTTTTGGTATTTTTCTGTCTGTATATAAGTCAGTATGCCGATAAGCGTGTTTGAATGACTGTGAATGTACATGTGTCTAATCCAGCGTGGGCCATGGGTTGGAGTAATGGCAGGCGAGTTTCCTTACTGGTATGCCATGGGATTAGATACTGTATGTCATGGGATTAGACACTGCATGTTCTTTCAGTTGTTTTTAAACCTGTTATTACGATTTTCCTTAATTATTAAAGCTGTATGTGGCGGCCTCTCTCCCTGCTTGTATTGGTCTGTGCGAATGTTTGTCTGTGCCGGTACGTATACAAGTATGTTGTGTGCATGTGTCTGTGCTCACCTATTTGTGGTTGCACCGGTCGATTCATAGCTCCTAGCCCCGCCTCTTCACTGATTGCTTCTGGGTCCTCTCTCTCTCACTGCTCCATGAGCTTTATCAAACCTCTATTTAAAATTATATATGCTTCCTGCCTCCACTACGTCACTTTTTAGGCTCTTCCACTTCCTGACAACTCTATGACTGATGAAATACTTCCTAACGTCCCTTTGACCCATAGGAGTTTTCAACTTCAAATTGTGACCCTTTGTTTCGGTGTCCCATCTCTGGAACATCCTGTCTTCGTCCACCTTGTCAATTCCTCGTAGTATTTTATTTGTCGTTATCGTGTCTCCCCTGACACTCCTGTCCTTCAGTGTCGTCAGGCCTATTTCACACACACACACACACACACACACACACACACACACACACACACACACACACACACACACACACACACATACACACACACACACACACACACACACACACACCTTTGCACAAAAGCTTTTAATGTTTTGGTTAAATAATCTTGCCTTGTTTTACGAGCTAAGAGCTATTACCTACATCAGCTCATTTGAGACATACAAGTAGGGAATAAGGTGAAGTTTCAGCCGTCTACCGATTATTTCTTTGATGTCATAATTCATTTTTTCTCTCCATTTCTCATTCTCACTTCGCACCTTCGTCTCAGCATATTGATTAATTTACCTGTGTATCTGGCTGGCGTGCAGGGGCAGCAGGTACAGCCGGACAGGAAGCTGGGCGTGATATTGTCCAATAGGAATCTGGTGCTCCAGATGGTACGACGCACCTCAGCGGGCAACTACACGTGTACCGTCACTAACTCTCTGGGCACCACCGTCAGCAACACCGTCCCCCTCTCTATACGATGTGAGTATTCATGCTGTCACTCTCAATAACATGCGAGTACTCGTGTAACTCTCAATATTATGTGAGTACTCTTGCTGTAACTCTGTACAATGCTAGGATTGTCACTCTTCTTCTTGTCTATTATTGTACTAAAATTTTCACTCCGTACCCTTTCTTCATTCTGTATGAATTCTCTTATCACTTGAGTACATATAATATCTTATCGTTGTCTTCCTGTATTAGTACTCTTATTATCACTGTACTTTTCTCTATACTGTGTGAGGACATTACCAAATTATTAGCAATGTATACTTACTGTATTAGTACTTCTATTATTACTGTACTGAACTTCATGATGTGTGAGCTCTCTTATCACTCAACCAGATTGTATGAGCTGTGAATGCTCTTGTATTCAGGAAATTATTCCCTTCACGGCTCGATCTCGGGTCGCATCGCCTCAGTTAAATATTGAAGGAATAAGAAGCAATAGGAAAACCCCTTGGTAAATAAAGATAAATGTGTACTGAATATAGGAAGTTTTAAAGTTTTAACAGACATCTTAGGAGGCAGAATGAAGAAACCATTAGTCATACCAGAGTGTCAAACATACATAAGGATTTTACTTTACATTTACATGATGGGAAAGTTGTACCTTCCTGGGTGGTTGCTGTCTGCCCTTGCTACCACTCTGTTCCTCAATAGGATCCTGTTAATATAAATTTAGAGCTAAGATCATGGATCCATTAGGGGCCGCTCTAATATCGTTAATATTGCAAATATTGTTTCCCAGAATCCCTTCATTTACGTAGGGATTTCTTGTGTCTTTAGTACTAATGATATTTCTGAATATTTTTTATATGTGCCTCAGGAAACAGACTCTGGGTAATAGTTGTTTTCAGATATTTGTTCTAACTATTTACCTTTGCCTTCCCAAATGTTATTCTGTTTACTACCCTCTTTCCTTATCTTCCAGTAACATAACTGCTTTTGCCAGGTGTATATATCAGTAACCATTTATCCGACTATTCAGGAAGTCTATCTGGGTCTTCAAGCAACCCTCTTTTACACTGTTCATTTTGCAGTTTTCTTATTAGTGTGGCTCCTGGTTGCAGGAGGTAACTCCTGGAACCAGGTTAATTTATTTACATCATATAAAGCACAGGACCCATTACTCATTCTTGTAGAACCGTGAAGTATTACACAAGGCTTCTGGAAAAATAAACACAGAAGCAGTATAATGTGATCCATTATTGACAACGTTTCGCCCACACAGTGGGCTTTATCAAGTCACATCAAGTCACATATAGCCTTCTACAATATATGGCAACATATCTAGCACCTCTTCGATATCTAGCAATATAAAGCCCATCCACTCTCTTCTGCCTCTTCTGTGTTAGTCGATCATATCTGTCATTTCTGAAACCAGGTTGGTGTTCTGTTAGAAATTTAATGATCTTTAGGCTTTCATGATATCTTCCTTGTGATTTCTCAAAATATTTTTTTTTTTTTTACAATCGTAAGGGTCACTGGTGATTTATTTATTCTTCTTTCCTTGATTATTGGTAATACATTTACTAACTTCCAGTCAAATTGCATTTCATCCGATTCGATAAACACCTGCTTGAGGAACTTGTGTGTTATACTGCTGCCTAGTGATCATACTACTGGTCCTGTTGCCTTTGGTACTTCAAGTTCCCTCATTTGTGTGTGTATCTGTCTGTCTGTATGTGTGTGTGTGTGTGTGCGTGTGTGTGTGTGTCTGTGTGTGTGTGTGTGTGTGTGTGTGTGTGTACTCACCTATATGTACTCACCTATTTGTGGTTGCAGGGGTCGATACTCAGCTCCTGGCCCCGCCTCTTCACTGACCGCTGCTAGGTCCTCTCTCCTTGCCCCATGAGCTTTATCATACCTTGTCTTAACTCTACGTATGATTCCTGCCTCCACTACCTCACTTTCCAAACTATCCCACTTCCTGACAACTCTGTGATTGAAGAAATACTTCCTAACATCCCTTTGACTCATCTGAGTCTTCAACTTTCAATTATGACCCCTAGTTTCTGTGTCACATCTCTGGAACATCCTGTGTGTGTGTGTGTGTGTGTGTGTGTGTTAGCTAATAGGTTCGTCACAGATTATTAAACAAAGTATAGTTTTGAAACAGTCTTTAATTTTAATTTCAGTTTAAGACATAAAACGGTATACAATTTCTGACCCCTTGTACAATTTTTAAACAGTATATAGTTTTAATCCCGTGTGTGAGTGGATTTGAGGAGGAAAAACTAAATGTGTTGATGTCGTGAAGACATTGTGTATGGACAAAGGAAGAGAAGAAAACGAAAGCCACCTCAGTCCCTATTATGGAATGTAGTAAGTGATCATGAGTGTGCGAGTACTATATCAGAACGGCCAAAGCTTGTGATAATGACTGTACCAAGACCTCGTAGGCCTGAGGGTTATGGCAAAAGCTAAGAATAAGGGAGAACGAAAAGAAATGAGCACCCGCACATGCACACCTACACTCGTTCACAACAGTTAAGGCAGAGTTATGTAATCTAAGGCACGCTGGGACGACACTGTGGAGGCACACAAACTTGCTCCCTGTGTTAACATGAATACTTGTACACACTGAAGACAATTTTCTCCTTTATACGCATATGAGTATATACATACATTACCGGCGCGCGCACACACACACACACACACACACACACACACACACACACACACACACACACACACACACACACACACACACACACACACACACATACACACATTGCAAACCTCACTCAAGGAAAAAGATCTGGGGGTGAGTATAACACTGAGCATATCTCCTGAGGCGCACATCAATCAGATAACTGCTGCAGCATACGGGCACCTGGCAAGCCTACGGATAGCGTTCCGATACCTCAGTAAGGATTCGTTCAAGACTCTGTATATCATTTACGTCAGGCCCATACTGGAGTATGCAGCACCAGTTTGGAATCCACACCTAGTCAAGCACGTCAAGAAATTAGAGAAAGTGCAAGGGTTTGCAACAAGACTAGTCCCAGAGTTACGGGGATTGTCCTACGAAGAAAGGTTGAGTGAAATCGGCCTGACGACACTGGAGGACAGGAGGGTCAGGGGAGACATGATAACGACATATAAAATACTGCGCGGAAGAGACAAGGTGGACAAAGACGGGATGTTCCAGAGAAGGGACACAGACACAAGAGGTCACAATTGGAAGTTGAAGACTCAGATGAATGAAAGGGATGTTAGGAAGTATTTCTTCAGTCATAGAGTAGTCAGGCCGTGGAATAGCCTAGAAAGTGACGTAGTGGAGGCGGGAACCATACATAGTTTTAAGGCGAGGTATGATAAAGCTCATGGGGCAGGGAGAGAGAGGACCTAGTAGCAATCAGCGAAGAGGCGGGGCCAGGAGCTATGACTCGACCCCTGCAACCACAAATAGGTGAGCACACACACACACACACACACACACACACACACACACACACACACACACACACACACACACGTAGCACCCCTGCAACCACGTAGGTGAGTACAATTAGGTGAATACATACAAACACCCGAAAATTAGCTCTAAGAAAAGGAAACCTCCCTGATGGCACCGGTCTAGGAGTAAATCGTCAGATAAAATGATTTTCGGTAATGGCAGGATAATTCAGATCCCGAACACACACACAAGCACACACGCATGCAAGCACACACAACCCTTTTCTTACTCATACGAAAATACGCACACACATTCGTGCATCGGTAATCATGTGTATTTGAAGGCACAAATGCAGCATAACGAACATTTATTGACTGAAAATATCAACAAGTGCACTAACTGATAGTTTCTCTTTCTGGGAGGCTGAAACCAAGAGATGAACTTATACACTTGTCTACGGGAGAGTGGAGTCATCACCTGCCATCACTGACAGTCACTAAAACCTAAATACGCTCATTTCACTAGCAGTACATGGTTACATGATTGTCTGGAATCTAGAGGAAAAGAAAATAGTAAATCAAAATAGCAATTAAAAAAGATGGATATGTGGAAAAGATGAAGGTGGGTATCAGTAAATAGATATGATAATAGCTCTGGTTTACAAAGAAGACGTAATGACTAGGAATGAAACTAAATACTTTCTGGAATGAAACCATGAAAATGTTAAAAAATGCATGTAAAGGTGAAAAGCATAACTATGAAATAAAAGAACAAAGATTGGAAAAGCTGGAGGAGACTATGAAGAAAAATGAAAGGCAGAGTAATAGGGGCAAAAAACATGAAGAAAAGCATAAATAGAGGAATCATGAAGGAACAATGGAAAAAGGTCATTAGCAAAAATTTTCTAATGAGACGAGAAGACACAGGATATGAAGAAGACAGCGAGGAAGTTGGTGACACAAGACAGATAATATGAAGGAAAACGTGTATTGGTTTCAGGAGATTGATGACGGTCAGAGACGAGATGGATGGAGGAGGAACAAGAGTTTGTATAGGTCATTGTGGGTACTGGAGGAGAGAGATTTACACCAGATGGGTTTTTTTAAGTAAATCACCCTATCCACTAATCATCTTGTCACGGCTAGCTCAAAACAGGTTATTGTGACAGAAAGCATCTAAAAAGCATCACTAAGCATACCTGGATCACGACAAGATGGAACTGGAAAGGAAACTGTTGAGGGAGTTGTATAAATATCGTTATATGCTGGAAGGAGAAGCAGAGGAGGTTACAAGAGGACGGAACACACAACCTTAAATTTCTCAAGACTCATTCACAGCCCTTCTCTTCTCAAGCACTGTTACAAAAAACGCGATATCTAAGGACCCCAATGGAAATAAGTCACTGTGTCTGACTTTTTTGGGTTATCCTAGGTTCTCTACACATATGCTGCTATGTATGATAATTTTATGTAACTGTATTTGTGTATACCTGAATAAACTTACTTACTTACTAATAATGATAGAGATCTCCAGTGAATATTAGAAAGGACTACCCTTCTAGCATCCAGCCTGTTATTGGGTTTTTGTAACAAGTAGTCAGTATCCTGGTCCAATTATTCATTAGAATTTAGTAAGATTCAATAGTGCTTCAGGATTACAACTGATAGGCTACTAACTAAAGAAATTAAAATTTAATAAGTTTATTAATAACAAAGTTGTCTAGGCGTATAATATCAAAGTAAATTAATCAATTAAATATAATATAGGATAAAAATTCCTACACTTCTCTCGTGTAAAGTAGTATTGTGCTGAAGGCACATATCACATCTTTATGGCTTTTAAGTACTGTCTGGTACATTGTTAGCATTTAATAACATACAAATATACAAGTAAGTTTGTGTGTGTGTGTGTAAGTGCTCTAAGTAGTTCGCTATGTCTCAAGACTCGACTAGACTTAACCAGTGACTGACTAAAAGTCCTCACATTAACTTCTTGACCAACCTGACAATCAGAACAGCTTCCTTGAACAATAAAATGTCTGATAAGCCGAACAGCAATATAACAGGCAACAGCGATACAATCAGGAACAACGAGATAATATAACGACACTAAGTAGGGACCATTTGCAGATCCTCCACAAAAGTCACGAAACTCCCATGCTACTGAATCTAAGTTCAGCATTAGAAAATCCCCGACTGTGACAGTACACAGATACCAGTACAAATTAGGTCAGAAGCTACAGCTTAGGACCCGAGTTTCTCAGAGTGTTTATGTGACACACAACCTCAGTACAACGTCGAAAATCACTAAGTCTAGGTTATGCTCTGTGAACAGAGTTACACAGAACCAACAAGAAGAAAGCGACAGAGACGATCTTCCAACAAGGGCCAACAAGGGCCAGCAAGGGAACTGGAGAGGCACGTCTTGTTGGAAGCAACGTCAAACAGACAAGAAGCAGCGCAGGCCAGGCCGACTCTCCTCCAGGTGAGGTGTGATCACCCCACCCTGATAGGTGACTCTCCGTGGACTGCTGCTGCCCAGCAACTACAGAGAAGCCGGCAGCGAAACGAGCTGAGCAATAAACACAGTAGTTAGACAATGCTGTCAGCTACTTAACACTCGAACTATGAGCACTGAATAATATATAAATGTTACATCCTACCTAATAATATAACTAAGTCAAATAATAATATAAAGCAATGTATTTACGACTTGGCTAATATTGCAAATATAAGCAATATAAAATTATATGAACAGGTAATATATATTATATTCAAGGGTCGCAATAAGCACAAATTAGGACCCACCCATAACTCCCTAATACTAACATTAAACCCACATCCTCTTCCAGACTCCCTCTATAAACAACTAAAACCATGATCCCTCTCGCCAGTTAAAGTGCAATTCCAACCTCTCCTCTTCCCTTCCTTACACATGAGCAATGAGCAGAAAGCATTGTTAACATAAATCAGAACATAATTAAAGAGAGGAAGCTCGGAGCCTTGTACACAATTGCCAATAGTTTAATTAAACAGGAGTGAGGAAAGCAAAGAACGAATAACTGACGCGGTCCCACGCCTCATAGCTATCACCGAGAGAAAACAAATGATAACAGATGCCATATTCCCAGCAGCATATTAAGGTAGGTAGGAGATTCTCCGGTGCAATCGACCGGCTCAGGCCTTTTCCAAGAGGTGGCCCGGCCTTAGTTCCGTTTCGTGGGAGTGTCTCAGACCAATGTCTCCCATGGGAGGAGGTACAACTACCTCCTTGTCTTCTGGAACGAGCTGTCCCCAGGCTTAGCCCCATTCTCCGCCCCAACGAGGCTCGGAGGGAGAAACTAGGCACCTTGGGCTGCCACAACCCTCGCCCACAATAGGCTCGATGGGTGTGGCAGCTACATAGCAGCAGACGATGTCAGGGGTGCAACGTCAGCAAGCATTACAGGATCCTTTATGAACCACACCCCAGCTTTGGGCCGAAGCCCGAGCGTTGGAGAAGCTCAAGCATGTCTCTTTCTGTTAGTATTGCTGCTGCTACTTCACTTGTCCGTTGCACTCTCTCTCTGTAGCAGCATATTAAGCAATGAGAGAAAATATTTGAAACATGGGAGGAGAAGTCACACTTCTAATAAGAAATGAGTAGTTATTTGGGGAGTCGAGATTGATGAACAGAAATCGGTTAAATATCAATGTGGTGAGCGTAATCTATACTGGGGAACCAGAGCAATAGTAGTCATGATTGGCACACCTCCACCTAATAATAGGAGACCAAGACCGGATTATAAAATGAACAACAAAGCAATGATTGACACTCTTGCTGATGCAGCTGGAAGGGCCATTATACTCTTTGTTGAACCGCAAAGAAATAAACTAAGAACATTGGGACCCACAAAGGCGACCAGAAAAATCGAGAGCTAAATTACAGAAGTAGTGATTGAAACTTTTTTTTCCAGCATGTCGAGCACATAAAGAAGAACAAGGGGAAATATGACAGCATACAAAATACTCCAAGGACTTGTGAAGGTGGGCTGGGATAGACTGTCTGAGATACGGGAAACAGGTACAGAAAGACACAGTTGGAGGTCAAAGAAAGATGAAACGCAGGGCTATGAAGAAATATTTCTTAAGCCACAGGGAATTCAGGGAATGAGATTAAATGCACAAAGAAGTAGTGGTGGCAGGCTTTATACTACTTATAAGAAAAGGTATGACCTATCCTACATGGTTAGGAGGGAGTAAATTCGGCAAACAGAATATTAAAAGACAGGACCGGAGAATGGACTTGATCCCAGTAATCGAAAATATTTGGATAGTCACATATACACAGGCATAACCATAATAACTCTGCCATCTCTGCAGATCTACCAGTGTGCATGGGAGGGCCGCAGACGGTGGCCGTGGCAGAGGGAGAGGACGTGCGGCTCACCTGTCGTGTAGACGCACAGCCTGACGACGACTTACACTTCATCTGGTTCTTTAATAACACTCTGGACACAGTAGAGGTGGAGCGACACCGCATCCAGATCCGTCAAGGTCGCAGCTTCTTGGACTACACACCCAGGTGAGTACACCATACTCCAGAGTACTAACTAATGAACGGAGAAACAGTGCTAGCTTTTAACATCAAATGTCCATTGTCTTGCGGTTTGGGATATATGCTGTTTAGAGTGACATCTAAACTATCGTATCCGTGCGTGAAACAAGAACACAGAAAACAGGTGATATCACATTCTACAAACCATCCAATGTGAAAAAATAGTGAACTTCTAAGCGCTTTCGTGATTTCTCACATCAAGCACATTTACAAATAACACAAGAGCAGAAGGCTTATTAGGCTCAGACATTACCTCACATTTGACATTACAGACGTCATAGATGATGTGGGTCGGAGTGTTAAGAACCTATTACGTATAGCTTAAATTTTCTGGCGAATTTTTAATCAGATGATTAAATACAACTTTGGTTTTAAAATTCTTAACTAGAGATGGAATATCGAGAAAGTTTTCCTGGTAATGGAGAACCAACATATTCTTGGTTGAATGTGATTGTCCTTTTTTAAAATTGTATTTCTAGCAGTTTTACAGGAATTATCAGTTATGCATTTTGGGTATTTTAGATCATTAACTATTTCATAAAACTTAAAGATTTCTTTTATGAAATCTGATCTGCAAATACTCAAAGCTCCCAAAAATGTGGAGAAGAATACTGAAAATCTAAATATATTATGATATGAAGAATAATAGTGCACACAAGAACAGATATTTATTAGTTTACTGTATATTTTGAGTTTAAATCATGGTTCCTCTTAATAACTGAGTATTCTTCTCCATGTCTCTGGGAGCTTTGAGTATTTGCAGATCGGATTTCATAGATAAAGAAATCTTTAAGTTATATGAAGTAAAATTTATGGAATGAGCTAGATTATTTAATTCAACCAAAAAAAAAAATGCTTTACATCTATATTCTTAGACATTAGGCAAACGACATCATCAACATTTCTGTACCGTTTAGCTTATTAAACCAAGAATATGTTGGTACCTTCTCTACTTAACAATTTTAAAATCAAACTTGTATTCAAAATTCTTTATACAGGAAAAAAATTATTAAAAAATCCCCCACAAAATGCTGTTGGTTGTGTCAACAAGATTTCTTATAAAAAAGTCATAAAGCTTATTACAGTCAAACTCAAAAAAAAAAAAAAAATCGATCCATAGCATACACACAGCATTAGAACTGGACAGAAGTCTAATGCTCTCTGTATTCTTGTGAAAGATTTTAACCACCCAATTTATTTTCTTTTGAAAATAAATTGGAAAATAAATTGGCCAAGAATGTTGTATTAGGCAGGTGCATGGTTGACAGAAACCTTTAATGAGTTTCAAGAGTCTCACTTCTCTCGGAGCCCGGCCATGGGCCAGGCTCGTCTGATGCTTGCGTGGACAACCAGGCTGTTGCTGTCGGAGGTCCGCTGCTCCACATATCCTTCACAGCCTGGTTGATCTAGCACCTGGTGAAGATACTTGTCCAGTTTCCTCTTAACGGCTTCTACACATGTTCAGCTGTGTTTTTAACATCTTCTGGTAAGATGTTGAATAGCGTGGAGGCGCGAATGTTAATAAAATGTTCCCTTAAGTGGTTATTCGGCCAGAGTAACACCTGGTACTATTTCTGGTACACTGATATTGTTTATCACCTTCTATTTTACATTTGGGAAGTTGAAATGTCAAATTTCCAAGGCAGCTGTCTTCCTTAAGTGTTCAACGAATTTCTCATCGTTCATATTTTGTATAAAAGAATAATTAGCAGATTTTTGGTATATATGTTATTACAAGCACTTCTGTCACATGATTTGATGACTCTAATAAATCTTATGCAGGGATCCACTCCTTGCAAATTACTCTTAACACATCACACAAATTAAATTTTGGAATACAAACTTAACTAAGAAATGTCCAATGTAGTTATCTGTAAAGCTCCAAGCTTTTCAGTCGTTTGCGAGGCCTTTTATGAGAGAAATACCTTTTTCATTTTTCAGTTTGTGACAAGGGGTCACAAATGGAAGCTGAAGACTCAGACGAGTCAGAGGGATATTAGGAAGTATTTCTTCAGTCGTAGAGTCGTCAGGAAGTGGAATAGCCTAGCAAGTGATGTAGTGGAGGCAGGAACCATACATACCTTTAAGACGAGGTATGACAAAGCTTAGCAAGCAGAGAGAGGACCTAGTAGCGATCAGTGAAGAGGCGGGACCAGGAGCTGAGTCTCGACCCTGCAACCACAATTAGGTGAATACACACACAGACACACACACACATGGAGGCAGGATCCATACATAGCTTTAGAAAATGGTATGATAAAGCTCATTGAGCGGAAAGAGTGACCTAGAAGCTGCCAGCGAAGAGGTGGGGCCAGGAGCTGCAACTAAGACCCCTGCAACCACAACTAGGTGAGTATAACTAGATCAGAACACACACACACACACACACACACGAGGTTAAGGGAAATCGACCTGACGACACTGGAGGACAGGAGAGATAGGGGGGACATGATAACGACATACAAAATACTGAGAGGAATTGACAAGGTGGACCAAGACAGGATTTTCCAGAGATGGGACTCAACAACAAGGGGACACAGTTGGAAGTTGAAGACAAAGATGAATCACAGGGATGTTAAGAAGTATTTCTTCAGCCACAGAGTAGTCAGGAAGTGGAATAGTTTGGGAAGCGATGTAGTGGAGGCAGGATCCATACATAGCTTTAAACAGAGGTATGATAAAGCTCACGGTTCAGGGAGAGTGACCTAGTAGCGACCAGTGAAGAGGCGGGGCCAAGAGCTAGGACTCGACCCCTGCAACCTCAACTAGGTGAATACACACACACACAGACAGACACAGACACACGCGCGCGCGCACACACACACAGACACACAGACACACACACACAGACACACACACACAGACACACACACACAGACACACACACACACACACACACACACACACACACACACACACACACACACACACACACACACACACACACAGACACACACACAGACACACACACAGACACACACACACACACACACACACACACAGACACACACACAGACACACACACAGACACACACACAGACACACACACACACACACACACACACACGACACACACACACACACACAGACACACACACACACACACAGACACACACACACACACACACACACACACACACCACACACACACACACACACACACACACACACTCGCGCGCGCGCTAAGAAACAAACGCGCGTACATGCACGGACGCGGCTTGGTAGAGACGAGTCTTTCCTGAGTATAGCATGCAAATTGCTGAAAAATAATTACAAAGGAATGACTTGTTGATTAAGTTACCAGAGTCTAGACAGTGCCATAGTGTTGCCCCAAATCTGTGTGCTAACAATATCGATGTACATTCGTGTGTGTGAGTCATGTGAAAGAGACAATAAACACGTTAACAATAGCACTAATTTTTGTTTGGCAATGTACAGGGATAAACAGTGTCATTTTTTATTTCAAAGGAGGTGCATTGACGTTGATAAATTGCTCTTGATCCCACGAAATTGAGCAACTCTTCTCTTGTACGAGTGAAACTTGTTTGTCTTCCATTTCGAGTGTGCTCTGTGACGGAGAGATTTTGCGGTTCAGTAGAAATTATGGAGATTTTATAATAAGCAGATTAGAGATATCTTGGACATATTATATCTTGCATGTATGTAGTAGGGAGAAGTAGATCTCTCTTGAAGTACTCGCCAATTTTTAGAGAATTTTCAGTCTAAAATTTTGATGAAGCCGAAAAAAACAGAGCGATATCTAGGTAAATACTTTCGTATGCAAACCACCGTCGGCAACGGCAGAGGATATCGATAGCTGTCCAGATAACCTAAAATATTTTGCATCAAAAACTATTATCCTCCCGGAGGTGTCATACTCTCAAATGCAAAGTGCAGGATGAGAGAGATGAAAATTTTACCTGAGAAACATTATAGATGATGGGTTACTTGAAGTAGCGAGCAGAATCTGCGGAGAGGCTACAAACTTCGCTCAGAGAGGAGGATGTAAAGGTATGCATAGTTCTTAGTATATCACCAGAGAGGCGCATCAGTGGCAAATATGTAAAAAAAAGTGTCATAAATTAAAATATATCATCTACACACATGAAGCGCCAGTACGAGACCCATCCGAAGTCGTGTCAGCAAAAATTAGAAAGAGTGCGGAGGTTCTCATTGAGATAATTCTCAACAATAAGACTTTTGAATAAAATAACTGTATTTAAAGATGTTCGAAGCATAGCACTTTAGGTACTTTGTAGTCATTATAGGGCGAATAGAGAAAGAGTGATAGCAGAGATTCGGGAAGATGAGAAACAAGTGTTTCAGAGATCCCAAGGTTGGTCAAAAAATAAAATGACCTGGATGATGAAATAGAAGCAGACACCATACATAACTTCCGGAATATGTATAATGAAATCCACTAAGTCTGTGTTTCAATCTATCCACGGCAAGTTCAGTGTAGGGGACTCCACCCCTGATGCCACTTAGGTAGGTTTTATCTAAAAATGTATGTGGGTGAATGTATATGTCGTGTCGAATAGGCAGAACTTGCGATCTTGGCTTAAATAGCAACGTTCATCTTGCCATATAGGACAAGTGAAAATTTTTGTATGCACTAATTTCGCCATAATCATTCTGAACCTAACGAAAAAAATATATTTCACTGTGTTTGTTTAGTATTAAGTTATTGTAAACAAACCTAAAATATATTTAGTTGGGTTAGGCTAAAATAAAATTGCTCTTGTTATAATAA
>NC_069406.1:82387546-82414849 GCF_026875155.1 Cherax quadricarinatus | reverse complement strand
TATTCCTGCCTGTTTGCAAATCTCTGGGAGGACTCTTGGGCGTGACTTAGTTCCACTAGTGGTCCTCATCATTGTAGTGATGTTGATTATCACGTTAATAAATATTTAAAGACTATAGGCTAATCAATATATAATACAAAGACAAAAATCTGAGGGATATACCCCCACTGAATCTGCTAGTAGCCCGAATGAAGAGGGATTTTAGGAACATTCAATAATCAATTCTACTGCTTTTATTATTTATTATTTTGGGTAGGTCATCCATCTTTCTTAGTGATGCAGTTTGAACAGGTGCCGCCTGGAGACGTGAACCAATTGTGGAGCGTCAGGTGAATATTTCAATGTGTTCCAATACGATTCAATACAGATTTCAGCATGAGTGTGTGTGTGTGAAGGTGTTTGAATGCCAAGTCGTGTATACAACCACATCAATTCACCGATAACGTGAGTGCAAGATAAATATAACAAACTTGTCAGAGAGAACACAGCCCCGGCTCCTTCTCCCCGCCCTGGCTCCACCATCCGCTCCTCTCTCAACACACAATATTCACCAGAGTGACATAGAATATGTAGGGCACTCGCCATATGTTGTTGCGTGCGTCATGTGAGCCTTCATAACCTGTCACGTTAACACTGATAGAATATGTTACGTGGTAACTGATAGAGGGGGTGATGTTATAAAAGAGCTAAGGCTGAGGCCAGAGAGTTGAGGGGATAGAGGGAAAGCGGAGGCTGAGGTGTTGTTAAGAGGCAGAACTGAGATGCTGCAGGGAGAGCTAAGACCAAGGAATAGTTAGAGACAGAGCTGAGGCTGAGGTAGTGTTAGAGGCAGAGCTGGTGCTGAGATACTGTAAGAAGCAGAGCTGGAGTGCTACAGGCAGAGCTGAGGCTGTGATGTAAGAGGCAGAGCCAAGGTATTAAAAGGAAAATTGAGGTACTAGAGGAAGAGCTGAGTAAAGTTCAGTTTGATCAGAATTACTGGAGGCTGTCCGCCTTGTGGTATAATTGCTTACAGTCTATGAGGCTGGATGATGAAGAAAGCTTCTAAAACATTTCTTCGTGCTTAACATTCAAGTTACATCTCTCAGGTGTTGATGGTAATGCTGCAGTACTTAGGTCAACCATACCAGAACAAGACATTTGTCACCAACACGGTCCAATACTTTCTGCACGAATCTGAGATGTGATGAGTGGTAGGTAGGTAATCCAAGAGAGTGGCGCAACCTGAAAGTTATAGGAAACTTGTGCCTCGTCTAGAGTTTTACAGTTTGTTTCGTCTCTGATGTATGAGAAATGTCGTGGCGATGTGCCTAGCCTGGCTGTCTCCCTTGCAATATTCACTACATTGTCCTTCACTGTCACTGCAGGCTAGCATTTTATGATGTAGCTATCATTTCCATCGTTGTCAGATATATCTGCTCTAGTAGTAACAAACTGCTATTTAGAGAAGCTCATCGGAGATTTCTCACAAGTGAGTCGTGGTTGTCTTAACATGCATCAAGAAGCAATGGTTGCAAGTCTGTAATGGATCTAAGACCTAAGCGCAGAGGTTATCTCCTCTCTTGCATAAGTAAATTGTAGAATGCCGTTATCTGCATATGTATGGGGTTTGGTGAAGAGGAGAAGTAGGTTATTAAAATAAACATAACTTAGCAAAGGGCCAGACAATAGTCTGTGATACATTGGGATCGGCTAAGTGGCTAGCATACGTTACTCCATTAAGAACTGCAGTAAGTGATCAATATTAATGTCAATGACTTAAGTGTAGAGCCTGGGATTCACAGTGCCTGTAACTATTACCGTAGACCACGGTGCCACACAGTTAACGGCAGTGACAGTGTTCAAAAACAAATTATCATAAGTTATATTTTATGTATATATTATCTAGTGCAATATATTAAAGGAAATTCAACAAGAGGTCAGCTGTTAAGCAATCTTTTCCAAAACTAAATTGACGGTAAATAATATTAAATGTTCTACTTTTGGTAAAATTATTTTGTGATTATTTGCAGTAATACTGGTCTGTTAATGCTGGCAAACGCTCAGCTTTTAGAACTGTTAATTTGAACTACTATTTTTTTTAGCAAAGATCAATTATCATGTACAAGACAAAGTTATGCTGCTAATCAGAATATTTACTGAATAATATTTAGCTAATTTTGCCATGCTTAACAATTTTTTTCAAGTATCCCAGAAAATAAGGAGGAATTATCCTGTTTCTTTTAATATTCTCTGCGTTCCTGCTTAAATATCTGACTGCTTCACTCCTCATTCCTACTTCCCTTAATTTAGCCTCAACACCTTCATTGACTACCTTTCTTTACCTCCCTCGCTGCCTCAGCATGTGTTCTGGGAGAGAGAACAGCTCTCCCATACCATCTCCACCACCCTATCTGTCTCCCTGTCTACATCAGCCTGTGTGGTGTGGTGTGGGATTATTATAATTATTATAATCAAAAAGAAGTGTTAAACGACAAGGGTTATACAGCGTGTGGTGTGGGAGACAGCAGGATTTTTATACCATTCCTACCTCTCTCTCTCTCTCTCTCCTCTCTCTCTCTCTCTCTCTCTCTCTCTCTCTCTCTCTCTCTCTCTCTCTCCCTCTCTCTCTGTCCCTGGCTGCCACAGCCTGTGTGGTGTGGAAGGCAGCAACAACCCTCCACACCTGATCTTTCCTCAAGGTAGCAAAGGGGAAGACATCCTACACACTAGAAGCCAGCCGCTTACTTTAAATCCCTCAGGATGTGTCTAAGGAAAGACAGAGTTAAGGAAGAGGGTAAATCCGGGTGAAGGATGCCTAGGGCAAGACAGAGGGCAGGAGGTGGACAAAACAAAGGGGAAGGAAAAGACTTTGGGAAGGGAAGGGACAAGAGAGAGCACGATAGAGGGGCACAATAGAGAGAGAGGGAAGGGCAAGACAGAAATAAGGAGAACAATAGAGAGTGAAAGTAAGGAAGAAAGGAGGACAGGAAGAGGGCAATACAGTATGACAGGAAAAAGGTAAAGGCAGAAAGCAGGAAGGCAAGTGAGAGAAGGAGTGCAGGACAATGAGGAACAAAAAGGAAAGATAGAAAGGAAGAAGAACACACGACAGAAAAACGGGAGTGGGACAGATAGAAGGCAACACAGAGGAGACGCACAATTGAGCTGAAGGAAGAAATGTAAAACAGGTTGAACAAGGAGGGCAAGAACAAGACTTAGGAGAAGAGGAAGACATGGCAGAGGGCAAGAGAACGGCAAAGCAGAAAGGGAGAGAGCAGGCCACAATGTAGGCGGGCAGAAGGAGGGCACGGTAGAGAGTAGGAGGGCGTCACAACAAGAGGAGGCTAAGCAAGACTGAATGATGGATGACAATAGAAAAGACGAAAGATGGGCAAGGCGGGGAAGGAAGAAAGCTAAACAAAAAAAAGTAAACAACAAGACAGATAGCGGTTAATGGGCAATACAGAGCAGGATGAAGGCAAGACAGAAATAGTTAAGAGGCCAAGAACGAACGGAAAAAGAGGACCAGATAGAAGGGAAGAGGAGGAGGGAAATATAAAGGGCATGAGAAAGACAAGACAGATTACAGGATATGGGCAAGATAAAGCTTAGGATGACAGCAAGGCAGACGTGAGGATGATAGCATGAAAGAGAAGAGAAGGGCAGTATTATGGGCAGGATAAAGGGCTGGATAAAAGGGAAGAAAGAGGGCAAGGCAGGAGACAGCAGGGAAGCAAGACTGGACAGAAGCAGGGCAAGCTAAAGACGAGAATAGTGGGAAGCAAAAGGGCAAGAGCAGGGCAAGATCAACAAGAGGCGGGAAAGAAGACAAAGTCGGAGAATGGCAAGTGAAAAGAGAGGTGGAAACAGAGGGTAAGACAGAAGGAATGATGAGAGGAGGCAAAAAACAGGCAAGATAGAAGGGAGGAGAAAAACAAAATAGAGGGGAGGAGGAGAGCAAGAAAATGGGGAGGAGAACATGCCAGAAGGGAGGAGGGCAAGGAGGAGAAGGAAAGCAAGCAGGAGAAGGGCATGGAGGAGGAGGGCAAAAAGGAGAAGGGCAAAGAGAAGCAGGAGAGCAAAGAGGAGGACAAGAGGGAGGAGAAGGGCAAAACTGATATCAGCAGTAGAGCAAGACAGAGATAGGGCAAGAGAATAAAAAAAGGCAAAAAAGAAAAGACAGTAGGAGGATCAAGAGGACAAGATTGCAGTTGTCGGCCGCTGATCGCTCAACATTTTCCTCTCCCAGCGTGTGTTCACGTCGGTATTGTTGCCTTTTTTAACATGATATGGATCAACATTACACCTTGACTGATGTAACTGAAAAGTTGAATTTAAAATGAAGTTATCCATTTATTCTGGTAGAAAGTCAATATGTAAATGAACCCCCCCTTTCCTTCCCTTCCCTCTTCATATATTATTTTAACCTCTTAACATATTTTCATCAATCTAAGAAAAATGGCGACGTGATATACTCGTAGATAAAGAAAGAAGATGAGATATAAATTCAGATTGTGTTGAGGTATGATGCAGAAGTTTTCACCCGAACCAGACAATGTGTTTTATACTGTTACATAAGATTGGTAATAAATAGTCTTGTGGTTGAGTGTCTCTTGATTCTGTTTGACAGTATTATTGGTCTGAATGTAGGCAGCTTCTAAACATTTTATGTGGGTTCTGTTGTCCTTAGTGAGAGAGTTTATTTATGACCAGTCCAGGATGTGTTTGTAGTCATGGGTGTGCTCGACATGCATATTTGTATTTGAGAATTCTCATGGTAAGATTCAGTTTTATTTCTCCAATGTTTTTTTTCACACCCTACACAGGGATCTTGTTAACACTTATGTGTTGCTCTGGTGGACGATAGCCGGCCTAGTTGTGGGAAAAATATTTCTGAAGTGAAAACTGTTAAATGCTAACATTACTTTTCCACCGAGTTTCTGGACAACTTGCTACAAGCTACCTCTAGTCAGGGATGAGGCTGGTAGAGAGTGAGTTGCATGATGCTGCAATGTAAAGAAACTCTAGACTACAAATTCTGAATGCCTTGCGAAAAAAACGAGAACTCTTTATTTAGTAGATACGGTTATTTCTACTGGAGGATTTTCTATAAACTTGGAATTTAAGGAAGTTGCCAGTTTTCAGGTTCATAACATCAAGGAATGGAAAAGAGTGATTTTTTTCAGTATTGAGGATAAACTGTAAAGGGGGTTCAACAGAATTAAGTTGGTCAGAGGAGAGTTCCAGGTTGAAACGCGCAACAGTGAGAAGGATAATGTGATTTACATTTGGTTACTTATGAAGGTATTAAGTCCTTGAAACTTTCTTGCTCTAGTGGCTTCATGGTCAAGTTTACAACGAGTCACTGGTACGTAACCCAGTTGCCATGCTAAACTTATATCGGTAAAAGATGTTATCAAACGTATAATGATTGAATTTGCCACACAGTCTGGTAAAGTCGGTAACATTTTGGCAAAACGAAGCACATGAAAGCTGGAATGTAACTTATGGTGTAGCAAAAATATTGTTTGGTCGGCGTTTTTAACATAGTTTGCCAGAATTATCTGCCTCTTCCTTGCCAAGATTCCATCCGCTGTACCGAACTGTGCCAAATTCAAATGCACTATCCGTTGAGTGTTTCTTGACCTCTTTCTCGGGACACTCAAAATTTGTAGTCATAAAATTTCGACAATGGGTGCAACACCCTTAACATTACTGACAACAGGCATGAGAGAAAGCACAGTCTGCAGAAACCTACGACGAATTGTGTAATGGTTAAAATCATAATCATAATTATTAAAGGGTGGACCGATAAACAAATGGAGGGCCTCGGTCAGATGATCGAAAGCTCCAGCTACAAGTCATTATACGACTAAGACCCGTGTCAGGGAAAACTTGTTCAGTTTCCATAAACTTTACCTAACCTAACGAAAACGAGCAAATTAAGACAACAACGGGTTAGTTTATCCCCTGGAAACATAATTAATAACTTCAGGTCAGGCGCTCTCTACGAGTAACACTAGTATGCACTAGGTATAATCTTCACAAAAACTATTCGCGTATGAAGCAACCAATCTATCATCCACTTCAACAAAACTGAAGAATCAGGAGTTTATAACGTCGCTTGGAAAGATGCGACAAACAGTTAATATTAAACATACCACAAAATTTTCACACTAGAATCTCGAGTACATTAAATACTTAATATACAGTAAATACTCACTAAAATTTACAAAAGAGGAGGTATACAATGTTTAGAAGCAACCCAAATTAAACCTAATAATATCATAGCAGATAATCTCCATCTTAATCACTCACTCACTCACTCACTCACTTCTTTCAATCATAGCGCAGAAAATGAGTGGTTGTTCGTCTGGTCTTAATGAGACTAATTAATACCCAGCGGGAGTGCCAGGGTAAACACGACACACTCACAGTAAGCCCATCTCTCCTTTCTACCTTACCTGCCAGCCTACTTGCCATCCTGCCAATCTGCCAGCCTCTCTGCCAACCTACCTGCCTGCCTGCCTGCCTGCCTGCCTGCCTGCCTGCCTGCCTGCCAACCTGCCTGCCTGCCTGCCTGCCTACCTGCCTGTCAGCCTGTCTGCCAGCCTGCCTGTCAACCTGCCTGCCCGCCTGCCTCCCTGCCTGACTGCCTACCTGCCAGCCTTCCTGCCTCCTAGCCTGTCAACCTGCCTGCCAACCAGCATGCCTCCCTTACTGCCAGCCTGCCTGCCAGCCTTCCTCCCTGCCAGCCTGCCTCCCTGCCAGCCTGCCTACCTGCCAGCCAGTCTGTCAACTTGCCGGCTTGCCAGTCAGTCTGCCTGCCAGCTAGTCTGCCAACCAGCCTGCCACACTGCCTACAAGCCTGCTTGCCTCCCTACCTGCCTATCAGTCTGCCTGCCTGCCAGCTTACCTGCCTCCTAGCCAGCCTGCCTGCCTGCCCGCCTCCTTCCTTTATTGTTTGCCTGTGCTACTTATCTATCTGCTCAGTTGTGTTTCTGCAAGACTCTGCTGACGACCTGTTTGAATTTCTCGCTGTCGGCCCTAAGATAGATATGTTTGTCGACCTTGCTTGTCTCTTGGTCTGGCTATCTACCTGACTGACGGTCTATTTTCGTCTGCCTAACATTCAGTCTGCTAGACTGTCCAGCTTTTGCCCGGCTGTCTGTCTGCCTTTTTGCTTTTGTGCCTGGCTGTCTTCCTTGCTCTGTCTGCCTGGCTCTCTGGTTACTTATGCCTCTGTCTATCTAGCCATTTGCTGGCTGGTTGTCTATCTACCTGGCTATCTGAAAACTGGCTATCGGCTTGCTTGGTTGCCTATATACCTGTCTGGCTGTCTGCCTTGCTCTTTAATAATGAAGTTCATGGTTTCTTAAGAAACGTGGACATGCTTAGTAAATTTTAATGTTATTATAACATAAATTTGATATATTTTTAAACAGACATTTAATGGCGCAAAGCGCTTCACTAACAGCAGAATAATGTACACAAAATTTCAAGACAAGATGGCTGATGTGAATTTGGGAACTTTTTTAATATTGGGAAATAAATGTAAATATCACAGGACTAGTCTGTTCAGTGAATTTGTAAGTGCATACGTAAAATATTAACTAAAAACTTAGTTAGATAAACAGTGTGCAAGAAGTGGTTGAAGTTAAGTGAAAGCTTTACATAAATTACCCAGAGCAAAATAGAGGTACTAAATTTCCCCAATTTATATCTTATTACGACGAGGTTTCCCCGTGACTGAATGTCCACAGTACTGAACACTAGTGATACTAGCAGTAGTTGTGCTAGCAGAATTAATAAAGCTCTATTTCCATCCGTTTTCTTTCACATGTATGCACGTCTGTGTCGTGGAATAATTATGTCTGACCAGTTTCTAGGTGTATATTAACTCTCTGCACATTAATTCTAGAAAGAATTATAATATACCTGGTGGGTATCAGCACACAGTCTTGATAAGGAAGGGTGGGTCTCGTGCTGTCAGCTTGTGGGAAATTCGCTGATTTCCCATAAGTCTTGAGAGGGGGTGAATATGTGAGTGAGATGTAAGGGAGGGGAGACCTGTAATATGACTGGTCAGCCTACATCCGACGATGTCACATTTCCACCAACTCATAATTATAAAACTAATTTAGTGAAAAAGCCTCAATATTATTATTATAATAAAAAAGAAGCGCTAAACCACAAGGGCTATACATCAAAAGCCTCAATAGGATTAAGTACTTAAGTTGAAGTTAAATGTAGTTTAAGTAACCTAGTATTTCGATAACTTCACTATAAGCATATACATGGACAACACAGTGCCGCATCCGTGGGTGGACACAGTCTACTAGCCCACACCTCCAGTCACACATACATGCATGCATGTGGAATCGAGGTTCAGGTTCCCTCGGTGTTAAATTTTGATTCTAACACGGTAATTCGCAGGATTCCTGAAACACTGCCTGACTTATCACATTCCACTCATCGGAGTGGTAGGTTCCTGTTAACCGATACGTTAAGGAGTTACTGGCCAAGTGGAAGATCCACCCGCTGAAACCTTCAGGAGACCGGAAATACGTCTACACCCTGGACACAGACTGCCATTGTCTAGATAGATCTGAGAAATCCTATGTTATCTAGGGATGGGATGGCAGGTTCGTGGATTGGATTCAACTAATGATCTGATTGGATAATTAACTAATCAGTCAACACATACACGCTCCATCTAGACACAGCCTGCTGTCGCTTTCTCCTATGCAGCTCACTTTTTTCTCACTCGCTTCCTCCCTTGAAGCTCACTTTCTCTCAGCATTCCTTCCATGCAGTTCACTTTCTTTTACTCTTTCCATGCAGCTCCATTTCACTCTTGTGCAGCTAACTTTCTCTAAATCTTTCCCTTCCATGCAGCTCGATTCACACCACTCCCTCCCTCCCATGCAGCTCAATTCGCCCCACTCCCTCCCATGCAGCTCAATTCACCAACTGCCATGCAGCTCACTTCACTCCTTATCTCCCTCCCTGCTATGCATTTCACTCCCTCCCTCCCTCCTCCCCCTCTCACGAGGCTTACTTCACTCCCTCCCTCCCACAAGGCTCACATTATTCCCTCCCTCCCTGGTAACTATCCATCTTGCTGCCAACCTGCCGTCCTTGGCTAATCCAGCTACCCGTTACAACTCGGCCACACCCTCTCTCCCACCTGCTATGGGTCAATAGCCTCCCTCCCTCCCTCCCTTTCCCTCCTCCCTCTCTCTCTTTCCCTCCTCCCTCTCTCTCTCTCTCTCTTTCCCTCCTCCCTCTCTCCCTCTCAGCTATAGTCTCCTAATTTCTCTCTTGCTGTCTGCACTCACCCTTCTCTTTCTCCCCAACCCTCGTCAATCTTCCCCTTCACTTAACCCCTTCTGTTTCGCTCCCTTTACCTCTTCTCGTCCATGCAATAACCTTTGGTCTCTCTATCCCTCCTTCACTCTGCCTACGCATCGCTAGAGATGATAGACTGGTGACAGTGTATCGTCCCATGAAAGAGAGAGGAGACGCCACTAAACTGACTCATGCAGCACTATGATGATGTTGATGATAATGATTATCATTATTACAGTAATTAGAAAGAACTAAACTTGCGGAATGGGACATAATCTGGTCTGGTACAAGGAAGAGGGAGAGTAGCAGAATTTACTTGCATAAAGAGCATTTTAGCAGCCTCAAAACATCCATCTTCGATATATATAACACTGCGACTAGCCGAGGATACGAACCCATGTCGTTTTGGACCGCCTCAAGGTGAGTGAAAATCAAAATCATATGTCGCAGTGGTATTATTGATTAAATACCGCTCGTTCGTGGTCTACAATAATATATATATATATATATATATATTATATATATATATATATATATATATATAATATATATATATATATATATATATATATATATATAATATATATGAAATATTTGCAAAGAAGCGATACAAGATGTAAAAAAATAACAGGGGAAGTTGAATGATGTGTTGCAATCAGCACATCAGGAGCTTGCAAATGTTGCAGAAATGAGCAGGGGATCCAAGACAGATTAGTTCATGGAACATTCTTCTGCTCATTTCTGCATACTGCAAGCTCATGTTGTGGTGATTTGCCAACATGAAAAACATAAAGCTATCGTTCAACTCTCCTTGTGTGTGTGTGTGTGTGTGTGTGTGTGTGTGTGTGTGTGTGTGTGTGTGTGTGTGTGTGTGTGTGTGTGTGTGTGTGTATGCGCGCGCGCACAAATTCAGAAAAACTGTGTTGACGGTCATTTACAATACACATTGATTCATTAGCACCCTTTTTTTTAGTGACTCGATATATTTAGCCAAAATATAATCTGACTTAAGGTCAACTCGACGTTTCATGCTATCATTTCAAGTTGGTAGTCACTCCATCTTCTCGAGAGCACAAACACTTCACCATCTCCTCCACAGTGTTACCAGGCTTCATGCATCTCTCACTACTTCAATGGACGCAGCTAAAATTTTCCCAGCAAAACGCTGAACTTGAGCAATTATGAAAAATGACTTTGCTTCATTTGTCTTGATCTTTTCAATAATTGTAGATTTTCCACATTTTCTCTTTACCGAAATGAAATTCTGGTTCAACTTTATTTTCTTTGTTGGTGAAGACTACAGGCACTGAACACGCACTGGTGTTCGTCATTCCCAGTTGGTTCTCTCTGCTCGCTGAAATCATATTTCAAAAACTCAAGATAATATTGTAATTTATGATAGGTCATCTTTCAATTAAATTTCAGATTTATAAAAAAAAAATAAAAAAAAATTAAATGGACTTTTATGAAATAAATCGGGAAATTGACTGAGAACTTGAAAAAGAAAAAGATGTCGAGTTAATAAAAACTATGAAACACACTGAAACAGACCACACAAATTTTGCTCAATCACTTCCTCAAAGTCATTCCCTCTCAGGTTCACTCATCATGAAACACAGATGCTGCACAATACACCCCCCCCTCCCCATCACTCACTCATTCATCAACACCCATCCACTGGCTCATTTGCACTTACATTGTCATTCATTTACCCCTAGATATAATTTTCGCAAAATTCCCGAAAAAGCATTTTCTTCATAACACCCCCCCCCCCCTCTCACCCCCGGAGATCTTCCCGCGACCCTTGGGATTATTTCTGCGACTTTCATTTTGGTAGCGGCGACCAGCGGTTTGGGAACTGATTTTAAGGAATAACAATATTTAAATCAATTTAGTAACAAGAAAAGTGAAATCAAATAACCTTTGCCCTAGGAAATGTAACAGTTGAATGGATACTTACCATTAAAATCCTTGCAAAGGCATGAAGAGTAGTGAGAATACTGGGTAGGCAATTATATACTGGTAAGGTGAGAACCCGCGCAACCAACTCATTCCTACACGATGGTACAACCTTGTAAGGTGGCTCCTGGACCACCGCGAAACCCTATCTAGAGACAAGCATATAATAAAAAGAAATGGAAGTTTACTGGTAAACTCCCATGTAAACTATCTTATATGATGTTCAACACACCACAACCACACACACCACACCACAACCACACACACACACACACACACACACACACAAGCGCACTCACTTACACTTAAGGCACTCTGCAGCAATAGGAAGAGAGAAAGGAACTAAGTGCTGACCTACATGGTTTACTTCAGACACACAGCTCCAGACACGAGCCTGCCTGGGAGAGGACTTCGAAAGAAACTTCAGCTGATGCTACACATGGCTGCTTGCCTGGAGGAGGATTTAAAAGAAACTGACTCCCGACTGAAAAAGAGAATTGCTAAGAACTTTTCCAGAACTATGTCACAGAACGTCAAAACGACAGCAGCGAATACAAAGCATGGCAAACAGTGACATCATGAAACATATGCTCAATCAATGGCACAAATTTTTATTTACAAAGCAACAGGGACAGGACATATTCAACCTATATTCATAGTTCCCTTCCTACTTGATAATATAACAGTAACAAATTTATGCATAAGAATATAAAAATATATGAAAAATATGTACTTATTCTTGTGCCTGAAGTATTGCAGCTCTGAATATTCAGTTTAACAAAGAATAAATAAATATTCAAGTATACATTCTGTAAAAATAGTGAGGAAATCTAGACACAATATACATATACAGAACAATGAGTCGAGAAAATCTTTGAGACTGAAGAAAATAAGTATTGTGCTATTACATTTATTCTTTTGTTTAAGTGTTTAAGTCGAGTTCCATCACTAGCTTTTCTTGTAATGAACGTCATACGTAGTAGTCATGTGAGAATAAATAGGAAGAATGTCTTTCTCACACTCAGCAGACAGGAGCAAGCCTCCACCACGTCTTGCGCTGAATTACTTACATGGGTTTAGAGCCTAACATGTATTATTATATATTATAAATACCAAATATTCCTCTCAGTCTAAGTTTTCAAGTCACTTGTCACTTCAAATTCGGCACTTACCAATTTAGCCTTTATTCCTTAGTAACTTTCCTTCCACTTATCACTTGCGTTTACTTTTTACCTTGAATTCAGTACTTAACCACCGAGGCTGTCCTCGGTAACATTCCCTCTTAGGTTAGGTAAGTTTGTCAGGAATCAGGAAAGGTGTTTCCTGACGCGGGTCTTAGTAATATGATGACCTGCAGCTGGAACTTTTGGTCGTCTGACCGTGGCCTTCCGATGGCTTACTGGTCCTCCTCTAAAAATTAAGGGTATAATTATAACCGCCATTTATGTGTACATTCCCTCTACTTACCACTTCAGTTCAGTGTGTACCCACTGAACATACCTTTCCTTTCCTTCCAGTTACCATCTAAGATGAGGTTTCAAGTACTAAATATTCCCATCAACGATGTAAAGATAATCCCATCCGCTTTACACCAAATATTAGTAGTGTAAATTAGACAAGTTTAGATTTAGAAAGGACATAGGAAAGTACTGGTTCGGAAATAGGGTAGTTGATGAGTGGAACAGTCTACCTAGTTGGGTTATTGAGGCTAGGACTTTAGGTAGCTTCAAATTTAGGTTGGATAAATATACGAGTGGGAGGGGTTGGATTTGAGTGGGACTTGCAAATGAGTGGATAGAGTTATCAGACCTTATTTCTTGGGGAGCATTGAAAATTGGGTTGGGCAAATGTTTTGTTAGTGGGATGGATTGTAAAGGACCTGCCGAGTATGGGCCAACAGGCCTGCTGCAGTGATCCTCCTTTCTTACGTTCTTATGTAAAGCTGAATTCTCCCGTCACCTGAATGTTCAGTGAATCGTCACCTAACTTACACCTACTCATTCTCTCTCTCTCTCTCTCTCTCTCTCTCTCTCTCTCTCTCTCTCTCTCTCTCTCTCTCTCTCTCCCACCTGAGTGCTGACTGCTGTGGTTATATCATTAACATGTTTCCTGGCTCCGTCCACTGCTCAGTCATTGAGATGATAATTCTTCCTTTAATTATTGCAGTCAGTCATTTGGGATAAACATACATCTTCAATGTGAACTGGGCTTCAATGTATCTTGATAATTACAAAGAAAATTTGATTATGAATACAGAAAATTTATATTGTGATCTGTAAATTTATTTTATAAGAATTTTATATCCTAAAAAAGAGCATGGGAAACTAATGTTTTGTGTATTACAAAATCAATGCTTTACAAATAAAAATAATTCAGTCAACATTCAATTGCTTTTAAATCAGAATATAACTAGCAACAAAATTAGCAATTTTAAGAAGACAATTTCAAAAGAGAAATCTTTTATTAATCTGACATTTCATTGACTGGGGATTATGCAGTGCAGTACAGGGAATATACTAAAACAATGGTATATAAAGCTTGTAGGGGCGGTCAGGTGCTCAGATAGAATCAGTGTACAGCTGATACCGAGTGATAGGTGAAACCACGTGATACCTAGCGGAGGTGAGGTCCATGGGAGCAATGTTGCAGTGTTATGTATTTAATATGTTAATATAAGATTTTCTGCGTAATGGGTTTATCGTAAAATATGTGTCCCAATATTTTGTTCTATGGTACTGGTTAAGTGTTTGGTGGAACTCTCAAGATAACTAAGTTTACTTTAGCTGTTTTCTTTGTAAATGTGTTTGTTCCCAGTTCATGAAGTGTAATTTGTCACTGTATATGAACATAAGGGGGAACGCTGCAGCAGGCCTGCTGGCCCATACTAGGCAGGTGCTTCACAAATCCATCCCACTAACAGAATATTTGCCCAACCCATTTCCAATGCTACTCAATCAATAAGCTTTGATAAATCTATTTACTCATGTGCAAGTCCCCCTCAAATCCAACCCCTCTTATTCATGTATTTATCTAACCTAAATTTGAAACTACCCAAGGTTTTAGCTCCAGTAACCCTACTACACAGACTGTTCCAATCTAAACTTATCTAATTTTAATCTATTATTTCGGGTTCTCTCTTGGAGGGCTATCATTAAGACCTTATTTATATCCTCCTTTATTGATACCTATCTTGCACTTATACACTTCGATCATGTCTCGCCTCATTCTTCGTGTTAGAAGTGAATGTAAATTAAGAAACTTCAGTCATTCTTCTTACGGATTTCTAATGCTATGTATTAATTTTTTCATTCTTCGCTGAATGTTTTCTAACGAATTTATATCCATTCTGTAATACGGAGAATAGAACTGAGCTGAGTAATCTAGGTGAGGCCTTACTAATGATGTATAAGCTGTAGTATAACCGCTGAACTTCTGTTGCTTACACATCTTGATATAAATCCCAGTAATCTATCTGCCTTATTATATATGCTTAGGTTTTGCTCTCTTGGTTTAAGGCTGCTGCTTACCATAACCCCCCCCAAGTCCTTTTTGCATGCTGTACTACTGAGTTCTACATCGTTTAGCTTTTAAGTGCTAGGATTATGAACATTCCCGTGCTTCAGAACTTTGCATTTATCTACATTGAACTGCATCGGCCACTCTTCTGACCACGAATTGAGTTTGTCTAAATCCTCCTGAAGTTCCGTGACATCTACGTCTGAATCAATTATCCTACCTTTGTGTCATCAGCGAATTTGATCATATTACTAATAATTCCCACGTCAAAGTCATTGATATAATAAACAAGGGGCTTAAAACTGATCCCTGTGAAACACCACTTGTTACAGATCTCTACTTAGATTACACCCCATTTATGCACACTCTGCTTCCTGTTTGTGAGCCATGACTCGATCCATGACAGCACTTTTCCTCCAATGCCATGAGCTGCCACTTTTTTTTAAGTCTCTGGTGTGGTACTCTATAGAAAGCCTTACTAAAATCCAAATAAACAATATCAAATACTTTATTTTGATCAACAGCCTCAAAAGCTTTGCTGAAGAATGTTAGTGAATTAGTTGCAGGAACGGCCCCTGGTGAATCCATGCTGAGTATGATTAATCAAATTATGCTTATCAAGATGACCTATAATATCAGCTATAATTTACTCTAGTAATTTGTCTACAGTTGAGGTCAACCTTATTGGGCGGTAAGTTGACGGTAGCGACTTGTCCCCTGATTTAAAAATAGAAACTACACTGGCCATCTTCCACATATCAGACACTACACCTGTTTGAAAAGATTTATTAAAAAGTTAATTAATGGTTCACAAAGTTCCATTCTCCTCTCCTTAAAAGAACCCTTGAAAAAAGTTCATCAGGGCCAGGAGATTTATTTTGTTTTAGTCAGCCTACCGGTTTGATTACCATATCCTTAGTGACTGTGATATTTTATAATTTATCTTCTTTACGGCCACTATAACAATTAATTACGTATTGGGATATTGTTAGTATTTTCCTGTGTGGAAACCGAGAGAAAATAATAAAAATCGAACACATTTCATTCTCCTTGTCAGTAAGATGCCCTGAGCTGTTTTAAGGGGACCTGTCATTTCTTTAACGTTTGTTCCATAAACATGAAAAAAAACTTTCGGATTAGTTATCGAATCACTAGGAACTTTAATTACAGAGTCCTGTTCAGCTTTCCTTATCCCCTTTTCAACCTCGCTCTTAATGTGAATATATTGATTCATAAGGTGACCCTCACCTCTTTTGATGCGCCTATAAATTCCTCTCATCTGCCCTAAAAAAATGTTTGAGCCTATTATTCATCCATTTCGGGTCATTTTTATTTGATCTTATTTCATTATACTGGAATAAATGTTCTTTGGGTAGCATGTATAGTGTTTAGAAAAATGTCATACTGATAGCTTTCTTCGTTACCCTAGTACACAGATTATAGTTGTTCTCTAAGCCCATTGTAATCTAAACGAAAATCTGCGACCGTTAATGAGTTATCCCTATCATACTTCCATTCAATGATAAACTTTGTGGTCGCTTGTGCCAAGTTCTTCTGTAATTTCTAAATTATTTACAAGGGTTTTCTTGTTTGCCAGAGCCATGTCAAGCAGGTTACTTTCCCTTGTAGGTTCTGTAACGAACTGTTTTGCAAAACAATCCTGATATACTTCTAAGAAGTCGTTATTCTCTAAATTCCTAGTCAAGGAATTCCAATCAATCTCACTGAAGCTGAAGTCCCCTTAGAATTACTATGTTATCGTTCATTGTGGCCCTAACAGTTTCCTCCCATAGTAGTCTCTCTTGGTCCCTATCCAAGTTTGGGGGACGTTATATTCACGCCTAAAATAAATTTTTCAAGCCCCTCTGAAAATTCTACCAAGACAGACTCTATGTGTTATTTCAGTTTATACTCATTTTTACACATCAATTCAAGCGATCTCGGACGTAGAGCGCCCCCACACCCACCTTTCCGATACTTCTGCTGAATATGACATTCAGCAGGTATGTTCCGATTTTTCATATTAAACCACGTCTCAGTTATGACAACTACATCAATGTTACCCACACTTACATGTAATCTCAACTCGTCCATCTTATTTCGAGCAGTTCGACTATAATTATAATATAAATTTATAGACCCTCCTTTCTCTTTTCCCTACCTGCTCATTTCTGTTTTTCCACTGTTCCTATTACTCTCCATGTCATCAGTCCTAATGGATTTTCAATATCCATCAATACCTCTACGTCATTCTGCCTATGACTGGTTTCCCTAAAGCTCACAATATTAGTACACTAAGACTTATGGATTTCCCCAGAAAACCCATACCGCTATTTCTAATTAAAGCCTTAACAGCTCTCTCCACTGCATTGGTTAGTGCTTCCACCCTAGACCTAGATAAGTGAACCCCATCTCTGGCACACATGTCATTTCTGTCACAGAAGAGGTCCCAGTTGTCTATGAATGTTACTGCATTGTCCTTACAGTGTTTGTCCAGGCGGCAATTGACACCAATTGCCCTGGACAACCATTCATTTCCAACTCCATTCCTAGATAAAATACAACATAACACAGGGTTCCCTCCCTTCTTCCTAATTATGTCTATTTCTGACCTATATCTGATAATCAGGTCCTTCTACATCTGCCAACATCGTTGCATCAAGCACTGAGACAGATAATAGGATTGCTCCCATTACTTCTCATGATGTCGTCGATACGGCTAACAATATCCTCGATCCCATCCCCAGGGAAAACACACCCTCTGCCTCCTCTTCATATCACTGTGACAAAATGCGCTATCCATCAACATAATCCGATTGTCCCCAACTAAAACAATGTTCTAACCTCGACTGGTGGTGTGCACGACGTTCTCGACCCCTTTGTAGAGATGGGCTTCACTGGCTGGCTTCACTGTGTCATTAACAATGGTCCTTGTTGGAACGTTTTCGTTGGAAGGTTTTGAATGGTCGAGTCACATTCGTCTGATAACAAGGAAGAAAATGTTACTGGTTTTTCACAGCAGTCTCCTGAACCTTCTTCATCTTCAGCTTCGTCCCTTCAGTTCCAGCTAACTTCCATTCGTTGATCCGATAATCGACGACGTTGTTCTGTGACAATCCTTACACATATCCTTTAGTTGTTGAATTTCTCTTCTTGCTTCTGTCAACTCTGCCTTGAGTTGAAGATATAGGTGCTCATAGTCGAGGAAAACCATCATCACAGTCTCAGGTAGCTAAGAACGGAGAGCACACTAGTCACGTCTTTACAGAGAAAGGACCACGTCAGTTAAAATTATATTATAATTATAATTATATATTATAATTATAATTTATTATAATTATAATTATAAAAAGTTTTTCTTTTTCGGGCCACCCTGCCTTGGTGGGAATCGGCCAGTGTGATAAAAAAATAAAAATAATAATTCGCAATAACAACATATGTCTGTCATATCTGCATATCAGTAATATTGCTGTTTACATGTGAGTGTGACATATCAGTTCACCAATTAGAAGTGATATACTTATTTATGCAAGATCTATCAGGGTAAGCCAGAGGATGCTCATAAGGTTACGGATCATCACCTGACAGAGGCTCGTGTCAGGAGACAGTTGAAGAGTTTCCTGAACAATAAGCCATAACCAATGCCTCCCTATTTCATTTCCGTTCGTTTTCATTTCCGTACTCTTGCATTAATATTCCCTTGGGCCAATTGCAATCCCTTTTCACCCCTCTCTGCTTCTATTTAATGACTCCCACCATTCTGAAGTCCTTAATCCCCTTGTCCTTCACTCTCTACCTCTTCTCTCTCTCTCTCTCTCTCTCTCTCTGTTCATCCCAGCTTTGTGCTTTTCAGGCATTCTCACTGTAAATTTAGTTTTAACTTTCTCTCTCTGTTTCTCTCTCTCTCTCTCTCTCTCTCTCTCTCTCTCTCTCTCTCTCTCTCTCTCTCTCTCTCTCTCTAAAACTAATCCAAAAGGTTTCTTTCAGAAATATAAAGTAAGATTAGAGAGAATATGGGATAACTTAAAATTTACTCAGGTCAGCTCACGGTCAGTGACAAAGAAATGTGTAAAATCATAAGCATATATTTCCTCTCAGCTTTTACCCTAGAAGATAGTGTAATTCTAGAAATTTAAACAAGGATATAGCTCAGGGCGAAAATAAGTTATGCACGATGAAAATTACTATTGACATGGTTCTCAGACAAATAGATTAAAACCAGACAAATCACCGGGGACTGATACTGTTCTCAAAGGTTTTAAAAAAATGTAAGACAGAACTTAATGAACCATTAGCTAGTTTCTGCACATCACTACAAACTGATATAGTACTAGATAAGTTAAAACGGGCAAATGTGATACCTGTCTATAAACAAGAGACAGGTCTTAGTTTGGAATTAATGACCAACTAGCCTAACCTTCACTGTGAGAAAATCGATGGAATCAATAATTGCCGAGGTTAATCAAAACCACCTTGAAAGACATATATTGATCAGGGAATCTCAGCATGGTTATACAGAGGCGTTCCTATGTTTACGAATTTACTAACTTTTTTCACTGGGTGTTTGAGGCTGTAAATCATGATTAAGAATATTAGAGAGTGTAAATGGATTTTAGTAAGACCTTTGATAGAGTTCAGCACATGAGATTGTTGAGGAAAGGAGAGGCACATGGAATAGCAAAGGTAATGTTTTCCTGGATAGAGAGGCCTGGCTGACAGAAGGGCAAAAGTGAGTTTGCATAAACGAGTAGAAATCGGAGTGGGGACGCTGAAAAAGCGGTGTTCCACAGGAGGTTATAATGGCCCTTTGTTATTAACAATATACATAAACATGAAAGATGAGGGAATATTTAGACATATTAGCAGTACACAAAAAAACCCGCACATAAAAGAGAGAAGCTTACGACGACGTTTCGGTCCGACTTGGACCATTTACAAAGTCACAGTGTGACTTTGTAAATGGTCCAAGTCGGACCGAAACGTCGCCGCAAGCTTCTCTCTTTTATGTGCGGGTTTTTTTGTGTATCGTTCCAGTCACGGTATTGTGCCTTTTTTTGTTATTTGTTACATATTAGCAGATTTGCCGATGACGCTAATCTAGACCATCAGATTAATTCTCATGATGGCAATGAGGTCTTCAAGATCATCTGGATAAGTTGTTGCAGTGGTCGGAGTTAAAAGACAAATGTAAGGTTCTAAGTTTGAGAAAAGAGAATAACCATGACACTTAAAAAACTGAATAACATAGATCTACGTCACTCTGAATGCGAGAAAGATTTAGGAGATCTGGTTAGCAGTAATGTAAAGCCAAAACCATAATGCATAAATATTCCCATATGAAGCTAATAGAATTCTTGGATTGATATCGAGAATTATCAATAATGTGCGTATAGGTTATACTTTAACTATGTATATCCTTGGTGAGGTCTTATTTATGCGGCACAGTTCTGCCGCTATTGCAGAATGGACATAAATGAGCTCAAAAACAAAGGATGGCAAAATTGATTCCATGTTTTAGAAATTTTCCTAGAGGCTAAACTGAGGGCACTGAATCTGCATTCTCTAGAAAGGAGTAGCATTAGGAGAGATAGGATAGAGGTGTATAAATAGAATACAGGAATAAATAAAAGCGATATAAATAACGTGATAAAAATATCTAATGATGGTTTAAAGAGACACGCGAGCAAATACTAGCATATATTTATTAGATAACGTTTCTGTCCTGGGATCTTAATCACAAATACAGAGATTTAAAATAACAGACATAGGCAGAAAGTGGGATGTAAGTGACACACAGTGACCTGAGAAATACAAGTGAGGTTTGAGATGAAATCAGGTAGACCAAGAGGTCACGTGAGGTAGGTTCAGCTCTGCCTGGTTAAGTATCATATATTTCAGTGTTTTAGAAATTTTGTATCACGGTGTTAGTGACGGTGATTAACCAGGCTTCTAGACGTCGTCGGCGTCTAAGATCAAGTTCACTGTGGACGAGTTGTACCTCATTCCAGTTCATCAAACGTCCCGTAAAGTTCCCGTGGACGACACAAGCATTCTTTAAGTCGTCCCTGTGGCTGGCGTTTATATGTTCAATTAGCCTGTTATCCCTATATATTTCTAGTGACAGTATCCATAGGTCATGGTGTAGACGCCTGTTTTTGAAGATAGTGTGTAAGTTTGCTTCGTAGAGAGGTCTTTGATAGATAACGTATTCACGGTGGAAACATTGATATTGCTTATAGCATGTACCTGGAGGATATTCGGGCAACACCACTACCCAGGAGCACTACGAAATGATTATAAGTATGTTCCACGCGGAATATGTTACGAATAGCTTGTCACTGTCGGGAGACCTACACAGGACTTCGCGGAAAGGAACAGACATCCATGCAGTTAATAGCACTCCCATGTGGTAATGTTACCAAGAATATCCACCAGGTACTTGCTAGAAGCAATATCATTGTTTTCACCGTGAGTACATCGTTTTAGAAGATTTCACTAGTAAGCGAAGTCCCACGCCTCTAACTTGCACATCAGGCGTCAACACCGTCCACTGTTGACAGTGTCCCAAGATATATGGATGAGAAACAAGCAAAAATCTTGAAGCAACATCTTCGTATTTTGTTACTTTACTAATTTCGTTCCGTAGAAGTCTACTGTGTTTCTTATCTGGGTTTTGGGGGCTGTAAATCACACCCAAGATTAATTATTCACATTCCTCGCTAAACTGTAAGGAAATAGTGTGTCTCCGACGGTTCCATTATCAAATCTCGTCTAATGCAGTTGTTTAAATTATCTCTGACACAAAGCTACTACACCACCCTTCCTCTTGCCCCTATACGTGTGGAATAATTAATAGCCTTATATGGGTCTATCTCTCTCATCTTTATCACCAGAGGTTCTTTACCAGTTTTTTTCTTTGGAATGTTATTATGCACAAGTTAAGACAGAGATGCAAATTTAAACACATCCACGAGTACATTTTTGTGACCTCATGATCCACCAGTCTCATTTTTGTGACCTCAAGATCCAAAAGTCTCATCTGTGACCTCATGATCCAAAAGTCTCATTTTTGTGACGTGATCCACCAGACTCATTTTTTTGACCTCATGATCCACCAATCATTTCTGTGACCTCATGATCAACCAGTCATTTCTGTGACCTCATGATCCACCAGTCATTTCTGTGACCTCATGATCCACCAGTCTCATTTTTGTAACCTCATGATCCACCAGTCTCACTTTTCTGACCTCATGATCCACCATTCACATTTTTTCCTGAAATTCACATTCTTTCATTGCCATCTTTTTTGAAAAACTCATTTCTTTTTACTTTCATATTCCATATAACTGTTTTTCTATCAAACGTCATGCTCAACGCAGACTCATTTTTCTCTCACAGCCAAAGTTCCACGACATTCATTTTCAGAAGCAATTAACTGCAAGAAACTTTCTCACATATAGAGCCACGTTTGGCAAGTTTCCATGTTCCCTGAAATCAATTTTTTTTTATTCACCGAGAACCATTTTCACTCATTTTCATGTTGTCTATGAAAAAATTTGAATTTCATTTTCTGTCACTGCAATGTTCCCTATAAATTACCTTACAATATTTCGTATGTTCTTAAGATTTCCCGATACCGTCATATTCATCACACACTCATTTATTCATAGTCATGTACTGTGGAACTTCCCTGTATATGTTATGTTCCCAGTCATTCATTTTCACTGACTATTGTATTAGTCTGTGTCATATTCACCAGTAGTTCCCGTTCAGTCAGTGTAATGTTGGCCGAAAGCTCACATTCATTCAGTGTCATTTTCACCAGGTCACATTTATTTAGTATTATGTTCAGCGGAAGCTCACATTCATTCAGCGAGATATTCATCAGAAAGTCACATTTATTCAGCGACATATTCATCAGAGTCACATTTATTCAGCGACATATTCATCAGAAAGTCATATTCATACAGCGTTGTTCACCAGCAATTAAGATTATTGTTATTTGCTAGATCCTTCCCCTTCACTCCCTCTCATGTCTCTCTCTCTCATTCTCTCTCCCTATCTCTATCTCTCTCTCCCCCTGCTTTAATAATAAAGTATATTCATGAAAGAAGTCGTCAAGGCACCAACACTCGTTAATAACGTGCTGGATCCTGCGGGTCCAGGACATAAAGGAGGACCAACGCCAGTGAAATATACACAAACTTCGGGATCCAAAGCAATATTTTGAGTGGTTTCCAAGAGCAGCGGTGCAGTAAACTTCGCTGAGAAGACCCGGGATCCCACTACCATTAACTGGACCAATCTACATGATGCCAACAACGTATTTGAAAAATGTGAAATAGCGTTGAAAAATATTTTTTTTCTGGGGGATGAAAGGAGACAACATAACAGGAGTGAAAAAAAAATAAAGACTGAAGTCAGCTCAGATAAGAAAGTGGATGACATACTAAAAAAGGAAAAAAAAAAAGAAAAAAAAAGTGTGCCAAAAATGCAATCATTTAAATCATACCACGGGTGGGGTTTGAACCCGCGGTCAGAGAGTCTCAACCGCGGGTTCAAACCCCACCCGTGGTATGGTTTGTTTGCAATCGTGTCATTACGATTTCGTGAGTCATGCAATCATTTGTGTGCCAACTGATATATGCCAGAAATAAAACCAGCTGATGTGTGTTAAAAATAAACCCAGCTGTGTACAAAATAAAAACAGCTATGTGCCAAAAATAAAACCAGGTCATATTTTCGAAACAAAGTTGTTGGTATATATTAAAAGTAAAACTGGCAAATACATGCCACAAATGAAACTGATTTAAGACAAAACTGACTGATATAAGTCAGACAAAACTGACTGATATAAGTCAGACAAAACTGAATAATGCCATGAACAAAGGTCATACAAGAACATAAGGTTTACAGGTAACTCCCACAATCTTGAACACGGTACAACATACAACTATAAGATGAAATGAAAGATATAAATATAACAAAGGAATAGAGAGATAATGTAGTAGTTATACACAATTGGAAGACCAATCCCAAAGATCTCTGCATACATCTGTGTGTCTTCAAACATCTGTGTCTCTTTAAACATCTGTCTCTCTTTAAACATCTGTCTCTCTTTAAACATCTGTCTCTCTTTAAACATCTGTCTCTCTTCAAACATCTGTCTCTCTTCAAACAATAACCAAGGGGTGAGAACATGTGAACGAGGGTGGACTTGACTTGTAAGTAGAGGCGGAGGAAGAGGGACTGACAACCCAAGTGCCTCGAGATTGGTGAAGGACTCATGATTCAAGCGCTTATGACCCTTACGGCTTTAGCGCCGCCGCATAATAAAATATAATACTAATAAGATGATGGATATAATAATTATAATAACAGTACTAATAAATCATCTTTTTACTGCTCAACACCTTAAACAATAGCACAGAACTCCAACACACAATGTGCAACAATAATTTGAACAAAGTTTCCCTTATCAAATGTATTAAAGCGCTACAAAAGGCTGTCCACTGAAAAATTAAGTGCAATACAATAATCAAGAATCCTTCAATAACCCGTTTGCATAACACGCTGCAGATATTTGGACTCAAGGTGACTGAAGACAGGCCTTGGCTGTTACCACTTATACCCTGATGTCAGTGCATGGAGTGCCCAGCACGATCTACTGATCATGGCCTCCCATGGCATAGTAGTAGTAGTAGTAAATGACAGTTTTATTGGTAGTAGTATTAGTAGTACTATTAGAATTCGTAGTAAAAGCAGCAGGTACTATTATTAGTGAAGGCAATATTAATAATAGTGACAGTAACTGTGTAATAGTAATTGCAAAGTAGTTGTAGAATAGTTGTACTAGTATTTGAAGTTGTATTTGTGGTGGTGGTGGTGGTGGTGGTGGTGGTGGTGGTGGTGGCGGTGGTGGTGGTGGTGGTGGGGTGGTGGTGGTGGTGGGGTGGTGGTGTGGTGGTGGTGGCGGTGGTGTGGTGGTGGTGGTGAGTAGTAGTAGTAGTAGCAGTGATTAGTAGTAGTAATAGGAGTGGGGGTGGTGGTAGTACCAGTATTATTTATATTGGTAGTAGCAATAATAGTAGTAGTAGTAGCAATAATAGTAGTAGTAGCAGCAGTAGTAATAATAGTAGCGGTGGTAGCAATAGTAGTTGTAATAGTTCTAATAGTAGTAGTAGTCGTCGTAGCGGTGGTGGTCGTAGTAGTAGTGATGTAATAGTGGTAGTAGTTGAGGTACAAAATCTGCCTCCCTCTTTCCAATAAATATCGGAACACGTCCTTCAGTACGACATGGTAATTCTTTTCTCCCACTTTTTCAAGTTGGCCGTGTAACCTGAGGATTGGAGAGCGGGCAGAGAACTACCGGAGCTTTCTCTAGCTCTCTTTCTCTAGCTCTTCCTTTTGCTCTTGCCCTCCACAATGACTTTTTTCATAGGGTTTTTACAAGAGTTATGGGCTCCTAACTTTATTTACATGCTAGGAGTTGTTACCTACAGGAGCTCATCTGAAAGCCTTTTCATTGTTATGAGAGATACAAATATGGAACAGCATGAAGTTGGAGCTATCTGTGGGCCAGAAATTTCATTTGGTCAACAGACTGATATCGTTATGACTTATGTAAACATTCCGGACTCGCGTCATCCTAGGAATAAATGATCTCTCTCTCTCTCTCTCTCTCTCTCTCTCTCTCTCTCTCTCTCTCTCTCTAGCCACATCTTACACGCTCATCTCCCCTTACCATTGTACCATTACTGGCTGAGCTCACCCTCTCCTGCTCCTCGTGTGCTCTTGAGAGTGGCACAGGGTGTTTCCATAAACCTGCCATGTGAAACACCTGTACCCCTTCCCTTACTACACCTCTCCCACCCTCCTTTCCTTAATCTTCCTATCCCTTCCCTCCTTACGTGCACTCCTCATTTAACTGCTCCCTTCTGTGCATGTTCTCCCCTGTCCTTGCATGTTCTCTCCCTTCTTTCCCGTAATTGTTACTTCGCTTCCTTCGCTAAAAATGCTCCCTCTCTTCTTTCCCTAACATGCTCCCATCCTTCCTTACTTAACATGCTCTTATTCCTAATTTAACATGCTCCCATCATTTCTTCTTTAACGTGTTTCTTCCTTTCCTAACACGCTTCCTCCCTTCTTTCTCCAAAATGTTTTCTCGTTTTCTCCCTACCACCATCTCTCACATGCGCCCTCCTAACCTCCTTCCCTCCTCTTCAGCCTCATCTACGACTTCCGTTACTCCCTACCCCATTTCCTCTCCACTTTGCCCTTTTCTTACCTTTTCCTTCCATGCTTAAATCCCTCCATTTCTCTATTTCTTTGTACAAATTTTCCTCCCAGTTCATTCCCACTCCTTTTTTTCCTTTTCTGCCTGTCAGTCTGCCTGTCAGTCTGACTGACTGCCTCTCTCTCTCTCTCTCTCTCTCTCTCTCGCCACATTGCTCTCATTTCTTCAATATACTCCTTCTCTTCCTCCTTTATTTCTTCTTCTAACTCTCCATTTCTCTATTTGAAAATGAGAACGAGAGAATGGATGAATGGAAGAACGAAAGAGAAGAGGAAAAGGAGTGAGAGAGGGAAGATGATGATGATCAGGAGGAAGAAGAGGAGGAGGAGCAAAAGGAGGGGACAAAGCCTATGAATTCAGTTAGTCTCGTAGACAGGAAACGTGAATAAAAACACATGTCTTGGTAACGTCTTGTATAGGCCTATCAGTATTAGGTTTGTACTTGAATTATTCCCCCTTATCGTGGGTATGAACTCAATGACCAGTGATTTTCTATCATTTATAATTCATATTTGTTGTCGTAACTTTTCCTCTATTTCGCAAATGAATTTTGAAGAAATAAGAATGAGATTTTCTCTTAAGCTATTGCAAATAACTCAGGGGCAGCTGCAGCAATTTACAAGTCTAGATAATGTTTTGATCCATCGTGGACTATTATGTCATAAAAGTTGTTAATTGATCCTTGAAAATATTTTGCAAGTTAGCAGTGGGTTTGATAACTAAGATTTTACCCGAGTCAGCCCTAACAATATTGTTTTTAAATGTGTTATAGTTCGTGTGCTCGTGATGTAATTCTGTGGATCATATACATTAGGTTTCAGGGTGAGTTCTAAGCCACCTGTGAGCCAATGCTTTAATTTAGAAATTTTAATCTGTCCGTCTGTCTGTCTGTCTCTCTCTCTATATACTACTCATTTCACGAACTAGTGACACATTCGATTCATAAGTCCAAGTATTTTTCTCGTTGTAAACATAGTAGTAGTGAGTGAAAAGAGAAATCATCTGTTCACTGTATCCATGCAGCGGTCTTGGATTTACTCTGCCTCGTCCAAAATCCTTCCCATTGTGAATGAGTTTAAGGAGGGAATATACGTGTCCCTGACTTATTCTCACTCCTGACAACTTTGACACAGTTCTCGGAACTAGCCACGGAGATTCACTCTCTGGTTTTGCGTCTTGCATAGAGGTAACAAAACTGA
>NC_069406.1:82340411-82387046 GCF_026875155.1 Cherax quadricarinatus | reverse complement strand
TTTTCTTTTTGATAAAAATTGAAATATATATATGCCTGTCTGCACTACAAGGTATCGAGGAACACAGACACGGGATCCCCCCCAGGATCTGGCACAAGCAGGTCACCCCTTATTATTAAAATCAAGGGGGAAGGCTCCCCCGGGGATTATACACGCCGGGGGGGGGGGATGTGGAAGATTCAGGTTTTTTGGGGGGAACTGGAGCAAGTCCATTCCCTAAAATCAAGAGCCCCCACCAACATCGGCCCTTTCCCTTGGGGGGATCACCCCCGAGGTGTGGAACAGACCGGGATCACCCCCCGCAGGTGTGGAACACAGACACGGGGATCCCCCCCAGCAGACGTATAACGCAGACCGGGCCCCCCGCGAGGGATAAACACAGGGGCTCACCCCCGCAGGTGTGGAACCAGACAGGGGTCACACCCAGCAATGATAACACAGACAGGGGGATACACGTACCAGTGAAAACCCAGAGTTATTATTTAAAAAACAAGTGAGAGTAGCCTGGAATCAGTAATATTTAAAAATGAAAAACCCCTTGTGGGTTTTACTAGGCGGGGGTGCACACAGATTAAAATATACAAGATCAAAGCAGTGTGGAAGGGGGAGTTTCAAGATTACCAGCGTTTGGTTAACAAGTGAAATGGGGGGCCCATAAGGAGGGGGAAAAAAGGGTAAAAAAAAAAAAGGAAAAGGGAAAAAAATGAAATAAAAAAAGGGGAAGGTGGCAGTGTGGGTTTGCGAGGCAGTACTCACATAAAGTTGTGGGGGCCATTTTACATATAAAGTGAAGTGTTATAAGTGTATCTATCAAAAGTGAAAAGTGATATCTGTGTGAAACGGGGTGTTGAGCATTTGGTTATAAAACACGGGTGAAGGATCCCCAAAAATAGTAAAGAATACGAGGGACTACGTCATCGCATCTGGCAATTGTACCGCACCGTGTAGAGCAAGTACTCACTCACCCTTTTTGGTTTGCATGTTGCATCCTGGCGTCTCCTTGCATCCTGTTGTACTGGTCACTCACTCCTGCAAGCTTTACCAAAATTATGTAGAAATGCATAGTTAAAGTGAAGTAGTGTTGAGGAGAGGGTGAGGTGTAGAGCAGACAGCGAGGGGAAACGGGGGGAAGGGCAGTGTTTCTACCGGGTATTATTAGCTAAGAAGCTTGGGGAAAGTAGGAAGTCTCTATCAATGTAAACAAGGAATAGGAAAATAACCAATAATTGTACTTAAATCCAAAAAGGGGCAATAATGGAGAGAGTAGCATTTTTGGAAAGATAGCTGAGTTAAATTGAGCCTCACACAGAGAGGTATAACGGATCTTTAACCACCCCCTACCCCCCCCCCTCCAAACCATCCCCCCTCACACTATGCACACACAAAAGGGCAGACACTCTAGAAGCTTTGCCCCGAAAAGCCCCGCTTTTTTATAACCCAAAAATTACTGGTTGTTTAGCATTCTCCCCCTCACACCTCCCCCACCCACAACAACACAAACCCATACACCCCACACACACCACCTGCACTAGGAAAATCGGTAACTAATAGGCGAAACACACAAACACACACATGCGTACCAGACACGCAACCACACCACACCACACACACACACGCAGGGGAACACAAAACACACCACACCACACACACACACACACACACACACACCACACACACACACACACCCACACACACAACACGCACACACACGCACCACAAGGAATGTCGTAGAGGAAAGGTTAAGGGAAATGGGATGAGGACCTGGAGGACAGAAAGGGTCGGGGGGAGACAGAAAGAATAAAGATACGGGGGAAATAGAAAAGGGGGACAGAGAAGGATGTTCCAGAGGGGGGACACGGGGGACAAGGGGTCACAACGGGAAGCTGAAGACTCAGAGAGTCACAGGACGTTAGGAATTTTTCTTCAGTCATAGAGTTGTCACAAGGGAATAGCCTAGCAAGTGAAGAAGGGGAGGCAGAAACCTACTTTTTTAAGAAGAGGTATGACAAAGCTCGGGAAAAGGGGGAGAGAGAGGCCCCCGTACGATCAGTGAAGGGGCGGGCCAGGAGCTGAGTCCGACCCCGCAACCACAATTGGGTTAGTACTTTTGTGATACACCCAGCATGTATAACACAACAGGTTCACCCCCAGCAGATGTATACACAGACAGGTTCAGCCCAGCAGGTGTGGAACACAGACACGGGACCGGGTCAGCAGGTGTGGAACACAGACAGGGGGTCACGCCCAGCAGGTGTGGAACACAACGGGGGATCACCCCAGCAGGGGGAACACAGACACGGGATCACCCCCAGCAGAGTAAAAACACAGACACGGTATCACCCCAGCAGATTATGAACAGAAAACGGTATCACGCCCACAGGTTGGGGGAAACCAGACAGGGGATCACGTCAGCAGGTGGGGAAACACAGACACGGGACACGCCCAGCAAAATTTAACGCAGACCGGGGCACGCCCCAGCAGATGTATAACCAGACAGGGAAATCACCCCCACAGTTGGGGAAAACCAGACCGGGATCACCCCCCAGCATTATAACACAGCAGGACACACGTACCAGTGTAACCAGAGTTTTTATTAAAACAAGCCCAATTAGCCTGGAATCAGAATTTTCAAAGTGAAAAAACCTTTGTGGTCTACTAGGCGCTGGGACACAAAATTAAATTTTACAAAATCAAAGCGAGTGGGGAAGGGGGGAGTTCAAAAATTTACCAGCGTTTGGTTAAAAGTGAAAATGTGGGGCACCAACAGTGAGGGGGGAAAAAGGTAAAAAAAAAAAGAGAAAGGAAAAATGAAATACAACAAGGGAAGGGGCAGTCGGGGGTCTCGAGGCGTGAGTCACATCAATTTTGTGTGCCATTATCATATAAAGTGAATGTATATAATGTATATTTCAAAAGGAAAAGTGATATGTGTGATAACGCGGGTGTATGAGCAATATGGTATAAACTCACGGGTGAAGGATCCCCAAAATAGTGAAAGAAGTCACGACACGCATCAGAAATGGGGGCAATTTGCACCCACCGTGTAGACAAGTACTCACTCACCTATTTGGTTTGAGTTGCATCCTGGCGTCGGGCCCTTTGCATCACTTTTAGATACTGTCACCACTCCTGAAAGCTATTACCAAATTAGTGTAGAAAAATAGCAATTTTAAAGTGAAGAAGTGTTGAGGAGGGGGGTTGCAGACTACGGGGGTTTTGTAGGGTAAGGCAGTGTTTTACCGGAGTTATTAGCAGTAAGAATGCGGGAAGCTAGAAGCCCTCTATCAATGGAACAAGGAATAATAAAACCAGCAAAAATTTAACTTAAATCCGAAAGGGCAAAAGGGGAGAGATAGCATTACTTGGAAAGATAGCTGAGTTAAATTTGACCACACGACAAGAGGATAACGGATCTTTCAACCACACCACCTACCCCCCCCCCCCCTCCTAACCACCCCCCTCACACTCATGCCACAAAACCAAAAAGGGGCAGACACTCTAGAAGCTTTAGACCCTAGTAAAAAGCCCGTTTTTTTATAACCCGAATTACGGTATTATTACAGTTCTCCCCCTCACACCCCCCCACAACACGAACATACCTTACACACATAACACAACACACAACACCTCACTAGGACAAACGGAAACTAACTAGGCAATACACACAAACACCACACAGCTACCAGACACAAAAAACACACACACACCACAACACACACGCACGGGAACACACACCCCACAAAACACACACACACACACACACACACAACACAAAAACACACCACACACACACACACACACGCCACCCGCACCACAAGGGAAGTCGTACGGAAAAGGGTTAAAGGGGAAAATGGGACTGAGGCACTGGAGGACAAAGGGTCGGGGGAGACATGATAGACATACAAATACTGCGGGAATAGACAAGGTGGACAGAGATAGGATTTTCCCAGAGGGGGGAACGGGGACAAGGGGTCACAACGGGAAGCTGAAGACTCAGACGATCACGGGCGTTGGGAAGTTTTTCAGTCATAGAGTTGTCCAGTGGAATAGCTAGCAAGTGAAGTAGTGGGGCAGAAACCAACAATTTTAAAGAAGAGGTATGACAAAGCTCAGGAAGGGGGGAAGGAGGCCCATAGCGACATGAAGAGGGGGGGCCAGGCTGATCCGCCCCCTGCAACCCAAAAAAATAGGTGAAAAAATTGGGTTTAGTACACCCACATGTATAAACAGAACCGGGATCACGCCCAGCGGGTCTGAACGCACACCAGTATCCCCCCAGAGGTGTGGAGCACAGACACAGGATCCTCCCAGCAGGTGGGAACACAGACCGGAATCACGCCCAGCGGGTGCTGGTGGTTTTTGTTTGTCAGAAAAAATCGCAATTTTTTACAGTCTTATTCTAGGGCTTTGATGCTGCTGGATATGTTGTGCTCGTCTCTTTTGATCGCCGCGAATCGCGCGACTTATTACTTTTGCGTTTAGTATCGGGAGCTTCAATATTTACACTGAGAAAATCAAACGGATTTGCAGACCATCGTTTTTTTCTTCTTGGCTTGAATATTATTTAAGTTTAAAAAATCTCAAGTGAATGATGTTGGGGCAGGACTAGTAGTTTTAAAGAAGAGATAAAAAAGTCAGGGAGTAAAGGGAGAGGGGGACTAGGAGCAACCACAAAGAGGGGGTGCCGGGACCTTGCTCAACCCCAAAACCACAGATAGGTGAGACTAAAACACACACACAAACCACACACACACACAAAACAAAAACAAAAACACACCACCCACACACACACACACACACAACACACAACCACACCACACACCCACAACACACACACCTGGTGGGCGGAAAGAAGAGCTCACTCGGCGAGCAAATTCCGGGTAAGGGCGTTTAAACCACGGGAGATCGAGGGGAAAACCCGGGAGCCACAGGGGGTTCCCGAAACATGGAGAGCCAAGATGATGGATGTAGTCTTGAAAACCCATGCTCAACATCAGGGACATACCAGAGAAGAGGGGAGGATACCCACAAGACTGGACTTGTGTTCCCCATGACAGTTCAAAATTGAGGACAAAATTACGAGAGGCCCCTTGGAGCAGGATCACGTGATTCGGATTTTTGATTAATATAGAGCTAAAAGGGGAAGAATAACGGGAAAACTGAATGGAAAAGCCAGACTATAAAAGGTACTTCACGGGTTTAGAGAACTTCCTGCAGGAGGTTCTGGACAGGAACTGGTAGGAAAATCATAAACGGATGGAATATGTAACAAGAAAGCGCAAGGGGGGCAGAGGAAAGGTTTGTTTCCAAGGGAAATAGAAGTAAAAAGACCAAAGTGATCCTTTTTTAAACCCAAAGGGTGTAGGGGGGGCAAAAACTAAGTGCAAAAAGAGAAGGAAAAAGTACAGGGGGCCCAAAGGCCCCCAAAAAAATTAAAGTTTAGTAGAAACCAGAAACGAGTATCACAGTAATAGGGGGCCCCAGCGCAGACAGAAATATAGCATCGAAAGTCAAGTCAAACCCCGAAACTGTTTAAACGTCAATTAGGGGGAAGACAACATAAAACCAGGTATAAGGCTGGGGAAAGAAAGTGGGGAATCAAAAAAAACGATCAAGAAGTTTGAGGAGCTAAATATGAGATTTAAGGAAGTTTTTTAAAGTGGGACGAAGGTCTCTGGGGGGACAAAACAGGGGGGGGACACCAAAGGAATATACCAACAATTTTTGGTGCATACAACAAATGAGGAGAGGGAAGAGCGATAAGGGGAAAACGTCCTCAAAGGCAAGGGGAAAACAGAAAAACATCTCCCGTGGGTACTTGGAGGGAGCGGATATGCTGTGTGGGGATTTACCACAATCTTCAACACACCCTGGAAACTGGGCAACCTGAGGTAGGGAAAAAAAGGGAAAAATGTAGTTCCCATTTTTAAAAAAGGAGACAGAAAAGAGGCACAAACATAGACCGGTCACTGGTGATAGTATGCAAAGTTTGGAAAAGTTTATCGGGGAGGAGAGTGGTGGAACCCGAACGGAACAAAGTATAAACCCCAACCAGCCGGATTCAGGGAAGGAAAACCCTGTGTACAAACAACACCACATACACACACACCACACACACACACACACACACACCACACACCCTGAAACCTCAACTTAGGGGTACACCAGTCATTTTCCCACGTTAAACCAGGCCACTGTTCTGGCTAGAAGAACCCACAGGGGCCCTAATGCTTCAGCGAAATACAAACAGCACCTTGTTTAGCTGCAGCCAAGCAGCATTAATTTTGAATAGGTCAAAGATCGCTTCAGCGGAATGAGTTGGATGTGAATTTTAGTACAGTGAGTTGCATATTTTATGTTCAGTGCTCACAACACGCACACATAGCAGGTAGAAGGTAGGACCCCAAGACGTTTTGGTCACTGGGGGAAAAAGGGTCAACCCAGTCGTACCGCACACTCAAGTGTTCGACAACCGCTTGCACTCACTCGAGATGGTGAATGTGACGAGAGCTGCCCACAGGGGTCAGTACTTGGAAAGTATTTTTTTTGTGTAGAGTAACGACATACAAAAAAATCGACCGAAACTGTATCTGTAATACGATGCCTAAAATGTAAACATGCCCAAACCCGGGAAAGATTTAAAGGGGATAGCGCAGGGTTCATCACGGCTTGAAGTGGAAATTTAAAATTTTAACCCCGGAAAAATGCAAAGTTATGAGAATAGGGAAAGGTCAAAGAAGACGGGAAACAAAGTGGAGGTTTGGGAAAAAATGGGTTTTAAAAACCTTCTTGAAAGAAAAGGACCTGACTGAGGCAAACAAAAAGGATAACGGTACAGCAAACGCAAAGCCTGTTAAATTTAAAAGCTTTCCCCGGTACCCAGCAGAGGCATTCCTAGCCTCTAAATATCAAAGTATGTCCACGCACGGGAGTATATGGGCCATGGAACCGGGAATTTTTTAAAGCATATTTAAAAGCTGGAAAAATTCTTTTGGGTTTTTTTACGAGATTATTCCCCGAGCAAGAGGAAAAATGGAGGAGCTAAACCTGCGAAAAAAAAAGGGCAGAAGGACCAGCGGAAGTGTTTTAAAATACAAAATGCGAAGGAATAGACAGGGTGGGCAGGGGGGAGTGTGAGGGTAGTCTCAGGTATACGATGGAGCCCTTGGTACCTAAAAACACAGGGGATTCAGTGATATAGGAAAAAATTTATTAAACCCCAGAAGATCAGGAAATGGGCGGTAAAGAGCGAAACTCTACAACCTTAAAAATAGGGAGGATACGACCCACGCACCGGGGGAAAATCCAGTAGCAGCCCGAAGAGGCGGCAGCAGAGAGGAGAACGGGGCCCAAGTGAAGAGACGGGGGCCAGGGGGAGAAAAACGGGGGAGGAGTGAGGAGATGCCCAGGAGGATGAACGGGACCAGGGGTGAGGAGAGGGGGCCAGGTCAGACCCACCCTGCAACAACAAGTACCCCAAAATAAAGACAACAGGAAACCACGCGTATTGCTTTTGAATTAAAGGATTGAAGTCCTCTTGGGGAGATGTCATAGGGTGTTGTACAAGAGAGATTCATCCCCCAAAAGTTATATTTTATTGACTTCCCCCCATGGAATGGAAAAAATATGAGCATGGTTTTTTTAAATTTCGCAGAAATCGAAAAAATAAACAATAAAAATCGAAAGGTAACTTTTATTAATTGAGCATTAAGTGAAAGAGGATGATGGAAAAGAGTGTATAATAAGTTCTAATTTGGAAAGAGAAGAAAGCAAAACCAGAATATCTGAGGAATTTTTTTGTAAATGGGGCAAGATTCATTAATGGGCATTTTTTTTGGGGCAACGTTTCGCTCTCCAAGAGCTTTTTAAGCCCTTACAAGCAATAAAGGACACCAGGGCAAAATAGGACCAGTGAGGTGAAAAAATTAGTCGTATAAACCCCAAGGGTAGGTATAGTATATTCAGCAGAAAGTGCAGTTACAATTTTAGTAATACTACAGGACAATAGCAGTAATAGAAAACAGTAGTGTTTCAGCAATAGTAATTTCAACAGCATCTATAAGACAATTAATAGTAGTTACGGCAGTAATAGTAAGAATGGGGGTAACTCTAGGTTGTAATTAAAGGCAGGGTTTTTTTTTTGGTAAACTTCTGGGTAATACCCCCCGAAATGCGAGGGGTACCTTTTTGTTTTTTTAATGGTTTTTGGGAAAGGGCCCAAAAGGGGGGGCTCACTTAATATAGACAGAGACAAAATTTGAAATATTTCCCGGGTAGACGTAACTTTTTTCTGTTGTTTTTAAAAAGAAATCTAAAAGGAACTGAAGAAAACATATGCAACACTGGGACCTATAAAAATAACTTTTAAAGATTTGTAAGAAAAAAATACAAAACTGTTTAAACATTTATTACCGAAAATCAGAATATGCAGGGGGAGGGGTGCCTGTTTTTAAACAAAAAGTAAAAATTAAAAAAGACCAAACAAGTGCAAACAAAATGGATGAAAAAATAAAAACAATAAAGATCTCAGGGGTCGCGTATGCAAACAAACAGATGAAGACAGAATACCCGGAAGAAAATTAAAAAGGAAGATTTCTAAGAATTTTAAACGAAAAATGGGGCAGAAAGAAAAAAAAAAATTTTTTTCGCAAACAGTATAGCAGCCAATGGCGGAATTTTGAGAGGGAAATATTACAAACATTGGTTTTAACAATTCATTAAAAAAAAGCTGAAGGGAAACCACATGATAAAACTGCTTCCGAAAATGCGAATTGAATTACACACACCACCACACACACACACACACACACACACACACACACACACACACCACACACACACACACACACCAGAGAGCAAAGGGTTTAGGAAGTATTCTTCCTTCAAAGTTGTCAGGAAATTAATAGCTGGGAATGAGTTTGGGAGGAGAAAAGATACAAAGCTTTTAAAAAAAGTTTATAAAGCCCGGGGGCGGGAGACAGAGGACCTAGTACATCAGGAAGAGGCGGGCCACTAGCGAGTTTCGACCCTGCAACCACAAATAGGTGAGCACAAATAGGTGATACACATGTGGAGAGGGTAACAGGAGAGGATAGGAAAAGCCAAAATACAAAAGGACAATAACGGGATAAGGAACTTCCGCAGGGGTTTAGTGGGAAAGGAAATTTGGTAGGAAAGTCCGAAAAGAAAGTATACAGTACAACAAAAAGCAAGGGGACGAGAAAAATTGTTCGCAAGGGCAACATAAATAATGGGAAGACCCTAAAAAACCCTTGGTTTTTCCAAAAGGGGAAAGAGGGAAAAAATAAGGGCAAAAGGAAAGGGGAAAAAAAACAAAGACAAAACCCGGAAAAAAAAGAGATTTAAACGAAAAGCCAGAAAAGAGTATACACAGATAAAGGGGGGGGCCCAGCAACAGTACGGAAAACACATGCATCAAAATTCAAATCTGACCCCAAGCTGTTGTTTTTCCACTTTAGGGGGAAGACACATCAAGGACCCGGTAATCAGGCTGAGGAAAGAAAAATGGGAGCTCAAAGAAACGATCAAGAAGTAGGGGGGCTTAACAGAGATTTAAGGAAGTGTTTTCATGGGAAAAAAACCCGGGAAACAAAACAAGGGGGGGACAGAACAAGGGATATACTAACAAGTTTGGATGAAAAACACACGCCAAGGAGGAAGAGAAAAAACTGCTAAGTGTTTTTGATATTCCAAGGTGGGAACCAAACAACATTTCTCGGGGGGGCCTTAGATGGGGAGCAGAGACGCTGTGTGTGTCGCTAACAACAATTTTCAACACATCCTTGAAATTGGGGAATACTGACGTATGGATATTGCAAATGTAGTCCCCATTTTTTAAAAAAAAAAGACAGACACGAACACTAAACTAAAGACAGTGCACGATATAAATGCAAGTCGTTTGGGGACGTTACAGGAGAAAGTGAGGAGACCTAAATGCAACAAGCTTATAAACGACAATCAGCACCGATTCACGGAAGGCAAATCCCGTGTCCCAATCCCTTTTGGAGTTTTATGACAAAGTAACAGAAATAAACAAGAGAAAGGGGGATGGATGGAGACCGCATTTTCGTGCAAAAAGGCCTTTCAAACAGTTCCCACAAAGATTAGAAAAAAAACTAGAGGATCAGGCGCATATATAACGGGGAAGGGGACTGCATTTGGGATAGGAATCTGGCAGAGAGGCAACAACGAGGCATGGTACGCGACGAGTATCAAGTGGGCGCCTGTGACAAGCGAGGTTCCACAGGGGTCAGTCCTAGGACCAGTGCTATTTTTGGTATATGTGAATGACATAACGGAAGGGATAGACTCAGAAGTGTTCCTGTTTGCAGATGATGTGAAGTTAATGAGGAGAATTAAATCGGGTGAGGATCAGGTAGGACTACAGAGACATGAACAGGCTGGAAGTTTGGTCCAGCAAGTGGCTCCTCGAATTTAAACCCCGCCCAAATTCAAAGTCATGAAGATCGGGAAGGGCAAAGAAGAGCGCAGACAGAGTATAGGCTAGGTGGCCAAAGACTGCAAACCTCACTCAAGGGAAAGGATATTGTGGTGAGTATAATACCGAGCACATCTCCTGAGGTGCAAATCAACCAGATAACTGCTGCAGCATATGGGAGCCGGCAAACCTGAGAATAGCGTTCCGATACCTTAGTAGGAATCGTTCAAAACTCTTTAAAACCGTGTAGGTCAGGCCCATACTGGAGTATGCAGCACCACTTGGAACCCACACCTGGTCAAGCATGTCAAGAATTAGAGAAGGTGCAAAGGTTTTCTACATGGCTAGTTCAAGAGCTAAGGGGAATGTCTTACGAAGAAAGGTTAAGGGAAATAGGCCTGACGACACTGGAGGACAAGAGGGTTAGGTGAAACATGATAACGCCATACAAAATACATGCAAGGAATTGACAAGGTGGACAGAGACAGGATGTTCCAGAGATGGGACACAGAAACAAGGGGTCACCATTGGACTCAGATGAGTCAGTGAGATGTTAGGAAGTATTTCTTAGTCATAAGAGTTGTCAGGAAGTGGAATTGTCTGGCAGGTGACGTAGTGGAGGCAGGAACCATACATAGTTTTAAGATGAGGTATGATAAAGCTCATGGAGCAGGGAATGAGAGGACCTAGTAGTAATCAGTGAAGAGGCGGGACCAGGAGCTATGTCTCGACCCCTGCAACCACAAATATGCGAGTACAGCGACCATGAGACCTACTACATATGGGGTTCAAGATTAAAACATGACAATGATCTTAGAATGAGATTTTGTGGTTGCACACTATTTAGTTGGTATAAACCTTGGTAATAAATACCGACAAGTTGGTTTAGAAAGACACGTAAGCAAACACTATAACATATTTATTAGAAAACGTTTCGGTCCTGGGACCTTGATCACTTCTAACATACAGAGGTAGAAAGACATTATATATATATAGGCGGAGAGTGAGATGTGACGCACGTGACCTGAGGAATGTCATAAGAACATAAGAATGGAGGAACACTGTAGAAGGCCTACTGGCCCATGCGAGGCAGGTCCTTATCAAAACAACCTCTGTCTATGATGAGGACCAGTAGACGATGAAATCATGTGACTCCTGTGTTGTTGGGTTGGTGCTGCTTAAGTATCATGTATGCCAATGTTTTTGAAATTTTGTAGTTTCCAGTGTTGCGTTCTATAGTGTCGGTGACGGTGATTAGTGAGGCTTCTAGGCACCGTCGGCGTCTGAGGTCTGGTTCGGTGAGAACGAGTTGTGGAAACTACAAAATTTCAAAAACATTGGCATACATGATACTTAAGCAGCACCAACCCAACAACACAGGAGTCACATGATTTCATCGTCTACTGGTCCTCATCATAGACAGAGGTTGTTTTGATAAGGACCTGCCTCGCATGGGCCAGTAGGCCTTCTACAGTGTTCTTCCTCAGGTCACGTGCGTCACATCTCACTCTCCGCCTATATATATATAATGTCTTTCTACCTCTGTATGTTAGAAGTGATCAAGGTCCCAGGACCGAAACGTTTTCTAATAAATATGTTATAGTGTTTGCTTACGTGTCTTCTAAACCAACTTGTCGGTATTTATTACCAAGGTTTATACCATCTTGTCTGACACTGCAACACACTATGGACATAGCATACAGAGAATACCTTTCTCTCCTTTACTCAAAGCTAATAGTCTTCGGAACCGACACATCTTCCTAGAAGACTGTATTGCTGAGATGGTGATACCACGGTCCACTCCTCGACAACTGACCACATCTAGACACCCTTTCTCTCCTGCTGTTTACGCCTACCTTAGAGAAAGCTCTGATGAACTGCGACATGCTCAGAAGGAGGCCTCATTACGTGCCGCTCAGATTCGTGCTTCACTTCTACTCCTGACAGAAGGACTGCAGAATATATACTCAGCCAAGTACCACTGCCAACATCCAACAAAATTGAAGCTATCACGAAAACTACAAGACCTGTGTTCCCACAGCAAATGGAGCGAAATGGACGACCAGAAATCATAAATAACTTATCTTCCTATACACTAACCGTCACCGAGACAGAAGCCCTCAGCCTAGGGCTCAAGTTTACTACTGGCATCAACAAGAAACATAATCTGGTGGATATGGTAACCAAGAACCAACCTTTTGGAGACTCCGATTTTTCAAAAGGGTTTTGGTCCAAGGAATCATCACTGCTTGCAGCTACTGAGCCTTCAAGACGGTCATTCCCAGAAGATACATCCAAGCACTCAGGAACTTGGCCAACAACGATTGATATCGTCATTAAAACCGCTACAAAGGAGGGGTGTGGTGTTACTCAACACTGTCGACTACAACAATAAAGTCTTAAATCTTCTCAACGATGCCAACACAACCCCTGTATCGGAATTCAGTGCTACTTCAAAGTACCCAGACTTTCCTTCAAAAGGCTCTAGCATCTTACGAAAATCAAACAAGGCAAAAAACTACTTAAACTTTTACCAGGTCAACCGAAACCAGCACGCCTGTATGGCCTTCCTAGAAACACAAACCTGGCATCCCACTACGGCCCCTATCACTTCGGGCATAGGAGTGCACCACACAGACAAGCCGCCACCTTGCCAAATACCTTTCAGCGCTTCTGGGCACTATCAGTCAAGCCACTCAAACATTCAGGTGACCTTCTCTCCCGAATTTCCAACCTGAATTCAAAAACAAAAGCATGGCTCCTTCGATGTCACAGCCCTCTTTACCAACGTTCCTACTGACGCTGCAATCAACATTCGAGACAGAGGTCACTGAAAACCACGACCCCTTACCTCTTCTAGATTCATCAATCGAGTGGAACTGTGTGTTAAGTTTCAACTTCTTCGAGTTATCAGGGGCAACTGTTACAAGCTGAGGTTCAATGGGCAGTCCCGGACCAGTGCATTGCTTGGCACTTATGGAATAATACGGAACAGGGATTAGCACTCTCAACACGTTACCTGTAAGATTCAGTTGATGTATATTGGTTTTCTAATCAGAGATTCAATTCCAGGCCCTTTCAAAGATCATGAGTTGAACTACATAAGTACACTTGAACCGAATGAGAAACTTCGTCCTGCAAGTGTCTACTCTGAGATTTCCCACAGCAAACTTCCAAAGTCATGAAAACCTCGAAGGGCAAGGACGACGATATAGTTTTAGTCCACAAGCCAAGAACCCACTCAAGGGAGGAGTCCTCTGTGGCTGTTAGAGAGCCTGCACTACTCACCTGAGGAAGAATGCACTTACATACACAGCTTTACACTGCTGTCCACATACTTGATCCTGATTGCAACTCAGGACAAGCGTATCCTCAACTTAACCGCCCAGGAACGTTCAAACAGTTCTATATACACCTGTAGGTCAGTGCCACGAATACTGGGATGTATGAGTCAACACAACGTTTGGAACCCACACCTGGTCAAGACCTTACAAATTAGAGGAGGTCAAAGTAATTCTACAGATGGCGTTCAGACCTAAGGGGTGTCTGTACCAAGAAAAGTGTAGGCGAACATGGCCTAGAACTGAGGCCTAAGTGGCTATCGTGCCTAACAGTGATTAAGTACGCCATTTCTACAGATACTCAACGGGATTTGATCGAAGTGGACAGAGCACAATGTTCCAAGATACCAGACTAACAAGCCGAGGTCCCTATGAGCTCACATAGTCACCAGAATGTTAGGAAACTGGAAACTTACAAAATTTCAGAAAATTGGCATTACATGAGTACTTAGTGCAGGCACCAACAAAACACGAGTCACATGATTCACGTCTACTGGTCCTCATAAGACAGAGGTGTTTTGATAAGCTGCTCGCATGGGCCATAGGGCCTTACAGTGTTCCTCCATCTTATGTCTATGACATTCCTCAGGCTCAGTCGTCACACCACTCTCCGCCTAATATAATATGTCTTCTACCTCGTACATGTAGAAGTGATCAAGGGTCCAGACCGAAACGTTTTCATAAATAAATGATTATAGTGTTTGCTTACGTGTCTTTCTAAACCACACTATTTAGTGACCGACATTGCAAAGAGACGATTAACCTTTTCACCTTAAAATGGCAGACACATTTATCTACAAGCGAAAACAGACAAGAAGTACAGGGAAAACCTATTACAGCAGGAAAGAGAGAGAAGTTTCCCCCATGAATAACACTTGATTGATGCTGACACTTAAAACCAAACCGAACACTACAATACAATGAGGCATAACTGACGATTGAACTGAAGATTTTCCACAGCAACAGCAGATGCAACATGCCACTAAAATGTATTCTGCAAAAATTGTATGTATGTATGTGAGAGTCGTTAACAACAGAATTCATAGTATCTTCAGAAACGAAGATGAATAAGTACCCGATATTAGAAAGGTGAGACTAAACCAGATAAAACTAATAAACAACTTCAGTCAAGTAATGTATGAAGCTCCTGTCTGAGTTGGACATATATAAAGCTACTTCTCAGATCTTCAAGAAGTCGCCAGTGGAGTGACAGACAACTCTATTCCAGCCCCTTGTATTTTTTTAACTCTTACCAATTAATATAAAAACGATACAATTAGCAAGGCGAGACTTCAGTGGAAATTGTTTTGTCTAGATGTAAGCTTTGTTGAGGATTTAAAAAATTTACACTTGATAAAAACTTTTTCAAATGACAGAAAATATCACCGACAAAAAATATAAAACAAAAAATGAAAGGAGAACTGTATAACTTTCCTTCAGAGAGAGACTTCATTGATTCCCATATTACACGAGACTAGGGAACTTAAACACCTCGAGATATAAGTTGCACTAAATTACACATCAGCAACTCTGATAAAAGTCTAGTGCATTGTGACCTACAACCTGTTAATTGATCAAACTGCCCCACCTTTGACACAGTTTCCCTCTTCGACTTTTTGACAGAAACCTTTGGTTGTACTTCGCTTAAGCACTCCTCACCGCCCTTACTCTACTTTCGTTATACTCTCCACCCTTGCTAGTCTCGGATCAAGCACTGGCAACCCCTACCCGGCAGCACTGTATGACCTTTGTGGGTTTAGCGCTTAGTTTTTATTATAATTATAATACAGCTATTTTTATTAGTCTTGCGCCGTCGTTAGTAACGTTTTTTTCTATGAATGATGTTTGCTTACATCCTGAGGCTAAAGAAGTACTTCCTAACCTATATAATGCACCATCTTCAATAGGCTCGGTAATGTCTTTACCCTAAGAATTTTGCTCTTGTTCTGAAGTTGGAACCCCTCTCTCTTCTGTTCCTTCACCTAATCGATATAACTATTTTCGCTTTCTTTTCTCCTCTGAGTTGCATAACTGTGCATCTGCATAAGTATAGCTCCATTATCCATTTATCTGATTATCTCCGAAGTCAAGTTTGCAGTCTTTTCTTTTTTCCAGTTTTTCCTTCTCATCGGGGGTGTTTAACGGTTCGTTCAACTACAGTTGGAGAATACTGTTAACGTCGCGAAATTGAAGCGAATAATGATGGAGCATTTTGAAATTTGAGATATAAGTTATCCTAATATATTGTGTGACAGTTCCTAGTTGTTCATCCTTCCAACAGATGATAAGGTAAATGAACTCTTCAAGAAGCTCATCTTCACTAAAACATTAACAATACGTCAACCCTGTGATTACAAGACAGGTGACATTTACTACATCTATCCTCTTAAAGAGAAATACAATTCCAACTCTTGGGTATCTTTATTGAGGAAACGTTTCTCCACACAGTGGCTTCATCAGTCCATACAAAGGATAAACTTATCCTTTGTAAGGAGTGATGAAGCCACTGTGTGGCGAAACGTTTTTCCCCAATAAAGATACCCAAGAGTTGCACATGTGTCTAAATTTAACAATACAGTTTCCCGTTGAATTCAGAACTCTTTTCTGACTAGTGAAAGTGGACACCTTGTTAATTTTATTAAGCATCCACCCTGCCAAATTTTCAAAAATCCCAAATTTTTCTATTGATACTTGGCTGCCTGTATCTGAAGTATGACTGTTTTGAAGTATCTTCAGTGTACTAGAGTTTTTATAACTGGTCAACTTTCTGGGACAGATTATTTATGAAAATCTCGTAATTTCAGAACATTTTTATGCTAAACCACAGCCCTCATATATGTGCAGCTTACAAGGAGTGAGTTGGATGACCGGTGGCATTATCAGAAACTCTCTACGTGATTCTTTTATGAACTGCGAGAAATGTTGCCTCGTAGTAGCTATGTAAGTAGAATTATATAGGGCAGTTATCAAGGCTTTACTACCCACTACAAGAACTGTCCTATAATTATAAATAAATTCATTGGCAAATTATACGACTTGGTGGATATTGCAATTCATCATTGTGTTTGTGAAAAAAACGACTGATTCGGCTTTGAATCAAGGTACTTTCTAAACTAGTCCAGTTTCTCCGTGGTGTGCATCCATACCTTTCTGCAACAGTTCTTAATATATTTTTCATCCTGCAGCTTTAGTTTGTACAGATGTTCGTAAGAAAGAAGGAACACTGCAACAGGCCTACAGGCTCTTGCTAGACAGGTCTGCCATGTACATCTTCCTTTGTCAACTTTACTTTGAAAACCTCCCACATTGATCGTTTGAATTTTTTCCAAGTGGTTAAGTTTTCACAACATAGTTCAGCCGGACTTGAGTCCTGGAAATGGGAAGTACAATGCCTGCACTTTAAAGGAGGGGTTTGGGATATTGGCAGTTTGGAGGGATATGTTGTGTATCTTTATACGTATATGCTTCTAAACTGTTGTATTCTGAGCACCTCTGCAAAAACAGTGATTATGTGAGAGTGAGGTAAAAGTGCTGAATGATGATGAAAGCATTTTCTTTTTGGGGATCTTCTTTCCTTTTGGGTCACCCTGCCTCGGTGGGAGACGGCCGACTTGTTAAAAAAAAAAAAAAAAAATGTTCAGCATAAATCTCTCTCTTACCATCACATGCCTCGTTTACCATCTGCATCTCAGACTCGCCCGAGACATACCACCTTAAATTCCCGTCTAGGCGTCTCATTTAGATTTCTCTCTCTCCATTACGAGCAAATGATTCTTCTGGCAACATACCTGCATTGAGAATTGCCATCTTCCTGGGAGTAAAGTATTCCTGAAGCATTATTTAGTGTAGTGATAGTATCGGAATTGCTTTACACTAGACGTTGACAGATACGCGAGGTCACACGAGTATCTATAGTTCTTTCAGTTGGTAATATTTTTATGGAAGTGTTATGAGGGGACGGAGTGAATTACGAATTATGTACATTGGTTATCTCAGTGGAATAAGATCCTGTATATGAAAATTTGGGCGCTACTCTGGGTGGGAATGAAGAAAAATTCATAGTGTGGAGAAATTACTTTATCCAGATAGTCAATCATCTGACCCGATCATGAATGAAAACATTTTACTTGGGGGAAAAATTATTTTCTTTCCGAAGACCAGCTTGTGTTGCATAATGCTGGTGCAACTCACTCATATCAAGCACCACCTCGGTTATATCTTGTCCATGCATAGTCATCCTACTGTGAAAGATGTACAGCTCATGCATCACCTTCGCTTTTGTACTTGGCAATATATACTTCTGGTAAATTGTCTATAGCCAAGACATAGGATAGTAATAGGTAATAGGATAGTAATTATAATTTGTTACGATATCAGTGAAATTATAACATTTAGCATATTTAAAGCATTTGACTATGAAACAATCAAATGTCGCATAAATTAATCGCAATATGAATGTTGGTATCAATATACAATTGTAATCAGTACAAATTACATTTCATAAACTAATGGCCATAGTGACACACCGATTTTTAATGAATTCTCAGGGTTGGTAGCCGAGGGTATAGCGAGCGATTCTGATAAATATTTCACTATAGTCTTCACCATAACGTTTGTCGGATTTCTCTTCTGGCATAAGCCAGAACCATAGAACCAGTTTCTCTTATGGAAAATGGAACCATGTAACACCAGCATGGTATGGGATACCAGTTAAATACAAAACGTAGGTTATGTACTAAAGTCTCACAAACAAAATCGAATACTTGACATCTAACCACCTACTTCCAACGCATACCTAAGCAATAGGTGCTCTTAAAAATGCTCTCCTCCATCTCTGAGATGCTGATACCCTGAAAAAATGAGTCGGTGAAACACAACACTCCTGAACATAACTTCCGGTCAGTCAGCTATGTTCTCGCTCACTCAAATACTGGGTCCAAAATCACAACGTGAAAAATATATTGATCAATTGGGGCTAGCTTACAAATCCCATTGAAATTATTTTTTAGATCAAGCAAAAGTCAAATTATGTAATACATACTAGCACTTCCATCCATATAATAACAGATTAACATAGTAAGCTAATTCAGATACCACTAATTACTGCATGTGAAAACGTACGATTTTCATCTATGTTGGTCATCAGCACGGTCCCTTTGGAGGCTCCAGCAATAGTCTGCCATCATGTGTGTATCCCGTCTGCCTTAATACCGTTCCTCCTTTACTTTTATATCTTGCTGGAGCCTCTTCCATTGTTCCTCACTGACCTCACCAAGATTATGTGGAAATCTGTCTAGTTGCCTATGGGGAAAGTGTATCTTTATGCTCATATTAATACTTAAATTCTTATAGCTTGTCAAATGCTTAGCATCACTTGTTTATAATTGTCTGTTTTGTGATTACCCAACAAGTTCTTGATAACTGACACATAACTGCACTATGCAGAACTTCAACACCATTCATACATTTTGTGAAATTAGAATCCTTGATAAACTTTCGAATCTGAGGACCATCAAAAATTCCAGCTTTTAGTTTTTCCGCACTTAGTCCAGGGAACGATCTACAGATTATTTAAAGCATTTACCATCTTTGTCCAAGGCCTTCGAATTGCTTCACTATTAGCCCTTAATTAATGTGGAGTGGTGGTAGAATAATGTTACCCATGTTTTCAAATGGCTCGTTAATGATGTTTGCTTCTCCTACAATCATGTTTTCTCTTGAATTATGTCCAATTATCTGATTTCGCCCTACTGTCCCACAGACAGATGAAACAACGGTACTTTGTATATCCACTCTGTTGCCCAAGCAAGAAGCTTACCATTTTCAGATCAACACAGACATCTTGTACTCATGATGCCAAAGCTTCTACAGTACCATTTTGATATATATGCATTTAAGTTTATGCATTTTGGTTACCATTGTGCGGTAAGACACAATTTCAGCTTCTAACTGAGCTGTCGCAAACAGCCGTCAACCTCCTGGTCGATATTCAAGTCTCTTTCGAAAAAAAAGTCTAGAGATGTTATTGCAGTGTACAAGTTTTACTTTTTCTTCTCTGAAGTAAGGAAGGAGTTCATCCGAAAAGCCATTATTTTAAATTTTGGTTATTGACAGTTATTTTCTTTTAGCCTGGATGCTAAAAGTTCAGATTCTTGCTTGATAGACTGAGGTCACGTATCAGATCAATGAGTTCTTCTTGGGAGAACTGCTGGGGTTTTGAAATGCTACATATTCACTTCCACTGCTTTCACTTGTGTTATATCCTAAACCCTGATTTTCTTCAACATCTGACAACAGGTCAGGCAGTGACAATTGTAAACAATGGTATGGGAACGTCTTTGCTGTGTGGCACAGGTCTCTTTGCTGGCTCAAAATTAGGATATTCCCACTTTGACTTTCTTATATAGACTGAAACCTTTCATATTCACTATACAGAAATAATCGTAGTGGTGGTTTTTCGGCTCTCTCCACATCATAGGCACACCGAAGTTTAAACTTTTCCTTTGTCTATTTTTCCACTGCCATAAGCATTCTACACAGGTTTTGCTAACCATATGGGGAGGCCAAGACTTGTCTTGGTCTCCAAGCGCCACTCCGAACTAAACAAGATAAGCTTGCTTTACAAAATTTGTGATTTTTTCATTGTTTTTGCAAAGAGCATTCGCTACAAAATGCATTGGAATTGTTTAAGTAGACTCTTTACGAGGAATTCATGTTTATCTAGGAAAAATATAATATAGGTTAAAATACTGTCATGTTTTAGTCGCTGATACAACTTCTTTCGTTAAATATTGAATCATTTAAAAATTCGAATATTTATTAAAGCTATCTGTAAATACAAATTGTCACTATATATATATATATATATATAATATATATATATAATATATATATATATATATATATATATATATATATATATATATATATATATATATATTCTTCTTTCAACATACCAGCCGTATCCCACCGAGGTGAGGTGGCCCAAAAGAAAAAAACTGAAGTTTCTCCTTTTAAATTTAGTAATATATACAGGAGAAGGGGTTACTAGCCCCTTGCTCCCGGCATTTTAGTCGACTCTTACGACACGCATGGCTTACAGAGGAAGAATTCTGTTCCACTTCCCCATGGAGATATATATATATAATATATATATATATATATATATATATATATATATATATATATATATATATATATATATATATATGTAATGTACGCAGTGCCTTACCGTTCTAACCACACTGGACAAACCTTGGCGTCCAGCTTGCGCTAGATGTTTGATCCAAGGCAGCAAGCTTTCAGGGAGAAGGCTTACAGCTTTTCATCTCATCCCCTGCATGCATCAGCCTTACTAGAGATTTTAACAATGCAAGGAATTCGCAAGAGCAGGCGAAATGTACTCAAACACTGATCTCTGGCCGAAGGAGACTCGAACCTACGAACCTTGGAACAAGGTACGCAGTACCTTACCGTTCTCACCACACTGGACAATAACTTGGCGTCCAGTTTGCGCTAGACGTTTGATCCAAGGCAGCCAACTTTCAGGGTTTACAGTTTATATTGTCCAGTGTGGTGAGAACGGTAAGGCACTGCGTACCTTGTTCCAAGGTTCGTAGGTTCGAGTCTCCTTCGCCTTTGATCAGCATATATATATATATATATATATATATATATTATATATATATATATATATATATATATATATATATATAATATATATATATATATATATAATATATATGTCGTGCCGAATATGTAAAACTGGTCAATTAGCAAGAACTCATTTAAAATTAAGTCCTTTCTAAAATTTTCTCTTATACGTTTAAAGATATATTTTTTTCATTAATGTTAACGTAAAAATTATTAATTTTGCACCAAAAGAATCTTAGAAAACTTACCTAACCTTATTATAACAAGAACAATTTATTTTAGCCTAACGTAACTAAATATATTTTAGATTTGTTTACAGTAATTTAATACTAAACAAACACAGTGAAATGTATTTTTTTCGTTAGGCTCAGAATGATTTTGGCGAAATTATTGCATACACAAATTTTCACTTGTCCTATATGGCAAGATGAACGTTGCTATTTAAGCCAATATGGCAAGTTCTGCCTATTCGGCACGACTATATATATATATATAATATATATATATATATATAAATATATATATATAATATATATATATATAATATATATATTATATATATATATATATGTATGTATAAAATAATATATATATATATCTATAATATATATATATATAATGTATATATATATATAATATAATATATATAATATATATATATATATATATATATATATATATATATATAATATATATATATATATATATATATATATATATATAAATATATATATATATATATATATATATATATATATATAATATATATATATGTCGTGCCGAATAGGCAGAACTTGCGATCTTGGCTTAAATAGCAACGTTCATCTTGCCATATAGGACAAGCGAAAATTTGTGTATGCAATAATTTCGCCAAAATCATCCTGAACCTAACGAAAAAAATATATTTTACTGTGCTTGTGTAGTATTAAATTATTGTAAACAAATCTAAAATATATTTAGTTGGGTTAGGCTAAAATAAATTGTTCTTGTTATAATAAGGTTAGGTAAGTTTTCTAAGATTCTTTTGGAGCAAAATTAAAAAATTTTACAATAACAATAATGAAAAAAATATATCTTTAAAGGTATAAGAGAAATTTATAGAAAGGACTTAATTTTAAATGAGTTCTTGCTAATTGACCAGTTTTACATATTCGGCACGACATATATATATATATGTGTGTGTGCATATATATATATATATATATATATATATATATATATATATATATAATATATATATATATATATATATATATATAATATATATGGGGAGGGGGAGTATGGAAGAAGTAAATTTTTTCAAAAATTGGGAGTTGACGTGTCGGCGGAGGGATTTATGAAGGAGGGGGTTTAATCTAAAATTTGATGGGGGGAAAAAAGGTGAGGGGTGCTTTTGGGGTTATGGGGGGAGCAAAAAACGTTATTAGGAGGCAAAAAGGGGAATTATGAAAAGTATGTAGTCCCAAACACTCTTATATTAGTGAAGTTTGGGGTGGTAAAGCAGCAGCGGGGAGGGGTTGGGGCAGGGGAGATGTCCTGTCTAAGGGCAAGTGTGGTGTAAATTTTATGCAAAAATGGGAGTGTGGAAAATTAGGAAAAGGTGGGGAGAAATAAAAGTATTATCAGGGGCAGAAGGGGGGTTTTTTGAGGGGGTTTGGTCTTTAGAAGAATAAAAAGCAGAAGACTGGAAACAAAAAAACTATGGGGGAAGGAAGGCGAGGTGGGGGCGTCCTCAAAGGGTTGGGGGAAAGGGGGGGGTAAAGGGGGTTTTTGGGGGCAAGGGGCTTGGACCCGCAAGCGGTTTTGGAACGTGTTTACATAGGAGTGAATTTGGGGATGAATTCTTGGGGTGACGATCTGTTGATGGGAGCAGGGGAATATTAGTGAAGGATTTAGGAAACCGGGTTATTTTCATAATCGGACTTTAGTCCTGGAAATGGGAAGTACCAAAGCGTACTTAAAGAGGGGGGGGGATATTGGGAGTTTTTAGGGTATGTTGTTATCTTTATACTAATGCTTCTAAACTTTGTATTTCTGAGCACCCGCAAAAACAGTATGATGTGTGAGTGTGGTGAAAGTGTTTGAATGATGATAAAGCATTTTCTTTTTGGGGGTTTTTTTTCTTTTTTTTGGGGCACCCTGCCTCGGTGGAGACGGCAACTTTTTGAAAAAAAAAAAAAAAAAAAAAAAAAAAAAAATTTTTAAATATAATTTAAAAATTTTAATATATATATATATATATATAATATATTATATTATATATAATAAATTATATAAAATAAAGTTTTATGGCTAGGTTCCCCCGTTAATTTTCATGGATGTGGTCCATGGCTAGTGCAAAGTGTGGAGACCCATAATCTCAGAGTAGATAAAATGACTTCGAGGTAAAACGATGATTTTTCTTCCTAAAGCCGCTTGAATATTCCACTTTCCAAACTACCGCATCTTTCATAAATGCACCAAATTTTCTTGGTACCCTAATTATTTTCCATAAATTTAGTCATAATCTTTTATGTATATATACACATTTTAATGTCTTCTTATATTTCTTAAGGTTCATACAGTCTTCTGTTTCCGGTTACTTAAAACACTGAGGACTTTTTCCCAAAATAAATAATCTATTAACCAATCCTTTTGCATTTAATTATCCACCACATTAATTCCAAAACAACAAGTACTTGCATTTATAAATTTAATTCAGTTGTTAGAATGCTAATCTGCATGTCCTGGCACTGCTTAACAGGACTATATTTGATGTTTTCTGTCTTTTTGGCAGTTGCCTCATACTGTGTCTTGCTGAAGATTTGTCTTAGCGGCTCAAACAGTGGTTTTATTATTTTTATGAGGCTGCCTTAATTCATTCTCATGTCTCATTGCTTTATATGCGTTCTCCTTTGTTCCTGAATTTTCACACTTGTGTTAATGTTAATCTACCCTTTATCCTCGCTTTTTTAGTGTTATCCTTGATTTTAGAGAAAACATTTCTTGAAATCACCCTTTCATTGTTTCTCAGAAAGTTTTGTCTTTTCCAGTATTTTTCAATCCTTTCCTGACTTAGCCTTCCTTCTGTATTGCAGTTTCGGTTTTCATTTGACCTTAACGCTATATCACTCTCAGCTTGTCACCACGTCTCTTCTTAGCCATGAATATATGCTAGAAGCTAAATATTTGTTTCTTTTTATTGTCCTTGCATTCTATAATCTCTTCGTGCACTGGTGCTTCTCGGCTTTGCTACTCTAGACCTGTGGGCAAACCCCTGGCTCTATCTGTATATCATTTTTGTTTTGTTACGAATTTCTCCTCTGCCTCCTGGCACTTCCTAGCTAGCTACTCCATGTTACTCATTGTCTTATCTTCCATATACCCTTCTCGTTGTGGCAAATTCAGGATATCTTTCATTCATGAGAAAATTCTTTTTCTTATACTTTAGGTTTACTTGTAACCCTCTTCATATACTTCTCTCCAACCCCGGAAAGCCGAAGATCTTGTCTGTGTTGTTGGCACCCAGAGGCTTCCCACATTCGATTTCACTGACGACTTATGTATTTAAGGTAGAAATCAGGTACAGTCTTGCTAATTTGTCTCCTCTTTCTCTTGTCGTGTCAATGACCAGGTGGTACATAATGTTCTCCAATAGCAGTTCTCATTTCTTCCAGTCTAATTCCTTATTGCTATAGATTCCCAAGATAAGTGCTTGCACTTTGCCCTCTAGGTTCTTCTTGCAACGTCAATGATGTTTATCGTGTCCCTGTTGTTGTCTTCATATAAGGGTCTCAGTAAATCTACTGTTTGGTAATTGGTTCAGTAATACATCTCCCATTACTTTGAGTACTGCGGTCGTAACTATAACTGGTATGTAATTTCTGATCTTCCCAGTATGTATTCCACCCAGCTTCTTAAATCATTACGTATTCCTGACCTGCATGGTTATTACTCCATTTTCTGTGCTTCCTCGTTCCTTCATTATTTCTTGATATCGTCCGAAAAAAAATGTATTTGATGTTATTCCTCTCAATTTTATCTCTAAAATAACAATTGTTAAAATTATAATTGTTCTTCGATCATTTAATTCACTGATTTTTTTTTATGTTTTGAACTCTTTTCTGTCTGAAGATATCTTTGGAAAGATAAAAAAAAAGGTGATGCATTTTTAATTATTAGTTGGGACAGGATTGGAGATAAGTTTGTTCATAGATGTAGATAGTGTTCAAGCTGAGGTAAGCAGGGTTCAGGGGAACTGCAGTCATGGTTCTTGCAGTTATGAGAGAGTTTCATTTAAGGGGAAGGTAAGGTGTTAGGGTAGTAATTGCATGTAGGAATCATTTCAGCGATAATGAGGTCGGGATGGGGAGGATGGAGGGAATTTGTTTGTGTACGTTTGTCTGTGGGTATCTTGGACTTGGAGGAGAAGTGTTTGATGTGGACGGTTTTATAGAAGGATGCTGGATGCTTAAGGAATGGTCGGCGGGGGATAATAGAAAAGGGATGATGGGAGAGAGAGCGGTGCAGTTTCTCTAATGTTGTTGATTTTGCAGGGGGGGGGAGTGATGGTAGGGGTGTTAGTGAATACATTTTCCATCGTGTCCTCTTTGAACATCGTCCGATGGTAAATGGTCTGTCTCCCGATTTCTCTGTCTTCTTATAATTTTTTAGGCATTCTATCAGTTCTTTCCTTTGTGTCTATATTGTTTCTTTATCTAGGTAAATATGGTTATATTTCTATGTTTCCTTCAGAGCTGCATATTGCCGTAAGATCCTATCTTGTGAAGATCTTGTTGCAATAACACACTTGAATAACCAGTGTTTGTTCCTACAATAGATGTCCATCTTCACAGACAATATTATTTGCCCTGTTTCCTCCTTTTTACTTTCTACGATTTCGTTTTTGTACATCTCTTCTGCCTTTGCCCATTTCCCCTAGTTCTGCAGTTATCCACCACCATTACTCTTGCTGTCTCTTGAATCTTGTCGTCTACGGTCTACAAGAATGGAAAACACACGTAACAGAGTTCTTGTATTACACAATGTTTCAGAATGATAACAATTTTATGTAGACTTCATAAAACTAAGCGAGACTCACATTCCTATTTTTTCCAAACTATTGGCGATTTTCTTCATTTAGTCCGGTCATGTTCTGTGTGAACCTGGTCGTTAAGAAGTCACTACTAACTCTTACAATGGAGATAAACCTTTATTCGACTTTAATGTCCGTTCTGTAACATTTGTCATTTTAATTTAATTTGTGGGTTAATACCGACTTCTCTCCGCAATGCTATTTTGATTGTTACTTTTCGTCATCGGAAGTCCCTTTTGCTCCTCTCGTTCTCCCTAGTCATGTGCTTCTACAACATTTCCCACAAACATTGACCATCTCTTCTAAATTTGACATTTTTTTTTACTATTCACTAACTTTGTTGTATGGTCAGTCATATTGTGATTCTGCTCTTCATTTTAATCGTGTAAGCTTTTGAAACTTTCCCACTTCCAAATTCATGATCTAGCTTCAAGGATGATTAATTGTTTCCACTTTCTCCCCTTTTTTCCTTTACTGCACTTTCACCTTTCAGTGGATATTCCTTGTATTTCCTACCATCCTGTCTGTGTTTTTTACGCCTCCCATTACTTTCCTAAATTTCACATGAAACTTTTTTTTTCTCTCTTCCCTCCCTGCTGTCTCGCTCTCTGTTTATCTGTCTACCTTCTCTGTTTGTCTGATTGTGTGTGTGTGTGTGTGTGTGTGGTTTCAGGGGTCAATTCATAGTTCCTGGCCCCGCCTCTTCACTTCTCCCAACCTCTCATCGTAGATGTGTGTAATCACCTATGTGATTTCAGGGGTCGAGACATAGCTCCTAGCCCCGCCTCTTCTCTGGTCGATACTAGGTCAATGTCTCTTCGATCCTAGAGCCTTATCATACCTCTTCTTAAAGCTATGTATGGAACTTGCCTTCACTGCTTCACTGTCCAGATTAGTCCACTTCCTGACAACTCTAAGGCTAAAGAATTACTTTCTAACATCCCTATGATTCATCTGTGTTTTCAACTTCCAGTTGTGGCCCGTTGTTTCTGTGTCCCATCTTTGAAACATTCTAGCCCTGTCCATCTTGTCAATTCCTCTCAGTATTTTATACTTCGTTATCATGTCCCTCCTATACATAATGTCATCAGGTTGAGTTCCCTTAACCTCTCCTCATTCCGGGACTAGTCATATTGCAAACTTTTGCACTTTTTCCAATTTCTTGACGTGTTTGACTAGGTGTGGGCTCCAGACTGGTGCTGCATACTCCAGTATGAACCTGACATACGCGGTGTACAGTGTCGTGAAGGACTCCTTACTTAGATGACGAAATGCTTTTCTCAGGATTGCCAAGCACCCATATGCTGCAGCAATTACTTAATTGATGGGCGCCTCAGGGGGCATGCTAGGTATAAACTTTACCCCAAGATCCTTTTCTTTAAGTGAAGTTTACAGCTCCTGACCTGTACTCCGTCAAGTAGATTTGTGACACAGGATTTCCATCTCCGAAACCCTGCTGATTGTCATGTATGAGCCGAACCCTTTCAATGTCCTCCACCATTCTTCTGATAATCTTTTCCACGACTTTAATTACTATACATATCGGTGACACTGGACTGTAGTTTAAGGCTGCCTGTTTGTCTAATTTCTTAAAAATTGGAATTACATTTGGTGTTTTGCACCCTGAGCCCTCAGGCAATTGTCCAGTTTCGATAGATTTATTGAAGATTGTTGCTAGCGGCACACACAGTTCCTCTGCTCTCTCTATGTGTATGCAATCACCTAGTTGTACTCACCGAGTTGTTGTTGCAGGGGTCGAGCCACAGCTCCTGCCCCCGCCTCTTGGCTGGTCGCTACTAAGGCACTCTTCCTGCTCCATGAGCTTTATTACACCTCTTCGTAAAGCTATGGATCCTGCCTCCACTACATCACTTCCCAGACTATTCCACCTCCTGACAATTCTGTGACTGAAGAAATACTTCCAATTGTATCCCATCTCTGGAACATTCTGTCTCTGTCCACGCTGTGTGTGTGTGTTTAGTGTACTCATATGTTCACCCATATGTGGCTGCAGGGGTCGCGTCTCAGCTCCTGGCGCCGCCTTTTTCACTCGCCGCTGTTGGGTTAACTCTCCAGGTTTCGAGAGCCATTCTTTTACTTACACATGGATCCTTACTCCGCACTCCGTTGTCCAGGACGTTTCACTTCCTGACTACTCAAGAGTTAATCAAATATTTCCTAACTTCAGTTGTACCCTCTTGTTCCTATTTTCCGCTTTTTCAACTATCTGTTCGTGCCTTCCCTAAAAATTCCTCTCAGAATTTCGAACGTCATTATCATATCTCTCCCACTTCTTCTGTCTTCTAATATTAGTCATTATGTTCAGCTCCTTTTACCTGTCCTCATGGCTCATTCTCCATGAGTAAGGTCTGCAGCCGTTGCCTCCCGAGCCTGTAGTCCCTCTGCGGTGCTGTTGCCCTTCTCCAAACTTTATCACATTATATTTGTTGGGGCTAAATTCCAGTAATCACTTGTGTGAGAGTCTGTACTCACGTATTTGTTATATTTGTTGTTGCAGGGTCGAGTCACAGCTCCTGTGTGTGTGTGTGTGTGTGTGTGTGTCTATTTGTGTGTGGGAAATGTGAGAGTATGTATTTACAGAAATAATTTTCAAGGGTGACCTCCTCTGTGTGTGTGCAAGCATGTGTATTTTCACTGGTGTACGCCTGTGCATCTGTGCCGTTCATGGGTGTGTGGAAATGTGGTGTGTTTGTGTATCGTGCCTGTGTACCTGCGTGTTTATGTTTCCACTCTGCTGCTGTGAATGGCGGCATTGTATCAATAATGACTTTATTTACTGCTATAACACTTTTACTTAAGGATTTTTTGATAAACCTGTGGATTCTTCTGCAAACTATGTACCCGTAAAAAAAATTAGTTACGAAGATAATTTATTACCAGGGTTTTCATTTAATTATTACCTAAGTTCAGTTGCCTATTATATAATTCTCAATGGAAAGATGCCTGTATCCTTTAGTCCTTACAGTAAACAGTCCTGTTTGTCGTTCACTGACTGTGTTTCACTGTATTTTTTCCAGTCCTCTTAACCAGTCACTTGTTAACCTTATCACTTAACTATAATCCCTGCGTCTAGCTGTCAGTCGCACTTATTTCCCTGTTTTGTGATTTCAGTTTTGTCAGTTTGATATTAATTAGTAAAACTATCCGCTTCCAGCAGCACCCATTGCCCGTGGCACCGGCAGCCTGATGCCCCTTGTCAGCCTACACCCAAGTTGTCACACAAATATAAAACCTAGCATCTGTATTTTTAGTAACCTTGTCTTACCTTGTCTTACCTTGTCTAAAAAAATCATACCACGGGCGGGATTTGAACCCGCGGTCAGAGAGTCTCAAAACGCCACTGGACCAGCTAGCCACAATAAGATTGGTCCAACTAGGTATATTTCTACACCATAGGAAAGTTAGCATAGGCACCACTGTGACCACAAATGCAAGTTTTTACAGACGAATCTCCAGCTAGCGTGGCCGTGAGGAACTCTAGCTCAAGTCCCCTCACTGCCGTCAACATGACTCACGAAATCGTAATGACACGATTGCAAACAAACCATACCACGGGCGGGATTTGAACCCGCGATGGTGCCTATGCTAACCTTCCTATGGTGTAGAAATATACCAAGTTGGACGAATCTTATTGTGGCTAGCTGGTCCAGTGGCTAACGCGATGGTCTGTTGTTTTGAGACTCTCTGACCTCGGGTTCAAATCTCGCCCGTGTTATGGTTTGTTTGCAATCGTGTCATTACGATTTCGTGAGTTACCTTGTCTAACCTTCCGCCGAGACATTCGTAGTACTATGTGTGTGTGTATGCATTTGTGTTTGTGTGATATATTACCAATTTACAGTTACCATTTCGCAATTACATGAAAGAAACTTATGTTCGTAGTGTTACTCCTGTTACAAATTTATCTTAAATATTTTTTAAATTACTATCGGTTTTAGATAATACAATTTCTTCTCTAATTTCATTCCAGCCGTCTACCACTTTGTGAAGAAATATTTTTCCAATATCCCTTTTAAATTGTTTCTTATGTAGCTGAAATTTATGACCTCGTTCCTACTGCTGCTTCTCTAAGAAATCCTCCTGGTAAATTTTTCACATTTTATGTATCTGTGTTTAATATATCTTTTCTACTTCGCCTTTCTTCCTTTGGAGACGTATCCGGTCGTCTTTGTTTTCCTTCGAGTCTTCTTTTATTTCTTAAATACAATAATTGTGCACTCGTGTGTCTCCTTTTTTGTATTTTACTTGTTTTGTTATGGAGGAGCTACCACAACAACATAGCCCCATATACATATTATGGGGCTAATATTGTTATTAAAATAAATTATATCTAGTATATTTTTGAGATTGTTTCAAAAACATCCTTTATAGCATAACAGTTTTTAAATGCTCTATATTTAGCATTTGGTACTGAAAATTTAATATTATAATTAAGCGTTTACAACTATTTTTATTATGTAACAGACATGAAATATAAATTTCTTCATCCATTTATAACTAATATTCGATTTCTCTAAATTCGTGCGTAAAATTATTATTATTATGTATATATATATATATATATATATATATATATATATATATATATATATATATATATATATATATATATATATATATTATATATATGTATATATATATATATATATATATATATATTATATATATATATATATATATATGATGGGGTCCACCTCTGGTGTAAATTGTAAGCACCCCTCAAGGGAGGTTCCTGGACGCTGGTGAGGGGCTCTTGATCTAGGGAATTGGATCTATGCTCCGGTTCCCTGAATATGCCTGAATACCTTCCAACCCCCCCTCCCCACGCGCTGTATAATCTTATGGGTTCAGCGCTCCCCATGATTATAATGGATTATTATTATAATAATCCATTGTAAGCAATAGTAACAGGGCCCCAATTATATATATACCGTCCTATTACACATCCCTCCAAACTGTCAATATCCCAAACCCCTCATTTTAAGTGCAGGCATTGTACTTCCCATTTCCAGAACTCAAGTCCGGCTATATAAAAATAACCGGTTTCCCTGAATCCCTTCACTAAATATTATACTGCTCACACTCCAACAGATCGTCAGGCCTCAAATACCATTCGTTTCCATTCACTCTTATCTAACACGGTCATGCACGCTTGCTGGAAGTCCAAGCCCCTCGTCAACAAATTCTCCTTTACCCCTGCCCTCCAACCTTTTTGAGGATGACCCCTTCCCCGCCTACCTTCCCCTACAAATTTATACGCTCTCCATGTCATTCTACTTTGATCCATTCTCTCTAAATGACCAAACCACCTCAACAACCCCTCTTCAGCCCTCTGACTAATACTTTTATTAACTCCACACCTTCTTCTAATTTCCACAATTCGAATTCTCTGCACTATATATATATATTATATATTATATATATATATATTATATATTTATATATATATATATATATATATATATGTCGTGCCGAATAGGCAGAACTTGCGATCTTGGCTTAAATAGCAACGCTCATCTTGCCATATAGGACAAGTGAAAATTTGTGTATGCAATAATTTCGCCAAAATCATTCTGAACCTAACGAAAAAAATATATTTCACTGTGTTTGTTTAGTATTAAATTACTGTAAACAAATCTAAAATATATTTAGCTAGGTTAGGCTAAAATAAATTGTTCTTGTTATAATAAGGTTAGGTAAGTTTTCTAAGATTCTTTTGATGCAAAACTAAAAATTTTTACATTAACATTAATGAAAAAAATATATCTTTAAATGTATTGGAGAAAATTTTAGATAGGAGTTATTTTTAATTGAGTTATTGCTAATTGATCAGTTTTACATATTCGGCACGACATATATATATATATATATATATTATATAATATTATATATATATATATATATATATATATATATATATATATATATATATATGCAATAAGATCACAGTAAACAGGTATTTCAAAATATGCAAAACAACCACTCTGAAAGAATAGAGAAATTCCAAGCGCTTTCGTGACTACTCACATTATCCTTGATAATGTGAGTAGTCACGAAAGCGCTTGGAATTTCTCTATTCTTTCAGAGTGGTTGTTTTGCATATATATATATATTATATATATATATATATATATATATATATATATATATATATTATATATATATATATATTATATATATATATATTTTATTTTTTTTTTATTATCACACCGGCCGATTCCCACCAAGGCAGGGTGGCCCGAAAAAGAAAAACTTTCACCATCATTCACTCCATCACTGTCTTGCCAGAAGGGTGCTTTACACTACAGTTTTTAAACTGCAACATTAACACCCCTCCTTCAGAGTGCAGGCACTGTACTTCCCATCATATTTATATATATATATATATATATATATATATATATATATATATATATATATATATATTAAATAAACAAAATACATTTACAGAAAAAAAACATAAACATGAATACAATGGCACAATGTATCAAAGATGATGAATTTCCTCCAGCTCCTCCGAGGCTGGACGTGAGCCAAGTATGCAGCAAGCATTTCCCCTCTGGATGGCGACGCTGAGGCGCTGGAACATGAAAGTGGCTGCCCTTGGGTCCCTGGTGGTGTCGATGAGTCTGGAACCCAATTCTTTAAGGAAACGTGTGGCATTTTTTCCCCATGATCCCAAGGTCTCTGATCCCACTGGGACAAATTGATACTGTTGGCTAATGTCCCTGTACTTGCTGATCTTGTACTCCTCCCTGTGGTCAGCAGCTCCTCCCTGTCGCCCCACACTGTGATGGATATAGGTGTCAGCAGTGTGGACACAGGTATAGTCCATGCTAAGAGCTTGCCATTCTTCCAAGGATAGATGGTGATCCCGTCGGGGCGGTTTGCTGGGTTGTGGGTATTGTTTGCTGCAAGTGATCGTGGCTCCCTCTCGGCAGGGCATCCAGCTGTAGCAAGGGTTCTCTTAATGATGTCGTTGACCTCTTTGTGTCTTGCATGCCAATATATATATATTTATATATAAATATATATATATATATATATATATTATATATATATATATAAAATATATATAGCTAAGGGGGTTTCATTGTTTCCTGGCTGGTTGAAACCTGTGAAGTTACACAGAGTGATCCAGGTCGAGTGTCATCTACACCATCAGTCATGGATACTTGAATCCCTAGAATAGGATTTAAAAGGAAAGTTCTTGTTTATAGACAGTGGTATAACCTTCAGTATTTTATAAACATATCTAAATTGTATGCATACAAATGTATTAGTATCTAAAAGTGTCTTTTTTACTGAGGCAAATCTTAGTGTAAGTACTGCTACTCTCATTGTATAATTGTAATATGTACCTCAATATATATATATATATATATATTATATATATATATAATATATATATATATATTTATATAAAATATTATATATATATATATATATATATATATACGTGAACCCATTAGCTATAGTTATGAAAATGTAATGCATTTACTAGAAGACTAGTAAGACACGTGCAACAGTTAGTCTTTATCGTTGATACGTGTCCGGTACTCGGCAGCCTCTTTCAGTTTCTCCAGTCTCCATATTTATTCTTTTATTTGACTGAAGAATCCTACTGTGTAGGCGAAATATTTCAGCAGTAAAGACAGTCAACTATTGGACATGTGTCTGACTTACCAAACTCGATGAGATCACTTAGTGTCAGGTAAAGGGAAGGTTATCTGATATAATCTCTGGACGGGATGGGTACCTCTAGTTCCCAAGTCATAAGCAGAATGAAGGCACATTTCTCTGAAATTTGCTCAATTTGTCAAAAAACTTCTTGTATAATTTTCTTAATTTCATTCTCTAAATTTTATTTTTGCAATACTTTCGGATTATATTTACATTATTATTTTTGATTATCATTATATATTATTTGACTATTTTTATTTTTAATATTATATTCATGTGGAAATGCTAATTTCCTAGAGGTTAATTAATCATCTTAGTAATGGTAAGTAATCAGGGTTGATTCAAGGAGTGTCCTTTACTAGCATTCACTTGCTTAAGTAAATGCAATCTCATAATGATTTTTCTTCCTATATAGCATATACAACTGCGGCAATACGTAGGAATACCACGCAACATATAACGTGAATAAATCATTTCGGATTTGATAGTTTTTTCAAATTGATGTAGTTTTTTATGTAAAGTCTACTAATCTACGTGTTTTCGCTATCCAAAAATGTTATACTCTCATCTTATGGCCCCTGGAAATTCACATGCTTGGTTTACCCGGAGTCGCTTCATGAGGTCACCGTCCCCGATGACCGGTCCCAGACCAGAATCACAAGAAGCTGGGAGTCTGTCTCGTACTTAGTGGAGGCAGGATAGAGCCTTCACACATGACTCGTAGATCAATCATTGCATTTTCGACTTAAAACCGAACGAATCATGTTCAATTCTTACCCGGGACGAGACATTGTATGTCTCTCCTGACACCTACGGTCCTATTCGTCTTGACGAAAATAATTACCTGGCTGTTACTCAGTTGTTGTGGGTCGCATTCCGAGAATGAAGACCAAACGACCCCAGTGTGAATAAGCCACATTCATTGTCTTTCTCAGATTTTGCTGTGTTACTAACTCTCCGAGGTTAATAATTTCCGGTCTTTTCGTCGAATGCCGTGAACCTCAGAATAGATAATCTATCTTGGGACCTAATAAGGACACTGCATGAAGTTCTTTCTTTTTGAAGTTAGAAGTTTTTATTTCTCATATCTGAATCAGTTTCTTTTAATACCTAATAGCCCCGTATGACCCTTACGGGTTTAGCGCTAAAGTTAATTATAATAATAATTGTAATACTTAAAACTATTTCGGGGGCCCAGGCACTTTTCCCAATGTATAATCCAAGCCTGCGCATACGGGCTTAAAGCATCTATATTAATGTGGTGTGTTGTGTGTGGTGCATCCCCAGGTAGCGGAGAAGAGGATGGGAGACGTGTCAGCGCCGCCCGTGTCTCCCCTGGTGGGTGTGTTCCTGGGACTAGTCGGTGGCTTTGTGTTGCTGCTGGTGGCTGGTATACTGCTCACCCGGGTGCGCTCCAACAAGTAAGTTTCTCAAGGTATTCCTGTCCTTCCCTTCCTTTATTATACTTGCACTTCCAATTGTTTACTAACTACTATTCATTTTCAAACTTTTCCTCTACTTTTTGCTTCTTGTTCCACTTTTTCATCGTCGTCTGTCTTGTCTTCTTCCATCTTACCTGTTTCTTCGCTTGTCCTTTTTTTTTCGTTAACTTTTAATTTTGCCTTCGTCTCAATTATATATTTTTATTAGGTATCCCCGAAATGGACACTATCTTGAACACTGTATTAACTGTCCGCTTATTGGAGAATACAGAGGTAGACAGTATAATAACCTGTTTAATATTTGGTATTTTAATGAAATTAAAATACCAAACATATTAAAACCAATTTCCAAAATCTTCTTGCGATAGATAAGTCAACTAAAGAAATAAATCCAGAGTTACTCCTGTTAGCCCAGTAAGTGTCTGGTTCCTCGGCTTTTAGTGTATCCATTTGCTCTTAAGCTACCATCCGTAGGATAACTATGAGGTTCATAAATAGTATGAGGTTTGTTTTATTTTGCTGCTTCGTTGAAGAGGTTACCTGTTTTTTTTTTTTGTTTTGTACATTTTTTTTTCATCCTACTACTTTTCAATTTTATTTTGCTCATAACTCGAGAATGCCTCATCCAATCGGCTTAAAAAAATTGTAAACCTATGTACAGTAACGAGGATCAGATTCTAAGAAGCAATTGGCATGTTCACTCACCTTATAGCCAAAGTTACTGAGCCCTTTCCCGGCATCCTGGAATGGCTCAGATAACTTTCAAAATCCTCAATGGCAGAGCTTCAATCGTTCACAAAAAATGGCAAGAAGTAGGGCGAGGGTGGAGAGTGAAATTCAGATGTGTAGAAGCAAATCTGATCATTTTATGTGTAAAACTGTTTGAAATTTTCATTCCCCATAAATCACGTTAAATAAATTTAAGTTTACTCCTGAATGTCATCAGTATTTTATGACTGATGCATCCAAGAGCAGGATAATACCTGTTAGTTCTGCATGCAGGTAATTTTTGACGTAATATATCCTCTGAATCTCTGCCAAACTGGAATATGACTCCATCTGATCAGTTTCAGATTTTCAACACTCTTGTGTCTGAACCCAAAGTTCACTTTGTATTCAATAACACAATACACACAAAAATCGCACACAGGAGAGACGTTCCAGTCACGGTATTGTGCCTTGTTCTTTGAGTTGCTTCAAAAAGTTATTGGCGATGTTTTAAATAATACGGATGAAAACCCGAAAGTTTTCCTCGAGTTAGTTCGTATTTGATATTTGACAGATATAGTTAAAAAACATTGAATCGCTGGAATCATATCAGTTACTGAAGAATTTCCTTTTTGTTCAATGTGAAATTTTTAACACTCTCTCACACTTTCAGAAGTCTAAATTTCCATGTTTATTTAGCAAATTGTTTCCTAATGTGCTTAATAACAGTGTTTGAAGCTGATCTTCTGACCAGCTTCAATCCCTAAATGGTTGTTTATCTTATTAAGGGTTTTTGTATTAGTTTTGGGCTGTGTGGGTAGCTATTATAAATATTTTGCCAGTTTCATGAATTGGGTAATGCTGTCAATTTGAGCTCATTATGTTGTGTTCGATTCATTTTTGTGCTTATATATTTATTTCCTTTGCGACCACCTCCTTTATCTTAGTCTTTCTCTCTTATTTCCCTTCCCTTTATTCCCCTCTTCGTTATTGTTTACACTTAGGTAGATAGGTAAGTAGATAGGTTGGAAGTTAGGTAGGAAGATAGACATCCTTTGCCTCGGTTGTCGCACCCAGCAAGCGCCTACACATATTCTGTCTGCATTTTTTTTACCCTCTCCAGTCTTTCTTCCCCTTTCTGCCTCATTTCCTCCCCTTACCGCCACCCTTTTTTCCTTATTTTTTTGGCACCCGATTTTTCGACAGCCTCCTTCTCCTTCTCTAACTTTTCCTCCTCTAACACAACTTTCTCCTCATCTCACTCCTCCACTTTCTTCTGCTCCTTTAACTCCTCTTCTTCCTTTTCGTCATTTAATTCCTTCTCGTCCTCTTCCTCTTTTTCCTCACTCTCCTCTGACTGTAGGCAATCTGACGCTCTCTCTCTCTCTCTCTCTCTCTCTCTCTCTTTTCTCTTCCCCCCATTTGCTTCCTCCGCCCACCATATCCTCCGCCATAACAAACCTTCCCTTATGTTCTTCTCCCTCAAGTAAACCTCATTATCCCTCTTTTATTTTTCTATCCCCTCCTGTGATCTCCTTTCTCGTTCCACACTTCTTCCTTTTCCTCTTACCTGCTTTCATTAACCTTCTCCGTCTATGTTGTCATGTCTGGCTCCCTGGTTTACACCCTAACACATGGTCGTTCCTTCTGCCCTTTCCCTGGTACACCCCTGGCTCATTAACATTTCCCCTCCCTCCGCGTCCCGTCTCCCTGCATAACCACCCAAAGCCTAATCCTGACTCATGCCTCTTTCCTCAGGTCTCTGCTCGGCACCCCAAGTCTCAACACTTTACACCCCGTTCCCGCACTCCCATCCAAGCTTATTCTTCCATCACCCCTGAACTACCTCCTACTTGCACCCACCTTCCCCGATCACATCTTCCTGGCACCCTCCCAGAGTTCCACTATACGAACCACTCCCTCGTGTTCACCTCCCATCACTACAACAGCTGACTTGACCATATATCTCACAACCACACCTCACATTCCCACTCTCACACACACACCCTCACTCTCACACTTACGCATAACCCCCTTCCCCAGCACACACAAACCAACACACATTTACACCGAATCACACGCTTACCCTTCACTTACCCTATTCAAAAATACACCACAATCCCACATTCACGAACACCCTAGCACAAGGGTACTTCACCTTTTTTACGACTACAGACCCCAAATGGATTGCCCAATATGTTCCCATACCCCCTTCATCAGTCGAAATCATCATCACCATTATCACCAGTCCTTTTATTTGCCAGCATGACTTCAATGGATGTCAGTAGTTTGGTGTTACATTTCATATGAAGAACAAACATCTCAGCCCACAGCAGGATTTGAACCTGCAAACTCGGCATCAGAGTACAGAGTATTTTATCCACACAGCTAGACCCTAGGCTGGCTGTGTGGATAATGTACTGTGTAATCTGATGTTGACTTTGCAGGTTCGAATTCTGCTGAAGACTGAGAGAAAATGTTTGTCGTTAATTTCGATTGCTTGCGAATTGTTAAGCATGAATAGCTACGAACAGAAGAGGTGATAGTTCATTCTCATTAAACTATTTTTTTAAATGTTCAGAGATCGAGTTCTATACCTTCATAACCAAGGGTTATGGATACCCTTGGTTAAGAAACCTGTGCTCTAGCATCATCGTTCCCACACCAAGACACTCTAGCGTTAACACCAACATGCGCACAGTCACACCCAAAAAATACATCCTTACACGCCCTCAAAGCTCCCTACACACCCTCGCACATAAACACTTCATAAATCACCTCACAAGCACCTTCGTATCTCTATGCCTGTTTATAGACCATATAAACCCGTGTTCCCGTGAGCCTAAGTATATTGTACGGCTTAATGTAACCACATTTGCATATTCATTTCCTGCGCAAGTACCATCTAATGCATATTTAAACGCTTGTGTATATGTGTGTGTGCATGTGTGTACTCACCTATATGTGTGGTTGCAGGGGTAGAGTCGCAGCTTGTGTGTGTGTGTGTATATACTCACCTAATTGTACTCATCTAGTTGTGATTGCAGGGGTCGATTCATAGCTCCTGCCCCCGCCTCTTCACTGGTCGCCACTAGGTCCACTCTTTCTCTGCTCCATGAACAAATCATGCCCCTTCTTAAAGCAATGTATGGTACGTGTCTCTACTACGTCACTTTCCGGACTATTCCACTTTCTGACAAATGTATGACTAAAGAAATGCTTCCTACATCCCTGTTACTCATCTGAGTCTTCAATTTCTAATAGTGACCCCTTGTTGTTTTGTCCCTTTTCTGTTCACATTGTCGATTTCGTTGGACATGCCCCTTAGCTGCGGGACTAGTCTCGTTGCATGCCTTGGTACTCTCTCTAATTTCCTGACGTGCTTGGCCAGGTGGGGGTTCCTAGCTGGGGCTGCATACTACAATATGAGTCTGACGTCCACTGTGTACAAGGTCCGGAACGACTCCTTACCGAGATGCCGGTTTGCTAGTCACCCATATGCTGCAGCAGTTATTTTGTTGACATGCGTCTCAGGAGATGCGTTCAGTATTATACACACCCCCAAGATCCTTTTCCTTGAGTGAGGTTTGTGGTTTTTGGCGCCCTGGACTGTATTCTGTCTGCAGTCTTCTTTGCAGTTCTCCGATCTGCATGACTTTGCATTTGGTGGGCTAAACTCCAGGAGCCAGTTCTTGGACCAGTCCTGCAGCCTGTCCAGATTCCTTGTCCTCCTCAGACTGAATTCTCCTCATTAACCTCACATCGTCTACAAAAAGGGACACTTCTGAGTTCATTCCTTCCGTCATGTCGTTCACATACGCCAGAAACAGCACTGGTCCTAGAACTGAGCTCTGTGGACCCTTGCTCGTCACAGGCACCCACTCTGACACCTCATCACTTACTATGACTCGCTGCTGCCTCCCCGTCAGGTATTCTCTGATCCACTGCAGTGCCTTGTTATACCTGCTTGCTCCTCCAGCCTTTGCACTGATCTCTTGTATGGAACTATGTCAAAAACCTTCTTACAGTCCAAGAAAACGCAATCTAACAAGTAGTCGCCCTGTTTCGATGGATGTGTTGAAGATTGTTGTTAGTGGTACTCAGAGCGGCTCTGCTCCCTCGCTCAGGACCCACGGAGAGATGTTATCTGGCCTCATCGCCTTTTGAGATCTAATTCGCTTAGCAGCCTCTTCAACCTCTTCCTCGGTTGTATGTATCGTGTCCAGCACTTGTTGGTGTATCCTGCCTCTCTGGCTTTCCAGAGTTCTTTCTGTCTTCACTGTTAATCCTTGTAAACTCGTAAACTTCCTTCCTTCTTCACCCTGATTACATGGTCTTCTACTGCTGTTTTCTTCCTGATGTGAATAATAGTTACGGGTGATACTTGGCTTTCGCTGCTGTGTCATTTTCGTACTGTCGTTGGGCCTCCTTCCAAGTCTGTTCATCATGTCTTGCTCTTTGTCTTTTCTCCTTGTTCTCCTGGGTTCTTTGCCTACTATATTTCTTCAATTCTCTAGCGCACTTGGTTTAACCTCTCTTCACCTTTGGGTGAACCAAGGTTTCGTCTAGGCCTTCTCATTATGTTCGTTTCCCTTGAGTACAAACCTCTCCTCCGCTTCCTTGCATATTGTCACATATTCCATCATCTCATTTACTATTTTCCCCTGCCAGTTTTCTGCCCCACTGAACCTCGTGCAGGAAATCTCTCATGGCTGTGTAGTTACCTTTCTTGTAGTTTGGCTTCATTCTCCCTGACCTTCCTGCCTCCTTTCCCACTTTTAACTCTATGTATTCGAAGCTTTGAAAGAAGTGATCACTAGCCCCCAGGAGCTAGTGTTCATATGTGATGTCCTCAATATCTGCACTACTCAAGGTGAATACTAGATCCAGTCTTGCTGGTTCATAATCTCCCCTCTCTCTGGTAGTGTTCCTAACGTGTTGATGCATTAGGTTTTCCAGTACCACCTCTACCAACTTAGCCCCTCCATGTTTCTGTGCCCCTATGTGGCTCAAGGCTTTCTCAGTTGATTTCTTTGTGATTGAAATCACCCACAACCAATAGTTTATTGTGTGTGTGTGTGTGTGTGTGTGTGTGGTGTGTGTGTGTGTGTGTGTGTGTGTCTGGTTTATAAAACAACGACCGTTATATCAGACTTGAGATGAGTAAATTCATAGGTGCAACAGCATCGCAAATATCATTCTGAACGTCACGAGATGTTTATATTTATTTGGTTTTAAGTAAACTTGATTAAATTGAGTTAGTTTTAGCAAAGATTATAAATCTGTGAACAATGGTACTTTATTGCATAACAAAAAATAATTAAGAAAAACTGTACAGCTTAACAGATGTTTAACAGAAACACATTTAATTCGATAATCCAGTTCGTTCCACGTATTGGCCAATATATCCGGTGTGACTTCCATTGCCATTATTTATTCTTGCCGGCAGCGCTTTCATGTAAGCTCCCGTACCTGGAAAACATAATCCTTCATTAACTCCTATAGAAAGTCGAAAGGCATGATGTCAGTGTATTATGTTGGCTATTTGACTGGGCCATGATGCCCACTCCATCTACCAGTGGAACTGCATTTCGTACCTTTTACCATATTATTTAAATTATTTTTTTTTCTTTGGGGGGGCGAAATTGGTAAAACACTTTGAGCCATTACTGCCATGAATACCATTTTCACTCTATTTCCAGTTAATTAACTGACGTTTCGGTTACTTCTTCATCCATCAGAAGATTAAAAAAAAATTAAACTAACTCGTTTTTATTAAATAATATCTCTAGAATATACTAGGATTATTAAAGGAATTCATAAAAAAAATTAATACGTATTACCTGTGAATGGAGCCAACACATTGGAAAGACTAAATAAAGCAAAGACTCTTAATCCAGTTAAATCTATTCGTAGAAAAATTATGCAAAAAATAAAAAAATCAGGAAACAGTTGTTTTATGTATATATTTCTGAAGAAAATAGTTGTGTATGAAAGCTTTTTCAAAAGCCAGAGAGCAATATATATTATATATATATATATATATATATATATATATATATATATATATATATATATATATATATATATATATATATATGTGTAAAACAACCACTGTGAAAGAGTAGTGAAATTCCAAGCGCTATCGTGACTACTCACATTGTCAAGGAACTATGAAAGTAATTCATCAAAGGAAGGCAATTAAAGGGCTTAGACCGCACCTCACAGTCAACTCCCACAACAAAGAAACACCTGACGCGAGACAATACCGGACTCATAAGAAAAGAGGAACACCGCAGTAGGTCCGCTGGTCTAACTAGACAGGTCCTCACGACAACCCACCAACAAATCATTCTACACAAGAAATAAGGTTTATTATATGTCCAATGTATTATTAAACTCTAACCAAATTTTATTAATTATAAATGAATCTAATTTATACAAACTTAGGGAAATATTCATTTATATTAGATTCATTTATAATTAATGAAATTTGGTTAGAGTTTAATAACACATTGGACAAACAATAAACCTTATTTCTTGGGTAGAATGATTTGTTGGTGGGTTGTCGTGAGGACCTGTCTAGTTGGACCTGCGGACCTACTGCAGTGTTCCTCTTTTCTTATGAGTCCGGTATTGTCTCGCGTTAGGTGTTTCTTTGTTATGGGAGTTGACTGTGAGGTGCGGTCTAAGCCCTTTTATTGCCTTCCTTTGATGTATTACTTTCATAGTTGCTTGACAATGTGAGCAGTCACGAAAGCGCTTGGAATTTCACTACTCTTTCAGAGTGGTTGTTTTGCATAATTTAAAATTACCTGCTTACTGTGATCTTATTGAATATATATGTCGTGCCGAATATGTAAAACTGGTCAATTAGCAAGAACTCATTTAAAATTAAGTCCTTTCTAAAATTTTCTCTTATACGTTTAAAGATATATTTTTTCATTAATGTTAATGTAAAAATTTATAATTTTGCACCAAAAGGAACTTAGAAAACTTACCTAACCTTATTATAACAACAGCAATTTATTTTAGCCTAACCCAACTAAATATATTTTAGATTTGTTTAAAGTAATTTAATACTAAACAAACACAGTGAAATATATTTTTTTTCGTTAGGTTCAGAATGATTCTGGCGAAATTATTGCATACACAAATTTTCACTTGTCCTATATGGCAATATGAACGTTGCTATTTAAGCCAAGATCGCAAATTCTGCCTATTCGGCACGACATATATATATATATATATATATATATATATATATATATATATATATATATATATATATATATATATATATATATATATATGTGTGTGTGTGTGTGTGTGTCGTGCCGAATAGGCAGAACTTGCGATCTTGGCTTAAATAGCAACGCTCATCTTGCCATATAGGACAAGCGAAAATTTGTGTATGCAATAATTTCGCCAAAATCATTCTGAACCTAACGAAAAAAATATATTTCACTGTGTTTGTTTAGTATTAAATTATTGTAAACAAATCTAAAATATATTTAGTTGAGTTAGGCTAAAATAAATTGTTCTTGTTATTATAAGGTTAGGTAAGTTTTTTAAGATTCTTATGGAACAAAATTAAAATTTTTTACATTAACATTAATTAAAAATATATATCTTTAAACGTATAAGAGAAAATTTTAGAAAGGACTTAATTTTAAATGAGTTCTGCTAATTGACCAGTTTTACATATTCGGCACGACATATATATATATATATATATATATATATATATATATATATATATATATATATATATATATATATATATATATATATATATATATTATATGTATGTATATATATATATTATATATATAATTTTTTTTTCAACAAGTCGGCCGTCTCACACCGAGGCAGGGTGACCCAAAAAGAAAGAAAATCCCCAAAAAGAAAATACTTTCATCATCATTCAACACTTTCACCTCACTCACACATAATCACTGTTTTTGGAGAGGTGCCCAGAATACAACAGTTTAGAAGTATATATGTATAAAAATACACAATATATCCCTCCAAACTGACAATATCCCAAACCCCTCCTTTAGAGTGCAGGCATTGTACTTCCCATTTCCAGGACTCAAGTCTGATTATATAAAAAACCGGTTTCCATGAATCCCTTCACTAAATATTACCCTGCTCACACTCCAACAGATCGTCAGGTCCCAAATACCATTCATCTCCATTCACTCCTATCTAACACGCTCACGCACGCTTGCTGGAAGTCGAAACCCCTCGCCCACAACACCACCTTTAACCCCTCCCTCCTACCTTTTCGAGGACGACCCCTACCCCGCCTTCCTTCCCCTACAGATTTATACGCTCTCCATGTCATTCTACTTTGATCCATTCTCTCTAAATGACCAAACCTCCTCAAACCCTCTTCAGCCTTCTAATACTTTTATTAACTCCACACCTTCTCCTAATTTCCACACTCCTAATTTTCTGCATAATATTTACACCACACATTGCCTTTAGACAGGACATCTCCACTGCCTCCAACCGCCTCCTCGCTGCAGCATTTACAACCCAAGCTTCACATCCATATAAGAGTCTTGGTACTACTATACTTTCATACATTCCCTTCTTTTCCTCCATAGATAACATTTTTTGCCTCCACATATACCTCAATGCACCACTCACCTTTTTTCCTTCATCAATTCTATGATTAACCTCATCCTTCATAAATCCATCCGCTGACACGTCAATTCCCAAATATCTGAAAACATTCACTTTTTCCATACTCCTCCATCCCAATTTGATATCCAATTTTTCTTTATCTAAATCATTTGATACCCTCATCACCTTACTCTTTTCTATTTTCACTTTCAACTTTCTACCTTTACATACACTCCCAAATTCGTCCACTAACCTTTGCAATTTTTCTTTAGATTTTCCCATAAGCACAGTATCATCAGCAAAATGTAACTGTGTCACTTCCCATTTTGTATTTGATTCCCCTTAATTTAATCACACCCCTCTCCCAAACACCCTAGCATTTACCCCATCTATATATATATTAACCTTGGTGACATTACACATCCCTGTCTATGACCTACTTTTACCGGGAAGTAGTCTCCCTCTCTTCTACACACCCTAACCTGAGCCTCACTATCCTCATAAAATAACTTTACAGCATTTAGTAACTTACCACCTATTCCATATACTTGCAACATCTGCCACATTGCTCTCCTATCCTCTCTATCATATGCTTTTTCTAAATCCATCAGTGCAATAAAAAGTTCCCTACCTTTATCTAAATACTGTTCACATGTATGCTTCAATGTAAACACTTGATCTACACATCCCCTACCCACTCTAAAACCTCCTTGCTCATCCTCAATTCTACATTCTCTCTTTCAATAATAACCCTACCGTACACTTTTCCTGGTATACTCAGTGAACTTATTCCTCTATAATTTTTACAATCTCTTTTGTTCCCCTTCTTTTTATATAAAGGAACTATACATGCTGTCCGCCAATCCATAGGTACCTTCCCCTCTTTCATACATTTATTAAACAAAAATAACAATCACTCCAACACTATGTCCCCCCCCTGCTTTTAACATTTATGTCATGATCCCGTCAGTTCCAACTGCTTTAAGCCCTTTCATTCTACGTAATGCCTCACGCATCTCCCCCACACTCATATCCAGCTCTTCTTCACTCCTAAAAGATGGTATACCTCCCTTGTCAGTGCATGAAATTACCGCCTCTCTTTCTTCGTCGACATTTAAAAGTTCCTCAAAATATTCTCGCCATCTACCGAGTACCTCCATCTCCCCATCTACTAACTCCCGTACTCTCTTTTTAATTGACATATCCATTCGTTCTTTAGGATTCCTTAACTTGTTTAACTCCAAATTTTTTTCTTATTTTCATTAAAATTTCTTAACAGTGCCTCTCCCACTCAATCAACCGCTCTCCTTTTGCACTCTCTGTTCATCTTATAACACTTCTGCTTTGTGAATACTTCTCATAAACTATCTTTTTATCTTTTATCATACCCTTTACTTCATCATTCTACCAATCACTCCTCTTTCCTCCTTCACCCATCCTCCTATAACCACAAACTTCTGCCCCACATTCTAATACTGCATTTTTAAAACTTTTCCAACTCTCTTCAACCCCCCCCCCCACTACTCATACTTGCACCAGCCCACCTTTCTGCCAATAGTTGCTTATATTTCACCCGAACTTCCTTCTCCCTTAGTTTATACACTTTCACCTCCCTCTATT
>NC_069406.1:82312911-82335411 GCF_026875155.1 Cherax quadricarinatus | reverse complement strand
TAAGGCATAACAATATTCTGAAAGAAATTAGTAATATTATTCTGTTCGAAATCAAAGTAAATCCAATTACTGGAAAGTAGAAATCTCTGATGTATTAGCCCTGATAGCATTAAATAGAATAATTCATTTCAGAATAAACGATTCACTGCGTAACCACAGACCAGTCAGTGTTTGTCCGCTGTGTAAAAGAAATTTCAGACCAGTTAAATTATTTGTTATTAATGCCACAACAGTTAGTTTATAATCTTAATGTCGAGAATTTAAATAATAGAGACGGAAGAGAGGACTAGTAGCCCGTCTAGCTTGATCTCTAGCAGAGGACTCCTTCAGAATATACAAACGAATTAAGAAAGACATGTATAGGGGAAAGGAGAGTGTTTGCTTCCTCGCTAGTCATACTGTCTAGGAAACACTATATTTCTGTATTCATAATAGGCTGTGAATTGTTATCATATTGGATACGTGCAGAACTTTCTTGACTCTACCTGAGAGAGAGCTTGTGTCCACTTATCCTAGCCTCAAGATCCCCACCAGTCTCTCCAGCACGCTTAATCTAAGTTGTTGATTAGAATTTAGTAAATGCTTCACAAGGACAATACCAACTCCCCTGCAACCTCTGAAATTTAGTGTACATAAGAGAAGCTGGCTGGGATCTTAGGACTAAGAAAATGAAGACAAGAGGTCGGTCATGCACAGCCAAATAAGGTTCTGCATTATTCCAACATATCTGAAATTTGCACTGCACAATCAATTGACATTATGACATCGTTTGCAAGGCAAAGTTTAACATATTAAAAGAAATAAAAAAAAATGTGATAAATATTCACTAAAAATCACACCTCTGCACAGAATTTTCACAGGTTTTCACACAAGAACATCCCAGATACCTTCACAACAACACATCTACATACAAGGGTTGCAATATGGAATGTGAAGGAGATGACCAGACAAGCATAAAACAGCAAGCATAATGTATTACTAATCAGTTCTTATGTTCATGTGTTCATTAGATATTATGCCACATAAAAATTACTCAGAAACTCTTATGCTGCCATATAAAAACAAATTAATCTGAATACCTTCATGTTTCTGAAAAAGGTAGACTAACAGGAAATGAATAAGTACCTTGAAAACCCTAAATACTCTGTCCTGACATGATGACTGAAACACACTTTACTATAAACATCTGGACTCGCCCATTAGTTCCTTTGCATTACTTAAGAGGATTTCAAACTAGATATCGAAATATAAGGACTATCATTGTTCTTCGTTTTTGTCTCATGTCGGTTTCGCTCTCTCATTTATATGCATATATGTGAACAATCGCGAAAAAAACTATCAGTAAATCAAGCCGAGCCACTAGGAAAAGCTAATTCAAGGTCTTTCAATCTGTCATCAATGCTTCATTAGAAACTGTGTAATAATGCTATAGGTAAATAAGAAATGGAAAGTCTCTTAGGTAAGTAGTAGATATGGAAGGTGCGATGTTTTCTGAAAGGCTGGGCTAGTGGGCACACTATCTCATTCTCCCAGATGGGCGCCAGTGTTTATCAGCAAACACAAGAACATAAAACGGGCAACATGACAGAAAGCTAAGAAAATAAACTACCCTTTGCTCATGTAAAACAATGAATGATTGTCTTGTTTTATAAAAGCCAACTCTATGATTTTTTTTTTCAATGACTGAACTGTTAGGGGACAATGACCTGGGCTTTAGCCTAATTGGCGGGATAACTGCAAGCTCTCGTGTGGTTGTTGATCACATTGATGTGCATTCCAAAATAAACATTGATAGTGAGAGAGTCCAGCTTCCAGTGGTTTATATGATAGCCTCACACAGAGCTGGTCACACATGGTACACAGAATCTTACATAAACCATCCACAACATTGGCTAGTGAGTTTTTTATCAACATATTTTAGATTGACCCAATATTCTTAAAAGATAGATATAGACATATATATATAGGGAAGTACCACCTCTATGGCTGGAATGGGGACCATCATCCTCAGAGAAGACAATAAACGTACCTCAGGGAAAACTCAAGGTTCTCCCCGGAGCTGTTTGAATATTTTCTTCTCCTACCACCCCCTATATTTTATATTCTATGTGAACATTTATTAATAAACAGAATACATTTACAGAAAACACAAACATGAATACAGTGGTGCAATGTATTAAAGATCATGAATTTCCATCAGCTCCTCCGAGGCTGGACGCGAGCCAAGTATGCATCAAGCATTTCCCCTCTGGATGGCTACGCTGAGGCGCTGGAACATGAAAGTGGATGCCCTTGGGTCCCTGGTGGTGTCGATGAGTCTGGAACCCAATTCTTTAAGGAAACGTGTGGCATTTTTTCCCCATGATCACCATATATATATATATATATATATATATATATATATATATATATATATATATATAATATATATATATATATATAATGTAACACTGCGGCTAGCGAAAATTCACGACGCTCTAATCCACGGCACTATACAGTCCTGCAAAGAATATATGAGGATATACGATGGTGTGGGTGCCTCAGAGCTAATTTCATTCTACTCCCCGTTTGGTGTACAAATTATCGCGAAGAACGAGAGTCCACAACACTTGGTATATACACCAAGAAGTATATATCTCTCACAGTAAATACACCGAAAGTTTTCATTTATCATTATTTTACGAAACAAAGCATTTTTGACAGATGGTGTACAGGTGATTCGTACCTCATCCTGTGTTCGTCAGGCATTAACCCTAATAAACCATCCAGAGGTCATACAATGTTATATGCACCGACAGGTGCATGTCTGAATGTATTTACATGAGTTTCACTTTAATCGTTGTTTGACTGCTGGTGGAAGACTGAAAGACTAGTATATTCATTAGACTTTGAGCCTAACAAACTATCCACGACGCAATGATTAGACTTTTTCCAGAATTAGACTTCTCCATTTTATTGGATCGAATCGAAATACCCCAATCTGTTCCTCTCTTTTTGGCTTTATAAGCGAGGACAATTTTTCGTTTGAGATAGAAAAAGGAATCCAGGAAAGTAAAGGAATCGCTATCGTTTGTGTTGTAATGTAGGTTTTGTTTCCGGAGGAAACTGGAATATCTTAGAGTGTCAGGTGACCCTCCAGTGGCTCTGGCAGGCTCCCCATCTTGACCTGTAATACTGGATGATGCCTATCGATCCAAGACTGGCAACTCCTGGTATAAGTATCAACTTTCCCGCTTCCTCTGTTAACCGAAAGGCAATTGCACATGCCTTGACTAAGGCTGTTTTATTATGTCTCTCTCAGTCAGTTCTGGAGGATGCTACAATTCAGTTTTTTTTTTTCAGTCCAAGACGCTGCCCCTCCCATTCAGAGGAGGGGACATTGTCTGCCATGAACATTACTTTCTTTGGCAACCGCCAACGTCTCTTCCTTTTTTTCACCTCCTACGACACACCACCTACCACTTCCCTGTCCTCGGAGACACTTGAAACTATATTAAGACTTATCGAAGAGACAAATCCAGGGTAACGAACACTCTCACTCAGCCAAGCGGTCTGCTGTTCATGATCTGCCATTCTCCCACCGGAGTAAATTGTTTCGCAGCAAATTTCAATAAATTGTGCAACAGTTTTCCAGGAAACCGAAATTAGTTTCCTAGTCTTCTTCTTTCCATAACTGAGAGGTACAGGAAACACACAGGCAACACACAGACACCACATGGTGAGACACCCTTCTCTCTCAGAGGGCTTCCAAGCCAAGCTGTTTCTCCATCATAATAAACTATTGTTTCTGTCATAGAGTATGAATAATTCACTATCGACATTGTAAACATCCTGGCATTTAACTCTGCCTGACCTCCCTAATTAAATCTTCACTCCTTCTTTGATTTAAAAAAAAAAATGATCTATTGCGCCAAATTTTACGTAAAATTTTACCATAGCCAACAGATCCGCTGACACACAAGTATACACACACACACAAACCCTTGAGCTGACTGACTCAATCCGGTTCAGCATTCATTTTTATATAATAAGGATGAATGAGAATAAGAATAAGATTAATAACAACACGCTATTAAGGAGAAAGTACGATTTATAATTAGGCAATGTCCCATTAACAAGAAGATATCCAGTCGGAATATTAATTTATAATAATTTGTTTAAAAGTGGTGAGACGATAGTAAATTGGGGAAAAAATTGTTACACACTGGTTCCGGCGACAGCATCACAAAATCCCTGATTTAAGGGAGGCATCACACCAGTGAACTGCTTGTTAAGATGTGAAGTCCTGGAAAATTGAGTATGATACATACAATGTCATGTAGGTGAATAATTTCGTGTGAGTATTTCTCTCTCTCTCTCTCTCTCTCTCTCTCTCTCTCTCTCTCTCTCTCTCTCTCTCTCTCTCTCTCTCTCTCTCTCTCTCTCTCTCTCAAATACACACACACACACCACTAAGCTAAATTTCCATAACCATAAATTCTGGAACTTTATATGCAGCCGCATTCACATACTAATACATACAGGACATTGCTTTGACATGTTAAAGCACTGGAACACACGCAAGCAAATTCTGCTACACTGTACTGCAAGAAGACACTTCTAAATTAACTAGTAATCATAGGTACATAGAGAGAGAGAGAGAGAGAGAGAGAGAGAGAGAGAGACAGACAGACAGACAGACAGACAGACAGACAGACAGACAGACACACACACACACACACACACACACACACACACACACACACACACACACACACACACACACACACACACACACACACACACACACACACACGAGTCAAATGTTAGGAAGTATTTCTTTAGTCATAGAGTTGTTGGGAAGCGGAATAGTCTGGCAAGTGACGTCGTGAAGGCAGGAACCATACATAATTTTAAGACTAGGTATGATAAAGCTCAAGGGGCAGGGAGACAGAGAGGTCCTAGTAGCGATCAGTGAAGAGGCGGGGCCAGGAGCTATGTCTTGACCCCTGCAACCATAAACAGGAGAGTACACACACACACACACACACACACACACACACACACACACACACACGTGTGTATGTGTGTGTATGTCACGAGGGACATGGTTATCAAACAGAAAAACTGAAGCAAAATAAGTCCCCGGGGCCTGACGAATTGTTTTCCAGGGTACTTAAGGAATGCAAAATGAAACTTAGCCATTAACGAGTGTGTTTAATGCGTCCATCCTTACTGGTTTTGTGCCAGAGTTGTGGAAGATGGCTAATGTTGTTCCTATATTCAAATCAGTGGATTAGTCCGTTCTTTCAAATTACCGTTCAGTAAGCCTGACATCTATAGTGGGCAAGTTATTTGAATCAGTTATAGCTGACATTATTAGAAGTCACCTTGAAGAGCATAATTTGATTAATAAATCTCAGCATGGGTTCATGAGAGGTCGTTCCTGCTTGACAAATTTACTGACGTTCGTCAATAAAACATTTGAGGCAGACAGTGATAAAGAATATATTATGTATTTGGATTTTAGTTAAGCCTTCGATAGAGTACCTCACAAGAGATTCTTAAGAAAAGTGGCAGCTCATGGTATAGGAGGTAAAGTTCTAGCTTGGACAGAGGCTTACCAATAGAAAGCAGAGAGTTTCCGTTAATGGGATTAAATCTGAATGGGGATTAGTCACTAGTGGCGTTCCACAAGGGTCAGTTTTAGGCCCCCTCTTGTTCATAATTTACGTTAATGACCTTGATGAAGGGATTACGAGTGACATGAGCAAATTTGCTGATGATACAAAGATAGGCCGTATGATTCATTCTGAGGAGGAGAGCAATGAACTCCAGAAGGATTTGGACAAATTAATGTCTTGGTCTGTAAAATGGTAGATGAAGTGCAATGTGGATAAGTGTAAGGTCTAGTCCTTAGTAATGAAAATAGCCCTCGAAGCTATAAACTAGATGAAGTAGAGCTTGATCATACAGAATGTGAAAAAGACTTAAGAGTCATGGAAATCAGAAATCTAAAGCCAAGACAGCAGTGCCTAAGTGTGTGCAACAAGGCTAACAGATTACTTGGAATTATCTCAAGAAGTATAAGTAACAGAAGTCCAAAAGTTATTATACAGCTCTATACATCACTAGTGAGGCCTCATTTAGATTATGCTTCTCAGTTTTGGTCTCCTTACTACAGGATGGATATAGACTCATTGGAGAACATACAGAGAAGAATGACTAAAATGATATACTGTATAAGGAATCTCCCGTATGAAGATAGACCTAAAGCCTTAAATCTCCACTCTCTGGAGAGACGTAGAGTGACGGGAGATATCATTGAAGTGTTTAAGTTGATGACTGGCATAAACAAAGGAGATATTAATAAAGTACTGAGGGTGTCGAGCCAGGTAAGAACCAGAAATAATGGATTTAAGTTGGATCAATTTAGATTTAGACAAGACATAGGTAAGTTTTGGTTTTCTAACTGAGTTGTGGATACGTGGAACAATCTTCCAAGTAGGGCAGCTTTAAAAAGAGATTTGACAAATATATGAGTTGGAAGGGCTGCGTTTGATTTGTCACTGGGTACGGGAGTAAATTCTTGGGTAGCTTTGGGTAGAGGTCATTTTGATAAGGACCTGCCTTGTATGGGCCTTCTGCAGTGTTCCTTCATTCTTATGTTCTTATATATACACACATACACACACACACATACATACACATAAACACATACACACACATACACGAGGTATGATAAAGCTCATGGAGCAGGGAGAGAGAGGACCTAGTAGCGTTCAGCGAAGAGGCGGGTCCAGGAGCTGTCTCGACCCCTGCAGCTACAATTAGGTGAATACAATTAGGTGAGTAGACACACACACACACACACACACACACACACCGCGCGCGCGCGCGCACAAACCTAACCTAACACATTAGCTCATAAATCCCCCCTCCACACACACACATTTTTACGATAAGCTGAAGCAGCTAAAACATCCTAACAGGATGAAAACAAAACGGGTTCTCAAGAGGGAGGACGTGAAGGCAAGGGAACCGATGATGGCTGGTCGGAAAAAAAAAGAAAGGGTAGAACGGCTCAAGAACAAAATGGAACAACAATGGGAGAAAAGGTTAAACGAGCTTTGCAATAACATGTTAGAGCAAATATCTGCAGAGAGCAAGAAGTGGGAATCACGAGCTGTAGTAGCTGAGGCAAAGATGCAGAGATTGGAGGAAGAAATAGATGTGCTGAAGCAGGATCTAAAGATGTCCGAAAGGAGCAAGATGACTGAAATGGGAACATCATCAGGCAGCGAGGGGACTGAAGGAGGGGATGGAGCTAAGCAATCTTTTGCAGCAGCAAAGGCGATGCTTAAATCAGATCCAGAGATACAGAGGGAAAAGAAATGGGAAGAGGAGAGGGAGAGGTCAATAATTATTCATGGGCTTCAGGATGCTGAAGGGCAGACCTATGATGAAAGAAAGCATTTGGAGAAATCAGGGATTAAGAAAGTCATTGCAATAACAGGAGAGAGGGACATGTCTCAGGTAGAAAATTTTCAGACTTGGGGGGGGGGTATTCAAGGGGAAAAAATCGACCAATCAGATTGGCATTCAAGACAGATGTGGTACGGAACAGGATACTACAACAGAAACCACTGTTAAAGGACTCTCCAGATTATCAAAAAGTGTTCCTCAATCGAGACAGAACACGAAAGGAAAGGGAACAACTGAAAGTGAGAGCAAGACAAAACCAGTGGAAGGAAAGAGACACAGGACAGGCAATGACAGACAGGAAAGCTCAGCCTTTGGGGAAACATCAAACACAAATGCTTACAGAAACCTCTCAACACCTGTCACCACATATCAACCAAACATAGTAAACAGAAATGAATCTCACTCCATAGCCACCCCCCCCCAAGCACTAATTCCACAATCACAGCAGCCTCACATAATATTGTGCCCTGCCTCCCACCCTCCCAGCCTGCACCTTCCTCTTCCATCTCCCAAAATACAGTAATGGAAAGGAAGCTAAAGGTATGGTACACCAATGCAGATGGAATAACAAATAAGAGTGAAGAGTGGCAAGAATGCATCACTGATGCATCACCTGATATCATAGCACTTAGAGACAAAACTTACAGGGATGATAACAGATGCAATTATTCCACCTGGATATCAGATTATGAGGAAAGACAGAGAGAACAGAGGAGGGGGAGGAGTAGCATTGCTCATAAAAAAACCAGTGTAGTTTTGAGGAGATGGGAGGAATGGAAAGAAGGGAAACAGACGACTTCATTGTAGGAACGCTTCAGACTGGGGGTTCAAAGGTGATGATAGCAGTGATGTATAACCCACCACTTAACAGCAGGAGAACAAGAGAAGAGTATGATGTGCACAATAGGGCAACAGTGGATACACTAGCTGAAGTGGCCAGGAGGGCTCATATGGGTAGGATAAAATTGCTTATAATGGGGGACTTCAATCATAGAGAGATTGACTGGGAAAACCTAGAGCCATATGGGGGGCCAGAAACATGGAGGGCTATTATGTTGGAGACTGTACTGGAGAACTTCATGGACCAACATGTTAGGTATAGAACCAGAGAGAGGAGAGGATTTTGTAGCAAGGCTGGATCTCATATTCACCTTGAATAGTTCAGACATAGGGGATATCACCCACGAAAGACCCCTTTGCGCTAGTGATCATGATGTCCTGAATTTCGAATATCTTGTAGAGTTAACACTGAAGAATGCAGCATCACCGAACTTCAAAAAAGGGGACTACATAGGAATGAGAAGTTTCCTACATGAAGTACAGTGGGAAAGAGAACTAGATGGAAAGACAGTAAATGAAATGATGGAAATAGTGACCACTAACTGCAGGGAGGCAGAGGAAAGGTTCATATCAAAGGGCAACAGAAAAAATGGTAAGACCAGAGTGAGCCCATGGTTTTTTTGGAGGTGTAAAGAGGTCAAAGCCAAGTGTGCTAGAGCATGGAAAAGGTATAGAAGGCAAAGGTCTCAAGAAAACAAGGAGCTGAGCAGAAGAACCAGAAACGAATATGCAATGATAAGGAGAGAGGCCCAGAGGCAATACGAGAACGACATAGCATCAAAAGCCAAATCTGAACCAAAGTTGTTATACAGTCACATTAGGAGTAAAACAACAGTCAAGGACCAGGTAATCAGGCTGAGGAAAGAAGGAGGGGAGCCCACAAAGAGTGATCAAGAAGTATGTGATGAACTAAACAAAAGATTTAGAGAAGTGTTCACAATAGTCAGGAATGCTTCCAGCAAACTGTGGAGGTAGGATGCAAGAGCAGGTGCTGGACACAATACACATAACCAAGGCAGAGGTGAAGAAACTGCTACCTTGATACCTCAAAGGCTGTTTGCCCAGATAGCATATCTCCATGGATACTGAGAGAGGGAGCAGAGGAACTGTGTGTGCCCTTAGCAGCAATTTTCAGTAAATCTATCGAAACAGGGCAGTTGCCCGAGGCGTGGAAGACAGCACATGTAGTTCCAGTTTTTAAGAAAGGGGACACACAGGCAGCATTAAACTACAGACCAGTGTCACTGACTTGTATAGTATGTAAAGTCATGGAAAAGATTATCAGGAGAAAAGTGGTGGAACACATTGAAAAGATTGGGCTCATACATGAGTCAGCATGGCTTCAGAGATGGGAAATCCTGTGTCACAAATCTACTTGAGTTCTACGATAAGGTAACAGAAGTAAGACAGGAGAGAGAGGGATGGGTAGATTGCATCTTTTTAGACTGCAAGAAGGCTTTTGACACAGTACCACACAAGAGACTGGTGCAAAAATTAGAGGAGCAGGCAGGAATAACGGGGAAAGTACTGCAATGGATCCCGAAATACCTGACAGGAAGAAAACAACGAGTGTTGGTACGTGCTGAAGTGTCGGAGTGGGGGAATATGTCTAGTGGGGTTCCACAAGGTTCAGTCCTAGGCCCGGTGCTGTTTCTTGTATACGTGAATGACATGGTGGAAGGAATAGATTCAGAAGTGTCACTGTTCGCCGATGATGTGAAACCAATGAGGAGAATACAAGTGGGCGAGGATCAGTTAAGATTACAAGGGGATCTGGACAAACTACAAATATGGTCTGACTAATGGCTTCTGGAGTTTAACCCCAGTAAGTGTAAGGTCATGAAGATTGGGGAAGGACACAAAAGACCGCAGACGGAGTACAGGTTAGGAAACCAACAGCTGCAAACGTCAATTAAAGAAAAGGATCTTAGGGTAAGCATTATAACGAACATGTCCCCTGAGGCACACATCAATCAAATAACTGCTGCAGCATATGGGAGATTGGCAAACCTGAGATTGGCATTTAGACGTCTGAGTAATGAGTCATTCACGACATAGTACACAGTGTACGTAAGGCCTATACTGGAATACGCAGCTCCAGTATGGAACCCTCACTTAGTTAAACACGTCACGAAATTGGAGAAAGTGCAAAAATTTGCAACACGATTATTCCCGGAACTGAGGGGTATGTCTTATGAGGAGAGGTTAAGGGAACTCAACCTGGTGACACTAGAGGATAGGAGGGATAGAGGGGACATGATAACGTATAAAATACTAAGACGCATTGACAAGGTGGACAAGGATCGAATGTTTCAGAGGTGGGATACAGAAACAAGGGGACACAATTGGAAGCTGAAAACCCAGATGAGTCATAGGGATGTTAGCAAGTATTTCTTTAGTCATAGATTTGTCAGGAACTGGAATAATTTGGAAGCAAGTTCCATAAATAGCTTCAAGAAGAGGTATGACAAATGTCATGGAGCAGGGAGAGACTGAATTAGTATCGACCAGTGAAGAGGCGGGGCCAGGAGCTATGACTCAACCCCTGCAACCACATATAGATGAGTACATATAGGTGAGTACACACACACACAAATCCCACCCCCACACACACACTACATACAACTGAGGAAATAGTGAAGAGGCTTCTAAGCGAGCTAGACACCTCAAAGGCGATAGAGCCGGATAACATCTCTCCATGGGTCCTGAGAGAGGGAGCAGAGGCGCTATGTACGCCTAACAACAATATTCAACACATCTATCGAAATAGGGAGATTGCCTAAGGTATGGAAGACCGCAAATATAGTCCCAATTTTTAAAAAAAGGGGATAGGCAAGAAACACTAAACTATAGACCAGTGTCAATGACGTGTATAGTACGCAAAGTCATGAAGAAGAATATCAGGAGAAGAGTGGTGGGACACCTAGAAAGAAATGAGCTTAAAAGCCAACACGGTTTCAGGGACGGGAAATCCTGTGTCACAAACCTACTGGAGTTCTATGACAGAATGACAGCAGTAAGACAAGAGAGAGAGGGGTGGGTAGATTGCATTTTCTCTGACTGTAACAAGGCGTTTGACACAGTTTCACACAAGAGATTAGTGCAAAAACTGGAGGACCACGCAGAGATAACAATGAAGGCACTACAGTGGATCATGGAATACGTACTTGTCAGGGAGACAGCAGCGAGTCATGGTACTTGGCGAGATGTCAGAGTGGGCACCTGTGACGAGTGGGGTTCCACAGGAGTCAGTCCTAGGACCGGTGCTGTTTCTGGTATTTGTGAACAACATGACGGAAGGAATAGACTCTGAAGTGTCCCTGTTTGCAAGTGATGTGAAGTTGATGAGGAGAATTCAATCGGACGAGGACCAGGAAGAACTACAAAGAGATCTGGGCAGGCTGCAGACCTTGTCCAGCAACTGGCTCCTGGAGTTCAACCCCGGCAAGTGCTAAGTAATGAAAATTTTTTAAGGGCAGATAAGACTGCAGACGGAGTACAATCTAGGGGGACAGAGACTACAAACCTCACTCAAGGAAAAGATCTTGGGGTGAGTATAACACCGGGCACATCTCCTGTGGCGCACATCAATCAAATAACTGCTGCAGCATATGGGCGCCTAGCAAACCTAAGAACAGCATTCCGCCATCTTAAAAAGGAATCGTTCAGGACCCTGTACACTGTATATGTTAGGCCCATATTAGAGTATGCGGCACCAGTTTGGAAACCACATCTTGCCGAGCACGTAAAGAAACTAGAGAAAGTGCAAAGGTTTGCAACAAGACTAGTCCCATAGCTAAGACGGTATGTCCTACGAGGAGAGGTTAAGGGAAATCGACCTGTCGACACTGGAGGACAGGAGAGATAGGGGGGACATGATAACGACATATAAAATAATGAGAAAAATTGACAAGCTGGACAAATAATGTTCCAGAGATTGGACACAGCAACAAGAGGACACAGTTGGAAATTGAAGACACAGATGAATCACAGGGATGTTGTCAGGAAGTCGAATAGTTTGGGAAGCGATGTAGTGGAGGCAGGGTCCAGTCATAGCTTTAAGCAGATGTATGATAAAGCTCACGGTTCAGGGAGTGTGACCCAGTAGCGACCAGTGAAGAGGCAGAGCCAGGAGCTGTGACTCGACCCCTACAACCACAAGTAGGTGAGTACACACACCACACACACACACACACACACACACACACACACACACACACACATTCATCAAGCACTCATTTATTTTCCAAGGTGAAAGTTGCACCTACACATAAATCAGCGCTGACAGATTGACGGCATAGAAAACAAATATACCTGTTTAACCAATTTATCTTCTTGGTGTTCTTGTCACCGCCCAGATGCAACTGTATCCGGCACGGGGACAGAGACGTGGGTGTGGGAGGAGGTCAGCCCACAGCAGCTTCCAAAATGTGTTCGAGTGGGCGCGACCACGCCTCCCGTATTTCTCACGATGATGATGACGACGATGATGATGATGAGGACGGTCCTGACGTAGTTAAAACCGCCAACGGTAAGATGTTTCATTAGTTAGATACTTAAGTAATAAGATGTTACAACGATAAGTTGCTTCAACATTAAGATATTTCAGTACTAAGATGCTTAGTAATAAGATGTTTCAACAGTAAGATGCTTTAACAGTAAGATGTTTCAAGAGTGTGATGTCACAACGGTATGATGCTCCAACGGTAAGATGCGCAATCAGTTAACTAAGGTTATGGAAGTTTCAATATCATTTAAATCAACATATTTTATATTAAATAACTTTTTATAAAGTTCGGCTTCAGTTGCTACGTCAGTTGACACTTAAAAAATTCCACAAATTAACTGTTTCCTTTTACGTAGAGAAACGCGTCATTCAGTGGATGAAATTGTTTGTTATGTTTAGTAGAATCGTCTAGTTTTTCAGCAGTGACACAAATGAACTGATAGGACAAGGAGTCTCGCTCGCACACTGGAAAATGAAGTCGTTTACTTTTTGTCTTTTCAGAAACAGCACAGCTCCTGGAGGGGCAAAAATGTCCTGAAATCGTTCCGACGAGAAGATCGCAATCGTACACACATACTACGGTAAGTTTGGGATAAATGGAACCTGAGATACATATTTCTCAGCGCATGCATGCTGAGCGGTTAGTTTATTCACTGTTTTGGAGATTAGATTATTTTTGATTGGTCAACATTGGTCAATCTTCATGACCGTGTTGTTGATAAGCTTTAAATGGAATATATATTATAGATTCTGAGGAATATATCTATCTTGATTGTCTCTATTTGGAGCAACATGACACAAGTCTCACCGCCTAACAACACTGAAGAAAATACCCATGTGTAGAACAAATCTTAATTGTAATTACGTTTCACTCTGTATAAAAAAAATACCACAAGTTCTTTTACACTTGTTTTGTCTCTTCATCAGTGTACATACGTATTTAGAGGAGTTCATTAGCCTCAGAACTTTCAAAAGTTTAATTCCGGCAGACCTGGAGTTTCTGTCACTTGAAAATTATCATATATTTGGATAACGGATCTCACATGAAGGGGAAGTAAAGTTTAAACATTATCTGAAATTTGTGTTATTAATGGATTTGTAAGATGCGCTAAACCCATGTGGGTCATTCGGCGCAAGCAGTGGCGGAGGATCGAGCCTTCGTTTGCTAGCACACACAGACTTGACTTTTGCAGAGACGAAAAAAAGTATAAGTTACACATGCTGACGAGAAGCAGCTCGGTCATCACGCTTTATTAGTGAAAAACAACACCTACTAAATCTTTTCCCTGATCGAAAATAAGTGAAGGAGGAATTGGCTACATTTTGTTGTTCTCAGCAGTAAATAGGTACCCGGTTGTTCATAGACTGTTCTGGGTCGCCTTCCAGAAAAAAAAAATATTTCGCAGGATACAAATAGGTACCAAGATATAAACAACCACACACACACCACACACACACACACACACACACACACACACACACACACACACACACACACACACACACACAAATATATGACCAAGTGTTTATTGACAAGTGAGTTTGACAAATACACACACACACACACACACACACTCTCACAAGAACACAGAAAAAAAACTCAGATACGTAGGCCTGTACAGAGCTGTTTGCACACAGGAAGGGCAGGGACTGAAGGTTCGCCACTATTAAGCTGCTATCTAAGGAAACCCGACAACAGCAAAACCTGGAGCCCATACGTCAGAAGAGAAAGAGAGGCAGAAGGGTAATGAACTGAGAGTGTAATGATTGTAGCAGGGCTTAGGAGCAAGACGGAAAATGAGTGGGAATTTTTTTTTTTTTAGTGTTTTTACAGAATGATGGAAGAGAACAGGGAACGGGAGAGAGAGGCTGCAGCTGCAGAGGCAAGGGTGCAAAGCCTGGAAGTGGATCTGAAAGAGCTGAAGAGGGACCTGAAGCTGATGAAAGAAAGAGATATTTAGATGATAGCAGGAATAATAATAGTTGAGGAACTGAAGGAAAAGAGGAAATTGAAAAGAAGACCTTTTCGGAAATACTGTCAGGCAACTAGGAAGTGCAGATGATAAGGGGATCAGGAAAGGAAGTAGGGAGAGAGAGAGGTTGCTGATTTCCCATGGGAGGAGTCATGATGAAATAAAATAGATGGAGGAACAGGATATTCAAACTATCATAAACCTAACAGGTGCGGAAATTGAAGTGATCCTCACGACAAATTTTCAAAGTTTTGGAAAGTACCTCGCAACAGAAATGGCACGAGACAGGATCATGCAGCAGAAACAAGGGTTGTGGTTGACAGAGAAATACCACTGGGTGCACCTAGACTGGAACAGAGCAAAAAGGTGAGTGGGAAGAAATGAGAAAGTACAAAGACGCTAGAGGTGGGAAGGAGAGACAGGGCATGCATCGGCAGCCATGAAAGCTCAGCCATCGGAAGACTGCCAGGTACACGCACACAATAGACTTCCATCAAGACCTAGCCTCCTTTCCCACCCAAACACGATAACCAAAACAAGCCATATCCTGCCCTCTTACTCACACCCACAGTGCCTATACCCCCATCACAAGTATCTTCCTCACAACTGCCTCTCACTCTTACTCCCAAGACTCCATGTCCCGTTTCACTCAAACTTCCTCGCTCATCCCCATCTGCATCTAGGATCCTAACTTGTTTAAGGATTCTATGAACCGGAACACAATAACCGAGAGGAAGCTGAAAGTATGGTACTCCAAAGCAAACAGAATTACAAATGAGAATAATGAATGGGACGAACAAATAGTTGAGGCATCCCCAGATATAGCTAGTATTCACAGAGACAAAATTCATGGAGATGATAATGAAACGTTCTCAGCTGGCTATTAGATTTTCAGGAAAACCTAACTTAACAGAGAAGGTGGGGACTAGCACTGCTTATGAGAAACCAGTGGAGTTTTAAGGAGACGAGAGGAATGGACAGAGGAGAAGAAGATGGCCACATAGTTGGCATGCTGAAGACCGGGGATCCCAAGGTGGTGGAAACAGTGATGTCCAATTTTCCACTAAACAGCTAGAGACCAAGAGAAAAATATGATGAAAACAGAGCAATGGCAGGTAAATTGAATGTGGTGGTTAGAAGAGCCTACGTGATAATTGCAAAGCTTAACCTTAAGAATATTGACTGGGAGAAACTATGGCCACGTTGAGAACTTCATATTAGGATCACAACCAGAAAGGAAGAAGGAGATGAACCAGCAAGGCTACATTTTGTATTCATTCTGAGTGGTTCTGAGAGAGGGAATATTGCAGATGAAAAGCCCCTCAGTGCTAGAAACCTCGTGATCCTGAGTTTGATATATTGTGGAAGTAGTAGCAGAGAGAGAAGCAGCACGGGAAGGATTTGAGAATGCAGCACCAGTTTGAAACCCACAACTGGTCAAACACATCAAGAAATTAGAGAAAGTGCAGAGGTTTACAATGAAACTAGTTCCGGAGCTAAGGAGGGGAGGGTCTCCTGTGAGGCGAGGTTAAGGAACTCACCCGATACACTCAAGGACAGAAGGAATTCGGGCGATTTGATAATTCGATATCGAGCAAAATACCTTGAGGTATTTTTGATAGAGTGAAGAGGAAGAGATTGTTTGGAAAAATAAAAACAGGAAGACGAGGGTACAGCTCAAAGTTGACAACACTGATGAGTCACAGGGGCGTTAGGAAGTATTTCACTCTCCTGTGGCTCTCGAAGCCACATGAGTGACCCTAGTCATGACCAACGAAAAGGTAGGGCCAAGAGCTGAAACTCGACCCCCGTAACGATATATATAGGTGAGCGAGTGCACACACACACATACACACACACACACACACACACACACACACACACACACACACACACACACACAACATTCACTCGTTCGTTACACATATTGAGGATTGTTTTGATTTCCGATTCATTTACGTCATCTCCAGCCTCAGCTGAAGGTTTAAGTAACTGTTGTGTTGTGTTTTCCCAGGTGATAGGCGCGTCAGGGTCTAGTGAAGGACCTCAACTCACACCCAACGGCACTGGTGGTCGAGCCTTGTACAGGGACGCAGGCAGTCCTCATCACCTAGGTCGTGACGAGAGCTTTGTATAACTGGGACCTCATCACTATTGGTTCCTGAATGTACAGCGCCGCCCGTAATTCCTGTAGGAAGCTGATCAGTTTTGCTACACCTTAAATAGAGGTCAGACAAATCAGCTATACCTGGAGCAGAGGTCAGGCTGATTAACCATACCTGTAGCACATGTCAGGGAGACTACCAGCTTCACCTAGATCGGAAGTCAGTGAGGATATTCTGGTCAGTCAGTTATTCTGGCCACCGACCACACCTGAAGGTCGTAGACAACATCTGAGTAACGTTAGCACACTTATAGGCTTTTCGCCAAATGTGCAGGTCACCGGCTTCACTAGGATCAACAGTATCGATCGCCAGAATGCTGTTTCATTCCTTAAACACATTGTTGTGGGAGGTATTCAGCAGTATCGACAAGAGTGTCAAAACTTTCCACACACAGCCAGGATGAAAGCTGCCTTGATGAAGGGTCGCCCCATCTGGCAACACGAAATGTAACTTAGTGTAAATGTAACGCTGAATGTGTGTGTGTGTGTGTGTGTGTGTGTGTTGTGTGTGTGTGTGGTGTGTGTGTGTGTGTGTGTGTGTGTTTGGAGGGAATAAATGCGTGAGTGTCTCGATGTTCCAAGTCTGTGTATGCATTTGTGTCTTACATGTATGAATATCCTGGGAGGTGACGACTACTACAATACTACAGCACTCTGACTTCCCTGCCATCCCCATGATTTCCTCATCAGTACTTGGATTATGTTGTCGAAGTGATGAACATTTACGAAAGATGCCAAACATTGATAAAAAATTATGTTAATTGTAAGCCGTTTGTAATACACAATATTTCTTTTTTATTTGTACAAATTATTATTATGAATATATATATATATATATATATATATATATATATATATATATATATATATATATATTATATTATATATATATATATACATAAACATCTGCCGATTCCCACCAAGATAGGGTGGTCCAAAAGAGAAAAACTTTCACCATCATTCACTCCATCACTGTCTTGCCAGAGGCGTACATACACTACAGTTATAAAAGTGCAACATTGACACCCCCCCCCACTTCAGAGTGCAGACACTGTACTTCCCATCTCCAGGACTCAAGTCCGGTCTGCCGGTTTACCTTGCTCACACCCCAACAGCACGTCAAGTCCTAAAAATCATTTGTCTCCATTAGCTCCTATTTAACACGCTCACTCATGCTTGCCGGAAGTCCAAGCCCCTCTCACACAAAAATCTCGTTCACCCCCTCCCTCCAACCTTCCTAGGTCGATCTCTACCCCGCCTTCCCTCCACTACAGATTTATAAACTCTCGAAGTCATTAAATTTTGTTCCATTCTCTCTACATGTCCGAACCACCTCAACAACCCCTCCTCAGCCCTCTGAATAATAGTTTTGGTAAATCTGCACCTCTTCCTGATTTCCAAATTACGGATTCTCTGCATTACATTCACACCACATATTGTGCAAGAATGGTATATAATACCGACAAGATGAAATTAAGACACACGTCTACAATAAAGATACCCAGATGCTGCACATGTGTCTTAATTTCACACCACACATTGCCATCAGCTACATCTCCCCTGCCTCCAGCCTTCTCCTTGTTGCAACATTCACCACCCATGATTCACACCCATGTAAGAGCGTTGGTATAACTGTACTCTCATACGTTCCCCTCTTTGTTTCCATGGACAAACTTCTTTGTCTACACACACACTTAAGTGTACCACTCACCTTTTTCCCCTCGTCACTTCTTTGATTCACCTCATCTTTCATAGACGCATCTGTTCACGCGTCCACTCCTAAATAACTGAACACATTCACCTCCTCCATATTCTCTCCCTCCAACCTGATATCCAGTCTTTAGTTACCTAATTTTTTTTTGTCCTCATTGCCTTACTCTTTCATATATTCACTTTTAATTTTCTTCTTTTACGTACCCTTCCAAACTCTTCCACCAACCTCTGCAGCTTCTCTTCAGAATCTCCCAAAATCACAGTGTCATCAGCAAAGAGCAACTGTGACAACTCCCACTTTGTGTTGGATTCTTTATCTTTGTAACCCCACACCTCTTACCAACACACGAGCATTCACTTCTCTTACAAACCCATCTATAAATATTTAGAGCAATAATTGTGACATCACACGTCCTTGTCTAAGGCCTACTTTTACTGGGAAAAAAATTCCCTCTCGCCTACATACTCTAACCTGAGCCTCACCATCCTCGTAAAAACTTTTCGCAGCTTTCATTAACATACGTGCTATTCCATACATCTGCAACATCTGCCACTTTACTCCCCCTATCCACCTTGTCATATGCCTTTTGCAAATCCATAATTGCCATAAAAACCTCTTTACTCATAAATACTGTTCACCTATGTTTCACCAAGTGGTCTACACACCCCCTGCCCTTCCTAAAGCCTCCTTTTTCATCTATCCTACTTTCCGTCTTACTCGTAATTCTTTCAATAATAACTCTACCATACACTTTACCAGATACACTCAACGGATTTATTCCCCTATAATATTTGCACTCTCTTTTGTCCCCCTTGCCTTTATACAAAGGGAATGTGCATGCTCTCTGCCAATCCCTAGGTAACTTACCCTCTTCCATACATTTATTAAATAAATGCACCAACCACTCGAGAACTATATCCCCACCTGCTTTTAACATTTCTATCTTTATCCCATCTATCACAGCTGCATTACCCTCTTTCATTCTACCCACTTCCTCACGAACTTCCCCCACACTCGCAGCTCGCTTCTTCTCACTCCTACACGATGTTATTCCTCCTTGCCCTATACACGAAATCACAGCTTCCATATCCTCATCCACATTTAACAGTTCCTCAAAATATTCCTTCTGTGTTCCCGATACCTCTAACTCTCCATTTAATAACTCCCCTCTCCTGTTTTTAACTGACAAATCCATTCGTCCCTTAGGCTTCCTCAACTCACTCCGAAATCATTTCTTATTTTCAACAAAATTTGTTGAAAACATCTTACCCACTCTCTCATTTGGCCTCTTTTTACATTGCTTCATCACTCTCTTAGCCTCTCTTTTTCTCTATACATATACTCTTCCCTCCTTGCACCAATTCTACTTTGTAACAACCTCTCATATGCTAACTTTTTCTCTCTTACTATTTTTTGCATCATCATTCCACCAATCGCTCTTCTTCCCTCCTGCACCTACTTCCCTGCAACCACAAATTTCTGCTGAACACACTAACACTACATTTTTAAACCTACCCCATATATCTTCAACCCCATTACCTGTACTTTCACTAGCCCAACTGTCCTCCAATAGTTGTTTATATCTTACCATAACTGCCTCCTCGTATAGTTTAAAAATCTTCGCCTCTCTTTCACTTGCTGCTTCCATTTTCCTTGTATCCCGTGTTCATTTTACTCTCAATGTAGCTACAAATAAAAAGTGATGTGATATATCTCTGGCCCCTTATAAACATGTACATCTTGAAGTCTACAGAACAGTCTTTTATCTACCAATACATAGTCCATCAAACTACTGTCATTGCGCCCTACATCACATCTTGTATACTTATTTATCCTCTTTTTCTTAAAATATGTATTACCTATAGCCAAACTCCTTTCTATACAAAATTCAATCCAAGGCCCCCATTAATATTTACATCTGGCACCCCCCAAATTTAAGTACCACACCCTCTTTAAATGTGTCTCCTAATTCAGCATTTAAGTCGCCTACCACAATTACTCTCACTTGGTTCAAAAGTTCCTACACACTCGATTAACATCTCCCAAAATCTCTCACTCAACACTTCTCTCCTACACTCCGACCCTTATTTTAATTCACATAATTCTTGAATAGGTAAAACTGTACAATTAGCAAAAAATAATTGAAATTAAGTCCTTTCTATAATTTTCCCTTATACGTTTAAAGATATATATTTTTTCATATATGTTAATGTAAAAATTAATAATTTTTTACCCAAAAAAAGCTTACAAAACTTACCTAACCTTATCTTAAAAGCGTAATTTAGTTTAGCCTAATCCAACTAAATATATTTTACATAAGTTTACAATAATTTATTAATAAATAAAGACAATGAATTATGTTTCTTTTGTTGGGTTCAGAATGATTTTTGTGAAATTATTGTATTCACAAATATTCGCTTGCCTCATTCGGTAGGAAGAGCGTTGCCATATATATATATATATATATATATTATATTATATATATATATATATATATATATTTATATATATATTATATATATAGGAAAGAGGGAAATTATTTCCCAGTAAAAGTAGGCCTTAGACAAGGATGTGTGATGTCACCGTGGTTGTTTAATATATTTATAGATGGGGTTGTAAGAGAAGTAAATGCGAGGGTCTTGACAAGAAGCGTGGAGTTAAAAGATAAAGAATCACACATAAAGTGGGAGTTGTCACAGTTGCTCTTTGCTGATGACACTGTGCTCTTGGGAGATTCTGAAGAGAAGTTGCAGTGATTGGTGGATGAATTTGGTAGGGTGTGCAAAAGAAGAAAATTAAAAGTGAATACAGGAAAGAGTAAGGTTATGAGAATAACTAATATATTAGGTGATGAAATATTGGATATCAGATTGGAGGGAGAGAGTACGGAGGAGGTGAATGTATTCAGATATTTGGGAGTGGACGTGTCAGCGGATGGGTCTATGAAGGATGAGGTGAATCATAGAATTGATGAGGGAAAAAGAGTGAGTGGTGCACTTAGGAGTCTGTGGAGACAAAGAACTTTGTCCTTGGAGGCAAAGAGGGGAATGTATGAGAGTATAGTTTTACCAACACTCTTATATGGGTGTGAAGCATGGGTGAAGAATGTTGCAGCGAGGAGAAGGCTGGAGGCAGTGGAGATGTCATGTCTGAGGGCAATGTGTGGTGTGAATATAATGCAGAGAATTCGTAGTTTGGAAGTTAGGAGGAGGTGCGGGATTACCAAAACTGTTGTCCAGAGGGCTGAGGAAGGGTTGTTGAGGTGGTTCGGACATGTAGAGAGAATGGAGAGAAACAGAATGACTTCAAGAGTGTATCAGTCTGTAGTGGAAGGAAGGCGGGGTAGGCGTCGGCCTAGGAAAGGTTGGAGGGAGGGGGTAAAGGAGGTTTTGTGTGCGAGGGGCTTGGACTTCCAGCAGGCGTGCGTGAGCGTGTTTGATAGGAGTTAATGGAGACGAATGGTTTTTAATACTTGACGTGCTGTTGGAGTGTGAGCAAAGTAACATTTATGAAGGGGATCAGGGAAACAGGCAGGCCGGACTTGAGTCCTGGAGATGGGAAGTACAGTGCCTGCACTGCGAAGGAGGGGTGTTAATGCTGCAGTTTAAAAACTGTAGTGTAAAGCACCCTTCTGGCAAAACAGTGATGGAGTGAATGATGGTGAAAGTTTTTCTTTTTCGGGCCACCCTGCCTTGGTGAGAATCGGCCAGTGTGATAATAAATAAATAAAAAGAAATACATATATATATATATATTTATATAATATTTTAATATTATATATATATAAATATATATATATATATATATATATATAATATATATTTATATAATGTCGTGC
>NC_069406.1:82295411-82305411 GCF_026875155.1 Cherax quadricarinatus | reverse complement strand
ATTTTCTGTTACTCTGTACATGATGCCTTGAAATAGTCTACCGTAGATCCACATGCTAGATTTTGTATGGAATCAGTGGTATGTTTAGTTTTATATACACACATATATATATATATATATATATATATATATATATATATATATATATATATTATATTATATATTATATATATATATATATATATATATATATAATATATATATATATATATATATAATTATATAAAATGTGAAGGGTTAATGTCATGAAAAAAATGATGACATATAAATATATATATATAACTAATATGACATTCCAGTGTATAGATACAGAACGTGTATCTAAAGTCTATGTTATCTGTTGTAAATTCTAAAAAGAAAACATATCTTGCATTTTTAACGCTAATTGAGATCAATATATATATTTCTAATTTAATGGAACACTCCAACATGTAAATGCCGTTATGACTGAATTTTTTGTACCTCATTTTTAATTTGTAAAATTAGCAATGCAAAAGCCAGTTTTTGAATTATGCTAAGTCTTGAAAAAAGATAATATATAATTTTTCATAATTTTCTTTTATGCATCATAAAAACTGACTTATATTTTATTGCTAGAGCGACTAGCACTATATAATATATATAATATATAATATATATATATATATTATATATATATATATATATATATATATATATATATATATATATATATATAATCAGTTTAATTATAATTTTTATGCCGTGACGGATGTAAATTTTAACTGAAAAAAAAATGGAGCTTCCATGAAGACCTTAACCAAGTAGGTAAGACTAACCTTGATACACATCTGTGAATGACCTTGACAGACAACTGTGTATGACATTCTCAGTTATGACTGTCCTTGACAGTCATCATGTCAGACAGCTGTGAGTTGCCTTGAAAGACAGACATATGTGAATGACCTTGGCAGATTGTTGTCATGTTACGTTGACGACCTGGAGATAATTCACACTATGGTTGGAATGACAATGACGGCTAAGATGTGCTCTTGACAAATAGCTAAGATGACTTTCAGAGACAAGAAAGATTTTGAGAGACGTAAGTATGTATAATGATTCTTACTGGGTCAGTTCAGTTAATCGTCATTTATGTTACACCATCATCAGCACCACCACCCCACCAACAGCAACAAGCAGCAACAGCAGCAGCAGTAGCAACAACAACAATAGCCATAGCAGCAGAAGAAGCAGTAAAAACAAAAAGGTAGCAAATAATTCTGAAAGTACTTTTTCAATAAAACCAATAAAATTTTAACCGTGGCTGTTAGGCTCCGCAGGATTTTTATCTAACGGCTTCTAGACAATATAAACAATGAAGTGCAGTGACACTACACCTTTTTCAAGGGAGAAAGGTAGTTGAACTTAAAAGCGGGGTTTCCCCTGAAAGAAGCATTGTTGTTAGTAGTAGTAGTATTAGTCGAGGTAGTAGTAGTAGTAGTAGTAGTACTAGTCGAGGTAGTAGTAGTAAAGGCAGTAACAGTAATCTTAGTGTACGATGATTTGAACAGACGGTGGAACTGGTGATTAAATACATTGGAGTAGAGTGAGGTCTCGCCTATGTTACGCAGGTAGTCTAGTAGGACCGTGTGCATTGGAAAGGCTATGAGACCTGCGAGGTGTGTCCCAGTACAGTATGCTTCATCTCTCCATTGGTAATCTTTTCAATATTTGTTTTTTCAAAGTTCGCTTTAATTATTGTTGGGAGGCAATAAGGATTATTACTATCTGGAGAATATGTAACAGCTCCTTGTCGTTCTTAGTGAATATTTATGTTCTAGCTGCAGGAGGAAAGATAGAGCGAGAGAAAAGATGAAAAACGGTGCTAAGAGAGAGAGAGAGAGAGAGAGAGAGAGGAGGGAGGGAGGGAGGGGGGGGGGGAGGGAGGGAGGGAGGGAGAGAGATGACTGCGAATGACATTTAAGATCCGCATTAATAGAAAATGACACACTATCATGGAGCCCACATCTGTTTAAATACGAAACGAGAAATTAGGTAAATGGCTGTGTACAACATGAACTTCGAAGACAGAAAAAATGAATCATTTAGGTACGACACATTAAGCAGAGAGAGGAGATATGTTGACAACATTTGAGATGATTGTTGCATAGGTGAACTACGTTAAAATTATGATCAGTAGGAAAAGACTCGAGGAGGAGACAACTGTGGAAAGTGAAGAATACGGATGCCTTGTAAGGAAATGAGGAAATATTTCTTCAGACACAGAGTAGGAGAGAATTGGAAGAGACTGGCAAGTGATACAGTAAAGGGAGAGAGAAGAAGATTGCTTGCAAAAATAAATTAAAATTCTTGATGCATTCACCAGCTGGTTAAGAGTCAGCTTCCCCCTCAACCCCCCCCCCCCCACACACACAGTGGGAAAACCAGAACGAGCTCTTGGTTCACCCGAAGGTGTAGAGATGCCAAAACTTAGCGCGCTAGAGAATGGCGAAAGTATAAAGGCAAAGGACCCAGGAAAATAAGGAGACTAGTCGAAGAGCCAGAAACGAATATGTAAAGAAAAGGAGGGAGGCTCAGTGGCAATACGAAAAATGACATAGGATCGAAAACCAAATCTGACCCGAAGCAACAGCCACATCAGGAGGAAAACAGCAGTCAAGGACTGGATAATCAGGCTGAGGAAAGAAGGGGACGGGGAGCTCACGAGAAACAACCGAGAAGTATGTGAAGAGCTCGTCATGAGATTTAAGGAAATATTTGCAGTGGAGACAGAAAGGACTCCAGAAAGCCAGAATGTTGGGGTACACCAACAAGTGCTGGACACACTACACATAACCGAGGAGGTGAAGAGGCTGCTAAGTGAACTAGATAACTCAATGGCAGTCGGACCGGACAACTCTTCATGGGTCCTGCGAGAGGGAGCAGAGGCGCTGTAGTACCAATTTTTAAGACAGGAGTCAGACAGCATTAAACTACACACCAGTGTCACTGACATGTATAGTATGCAAAGTCATGGAGAAGATTATCAGAAGAAGAGCGATGGAGCTCATACACCAGCACAGTTCAAGGAAGGGAAATCCTTTGTCACAAACCTACTGGAGTTTTGCAACAAGGTGACTGAATTAAGACATGAGAGAGAGGGTGGGTAGATTGCATTTTCTTGGACTGTAAAAATGGTTTCGACACAGTTCGACACAAGAGATTAGTGCAAAAACTAGAGAAGCAAAGACACTGCTATGGATCAGGGAATACCTGACAGGAAGGAAACAACGAGTCATGGTACTAGACTAGGTGTCAGAGTGAGTGCCTGTGACTAGCAAGGTTCCACAGGCGTCAGTCCTAGGACCGGTGCTCTTTCTGGTATATGTGAATGACGTGACGAAAGGGATAGATTCAGGGGTGTCCCTGTTAGCAGTAATAATATAATCTTTAAGCACATGTACAAGGTGTACAGACCTGGCTGACATCAATGACTACTATACAGAAAGCCGCTTGTAAATGCAGAACATTTCGGGCAAATTAAGTCAATTTTGACCCGAGATGAGACCCTACACCAGTCGACTAACACCCAGGTACCCATTTTTACTGATGGGTGGGCATGGACAACCAGTGTAAGGAAACGCGCCCAATGTTTCCACTCTTACCGGGAATCGAACCCGGACCCTCAGCATGTGAAACGAGAGCTTTACCACCATGCCACGGGCCACCGTGATGTGAGGCTAGTGCGAAGAATTCAGTCAGATGAGGATCAGGTAGGACTACAAATGGATCTGGAGAGGTTGCAAGCCAGGTTCAGGAACTGGCTCCTGGAGTTTAACCGCACCAAGTGCAATGTCATGAAGCTTGTGGAAGGTCAAAGATGACCGTAGACAGAGTACAGGCTAGGGAGCCAAAGACAGCAAACCTCACTTAAGGAAAAGGATCTTGGGTGAGCATAATACCGAGCACATCTCCTGAGGCGCACATCAACCAAATAACTGCTGTAGCATATGGGTGCCTGGCAAATCTAAGACTAGCCTTTCGGCTCCTTAGTAAGGAAACAGTTTAAGACTCTACACTGCGTACGTCAGGCTCACGTTGGAGTATGCAGCACCAGGTTGAAAAGCATACCTAGTCAAGCACATCAAGAAAGAGAAAATTCAAATGTTTGCAACAAGACTAGCCCTGGAGGTAAGGGGTATGTCCTACAAGAATAGGTTAAGGGAAATCGAACTGACGACACGGGGAGACATGATAACGACATATAAAATACTGAGAGGAATTTTCAAGGTGGGTAGGAACAGAATGTTTCAGAGATGGGACACTAACAAGTGGTCACAACTTGAAGTTGAAGACTCAGATGAGTCACAGGAATGTTAGGAGGCAATTCTTCAGTCATAGAGTTGTCAGGAAGGACATATCTGTATAGTGATGTAGTAGAGGTAGGATCCATACATAGCTTTAAGATGATATACGACAAAAGTCATGGAGTAGGGAGAGAGTGGACCTAGTAGTGACCAGCAAAGAGGCCGGGCCAGGAACTATGATTCGGCCGCTGCAACCACAAACAAGCGAGTACAAATAGGTGAGTACATACACATTCCGTTTGGAACGGTGCTCTAACAATATGCAACGATGCATAGAGGAGGATGCGGATGAAATAAATAGGGCTAATGTGCAGAAGATAGAGCTCTACACCTGGAATAGGAAAAGAAACTGAATAAGCATAGTATGGGCAGAGGCAATGAGAGAAGTAGTTCAGGTACCCGAGAACGACAAAGTAGGAAAGCCATTACCAGATTTGCTTTCCAAGGATGTGGAGTAGAAACCAGAGAGAGAGAGAGCCAGTGAACTGGTTCAAACAGAGGAATGAGGGAAAGTGGAGCGGCACTGTTAATCAAAAATAATTAGTGTTCGAAAAATGAGAGGGATAAACAGAAATGAGAAAAAAACTACATAGAGGGCAAAATTAAGAGAGGAGGACCCTAAGTAGTAGGTGTGACATACAGTTGGCCACCTAAGAGGAGGAGACTGAGGAAGACGAAGACACCATCAAAGCAGTTGTACCATAGAAGCATCTTGGAGAGCATATATCTCGAATGCAATGCTGTTTATCATGGGTGATGTCATCCTCCAAAAAAAAAAAAAAGTGAGAGAACTGGAAGGATCATGTAGGACTTGAAAACTGGAGACAGAACCTCATGGAGGTGGTTAGGCAGAACTTGATGTCAGTATGTTAGGACACAACAGAGAGAAAGAATAGAGAGCAAGACTGTACATAATATTTACTGCCAATACATTTGAAATAGGTGGCATAGAATAAGAAACCCCATTGGACATTAACAACTGCACATTACTGAACTTTGAGCACTTTATGGAACTAGAAGTAAATAAGGCATATTATTACACTAACAAACATGAAGAACCCCACTGGAGTTTATAAACTGTAAAAACAGAGAAATCCTTCTCAAGACAAGGAAAAACAACCAATATAACATGACTAATATATGAAGAAATAGCTAGACAAGAAACAAGAATAATACTGCTAATGAAATTAGAGAAAAAATGCCGTGGATATTGAAAGAAGGCGCTGCTGTACCAAGTAAACAACTAGCCTAAATTTAAATGGATAATGTAACTGTAATACTACTTCGGCGGAAAAGTAACTAATAAACATCACTAGACAAGTGATCACAGACTATAATTTTATGCAAAGCGATAAGGAAAATATCAAAGGGAAAAAAAATTGCAATATGACATGAGACAAAAAATAATCATGTATTACAAGCCGTACAAAAACAAGATTCATGGAGATTAGTCTTGAAAGAGGACAGTAAGTTAAAGTTATTTTTCGGTATTGTCAAAAAAAAAAAATCCAGAGATTGACACACAAATTTTAAATACAAATAAAGATAGCAATAAAGATAAAATAATCATAAAAATAACACCTAAGAAATAAAAACCAGGGAGTTAGGGCGAAAGATGAGTTATTAGAATCAGCGAATATTACCATTAGAATCATACTGGGAACTGTCCAGTTCCTCATATACATATGCAACATACCAAGAGCCTTAATATAACATGTCACTGTTGGTGGCTACACGAAAGTTTAGAATAATACATACCTATGATGGCATTACTAAAAAGTCAAGTTGGCTATGACCTGCTACATCAGCGCTCAAAAACCTATCTACTTGAATTCAATTCAAGTAATTATATTGTAATAAATGCACGGTGACTAAACAGAATATTCATTCGTGAATGTAGGTAAAGAAACTCTTAGAAAATATATGCAACTTCGGTTCGGTCAGCACTTGAATATGAAGTAGCTGCATCCAATTATATGTAATAGAAATTGAAAAGGTTTGTGTCAGATCCAAGTAACCTGAGTTACGAGGATTTTTCAGACAAAAACAATTCTTGAGGAATGTAGAAATATAGGATATACAGCAAAGAGAAACAAGAACGAAGTGAGAAATATAAACTGCATGGTCATATGCCTAGGAAGTACTTCTACCTCACTAGAATTCTAGAAATATATTTACTCAACTTACCAAAGACACAACTTCAGAAACAATCAACCAGTATGACGTTAAAAGTATTTGTAAAACCTGAAGCTCATAATTCACAAATTCAAGGTATGTTTTGAAGGGAAGGCAGATGGAGGCTAACGAGGCATACGAGTCACAGAACGTGAAGAAGTATATTTAGAGTGGCGAGTGGCAAACAAACGAGCCATTTACATGAGGAAGTGATTTAAGCTTAGTCCTTTCATCGTTTGTGAATCACTGAGCGTCAAGCTGAATCGTCCATCGTTCATGAGTCAAAGAGAAGTAGGACAATGAAATGAGACTCAACTGTGCAGTCACAAGATGCAGAAAGTCCTCAGGCTTCAACAGAGTTCATGGGTACACAAACCTTACCAAGCTGCAAGATATAATCCGCCCAATTATGTTCTACATACACAATGCACAGATAACCAACACATTGTCTTCTGTTCCAGTCACGGTATTGTGCATTTATGTTCTTTATGCTTTACATAATATATCAAGCTGGACCTCCATACTCAATAACAATTCTGGTATATGTAGTACGCAAAGTTCTGAATGACGTTTTGGTAACGTTCCTGAATTCCATTAAGAAACATGCTAAATACGCATGTGCTGCTGAACCTACTTGGTTGATGTACTTTTCATGACTAAGCAAATTAGTTTACTATCCAAATAGAAAACGTCTCCCACACAAAACAGTTTGTTGATTTGTACATTTTATAATTCAGTATAAAAAATAAATATTTGTTATTCTATGTTAGCCTAGTGTAAATTAATCTATAGTTATCTATATAATTATACAATAATATAAAACATATTGGGCGGCTTATGTCTGACGGCCTGTAAGTGTTGGATACCCATGCTGGCTGTGTTTATTGTGACAGTGGTTGTGCATACCCCGGATTTTCATCTCATTGCCCCGCAATTAATGTAAAGAAACCCGGAACGTTTACAAAGTGTCAGTTTAAACTTTGTATATATATATATATATATATATATATATATATATGTGTGTGTGTTTAAAACAGCCACTGTGAAAGAATAGAGAAATTCTAAGCGCTTTCGTGACTACTCACATTATCAAGGAACAATTCTTCCTTGATAATGTAAGAAGTCACGAAGCGCATGTAATTTCTCTATTCTTTCACAGTGGTTGTTTTGCATATTCTGAAATCACCTGTTTGCTGTGATATATATATATATATATATATATATATATATTATATATATATTATATATATATATATATATATATTTATTATTATCACACTGGCCGATTCCCACCAACGCAGGGTGGCCCGAAAAAGAAAAACTTTCACTATCATTCACTCCATCACTGTCTTGCCAGAAGCGTGCTTTACACTACAGTTTTTAAAGTGCAACATTAACACCCCTCCTTCAGAGTGCAGGCACTGTACTTCCCATCTCCAGGACTCAAGTCCGGCCTGCCGGTTTCCCTGAACCCCTTCATAAATGTTACTTTGCTCACACTCCAACAGCACGTCAAGTATTAAAAACCATTCGTCTCCATTCACTCCTATTAAACACGCTCACGCACGCCTGCTGGAAGTCCAAGCCCCTCGCACACAAAACCTCCTTTACCCCCTCCCTCCAACCTTTCCTAGGCCGACCCCTACCCAGCCTTCCTTCCACTACAGACTGATACACTCTTGAAGTCATTCTGTTTCGCTCCATTCTCTCTACATGTCCGAACCACCTCAACAACCCTTCCTCAGCCCTCTGGACAACAGTTTTGGTAATCCCGCACCTCCTCCTAACTTCCAAACTACGAATTCTCTGCATTATATATATATATATATATATATATATATATATATATATATATATATATATATATATATATATATATGCAATAAGAAATCTGATCATATATATATATATATATATATATATATATATATATATATATATATATATATATATATATGATCAGATTTCTTACTGAGTATAGGACCAACTTGGAGCCCACATCTGATAAGGAATGTTAAGTAACTAGAGAATGTCTAGAGGCTTGCAACAAAATTAGTCCTAAATCTGAGTGTAATGAGCAACGAGAAGAGACTAAAGACAATGAAGTTACGAAATTAGAGAGATATATTAACAAGTATCGGGAACAAGGAGCAATGAACAAAAATTATAAAAGTAAATGTGATAGAGTTATGGTAGGAAAAACAAACCTCTTCAGCTCCAGGGAAGTGGAGAATACAAATTTCACACAATGAGTTTTTAGATATGTACAAGGCCTCCCGAGGCAAGAACTAGTGAAACTAGTCGTATCTCGGAACTTTGTTAGCCCAGCAATGGTGCCAACCTTGGGCTCTGTGCCAGAATAAGCAGAGGAATTGTGTGAACCGCTAACATCGGTCTTCAACACATCGATGGAAACTGCAGCTTCCTAAAGTCTGGTAAAAAAGAATATAATCATAGTATTAAAAAAAAGAGTGGCACTGAATTACAAGCCAGTGTCATTAATATGTATAGTACGTAAGGTTTTGCAGATGGTAAATCCTGTCTCACATATCTTCGGAGAGAAGGGAAGGTACTATAGTGGATCAAGGAATTCTTATTGGGAAGGAAGCAACGAGTTACTTGGAATTGCCAAGTGTGACAAGTGGAATTCAATAGGACCAATACTTGGACCACTATTATTTCTTGTGTATTTGAACGATATAACTGATGTGAATCTAATGAGGATAATACAAATAAGAGTAGACAATGAAAGAGTTAAAATGAATTTCAACAAGCTTATGGACTCGACTGATAAATGGCGACTGAAATTTAACCCCAATAAATGCAAAGTTATGAAAACCAGAGAAGGACAAGGATGTTCAGAGACAATATTCAGCTCGGGGTAGAAAAGGTTGCTTGCCTCAGGGTGAACATTGCTCCAAACATTTCGTATAAAGCAAACATAAAGTGAATAATGATTGCAGTAAACGCGAGAATTGCAGATTTAAAGTAGCTTTCAGAATCATCAACTAGGATGCATTCACGACGTTATACACGTTACACATCAGACATGTTATGGAATATGCAGTGCCAGCATGAAACATAATTCTGGCACTAGTTTCCAACGAAACTAGTCCCAGAGCAGATGAATATGAAGTGAGAGAGGCTAGAGTAGGTAAACCTGACTTCGCAAGAGGACAGAAGGACAACGTTGACAGGTTTACTATATACAAAATAATGAGAGGCATTGACAGGGTAGATGGGAGAGTCTGAGAAACAAGTTTCAGGTAAACGAGCTCACAGAAGGCAGTTTAAAGCACAGCTGCGTCACAGGGATGTTAGGAAATACTTTTAAAGCCTTAGAGTGGTCAGGAAGTGGAACGAAGTAAACAGCGAAGTAATATAGGCAGGATCCGTATTTAGCTTTACGAATAGGTACGTTAGGGTTCCCATAACCTCAAGAGTGTGAAACCAATAGCGGCTAGCGATGTGGCTGGGCTAGGAGCTGAGACTCGACCCCT
>NC_069406.1:82242911-82290411 GCF_026875155.1 Cherax quadricarinatus | reverse complement strand
AAAAGAGAAACTTTTGTTTTTCTTTTTGGGCTACCTTACTTCGGTGGGATACGGCCGGTATATATATATATATATATATATATATATATATATATATATATATATATATATATATATATATATATATATATATATATATATATATATATTTTATATATATAATAATATTTTATATATATATTTATATATTTTTACATATATATATATATATATAATATGATATATATATATATATATATTTAAATATATATATATTCACATACACTTCTCTTAGCGTATATACCTGAGATTTATACAAGGAAACAGTTGTAAAATATATAGTGTCTTCTGCGTGGTGTCTTGTTCTCAAACTAACTCAACTGTTGTAATGAATATGTCGTCATGACTGAACACTGCTGAACATGAAAATATTGATCTTGATTGGTGTGATAAGTCACTGTTGAATAAGACATGATTAGAAACTGTTGAACATGAGTGAGAAGTAGTGAATATGTCAGTATAACCGGAAAATGGTGAACATGACATGGAAGCTGCAAATCTGACTATACGACTGAAAGCAAGTGAACATGAATGGAAACTGGGGAACATGACCACATGACAGGAATCTGCTGAACGTTACTGGGAACTGGTGAAGATGATTGCGTAACAGAACGTTAGTGAACATGACTATATGAATGGGAATGATGAACATGAGTACACAATTGGAAACTGGCGAAGTTAATTGGAACTGGTGAACGTGACTTAGAAATGGGGAACATGACTTGGAACTGGTTATAAATGTTTGGGAACTAGGGAACATTATTAGAAACTGGTGACCATGAGAGGGAGAAAATGAACATAACTATAAGCTGAAGACAACTTAATAACTAGTAAATCAACTGATGATGAATTATAGTCACAATACAGTGTTAGAAACAATTCATGACTAATGGCCCTTAAAATGGAAATAAAGATAAGGAACTTTTCGGTCCGTCCTGGACCTAATGATGGTTCTGGATGGACAGAAAATGTCTTCAGTGCTGGTCTACAGCCTGTGAATATGCTGCATTTCGATACACCTGACAGCTTCATAACTAGTAAACGTAGCCATATTAAAGCTGTAAGAAGCCATGATAATTTTACAATAATAAAAAAAAACACTAACCAATTACTTCTTAAGCTAGAAGTAGCGGGAGAATTAAAACTAACTAGACATAAAACAGTAAAATATAACAACGGGACTGTTAAAACTATCTAGAAAACAACGCAAACTTGCCACGAGACTGGTAAAACTAAGTAGATAACTACGACATCTAGCCACGGTACTGTTAAATTTAACTAGATAACTCCAACTAGCCACGGGACTGTTAAAATTAACTAGATAACGCCAACTAGCCAGGGGACTGATAAAACTAACTAGATAACACGGACATCTAGCTAGTGAACTGCAAAAATACACCTAGATTCACTCCAGCAACATCCTGCAGCAATACTATTAAAACTATCTTTACTAATGTTGTATGTAGCCGCAGGGTTTTATAATTAACTAGACACAAAAGACCAACATCTGGCCACAGGACTGCACTAACGTGACACAAAAACGACATCTTACGAGAACTACGATAGCAACTCCATCGGACTAAGTAAATTCTCTTTACAACACATGCATGACAACACAAACGGTGGAATAAACGTTGCTCCATATCATGAGATGGAAGAACACTTCTACAGGAGTGAGATAAGACGAGCGAAGGAGGGAATTCCTTCAGGGGAACGTGAGAACACAGTTGATGAAGAGTTAAGTGGGCTTACATGCCCTTCTGTTTTACATGTTAAGATAAATACTTTGTATAAAATAAAAGGCAAACATACTAAATTTCTTTTGGCATTTTCTTTTGTATATTCTTAAGCTGTGATTATGACTGCAATGGCTATTATATGTATATTTTATATAATAAAATTACCAAATGATATGAGGGTTTCAGACACCTTTTACCACTGAGAAACATTCACATCTCTCTCACCTGTTTCATATTTCTCAAAAAATTATTTGGTGATTTCTCACTTTGTACCTTTGTGAAGTTATTTTATTTCACGTGGGTTTTTATTTTGTTATTTTGTCAGCTGTGAAGAAGAAGAAGAAAATGGAAGATAGGATGAGAGATGAACGAGGATGCTACCCATGATGTAAAGACAACAAAAAAATTGAAAGGAGAACCTTGAAAGCCTTATCAGTAGCCTAATGGATTCAAATTGATCTCGACTCGATTCGACTCTCCTAAAATAGTGGTTCGTAAACTTTCAGTTGGTTGTCTACCTTTTGTCGTTTTCTAATATCAGCTATGAACCCCTTGTACAGATTTAAAGAAACGTACTACAAATAATATCTAACTTGAAATTCTATAGACAGAACAATATACTCCTAAATTTCTAAATTTTTCTAACTTAGTTATTCAATTTTATAGTTCGCATAATTGAATGATAAATGTGAGAAAAGAAAGTTTTATAAACACAATGATTTGTTTTTTGTGAATAAAGATAGATACTTGTAACAACAATATTAATATTTTCATATTGAGAAAGAAAGGCTTCTTATTTTTAAAATGAAGATGCTAATTTAGGCATAAACAACTAACAGTCACTCAGGACCTGAAACGTTAATACTTGATTTAGCCACATGAGGTCATCACCAATAAAGAGATTAGCACAAAATTTGGTCTTAATGCTACACTCAGCAGAGAATCCATGGTAACATGGGTACATTGTTAAAAATGCTGAAAGTATGGTTTTAACCCTTTTTTTGCATCTGCGGTGAATATGTGCCTTGTTTGTGTCCAAATTTAGTCAGTGAGAACCCCGAGCAGTTGAAACAAAATTTGCAGTCTTTTCTTGCACGTTATGCTGGATATAGCGCACATTTATAGCAAATGGGTTATTCATGAATTTTATGTCTTCTCTTACGTCTGGGAAATAAAACCTTATTTCTTTATACCGGAACGACAAGTGGTTGTGAATAAGCTTATTTATGGTCAGTATTGCCAGTTTCTCCTTCCTGAAGAACTTTGACCAATTTCAAACTTGTAATACACACCAATCTTGGCATTTTATTTACACAACTCCAGTTTTATGATAAATATGCTAATTTTATCAGTGGCATAATTAGTGATATGCAGCGTTTTTTTTTTTTTATCAAGAAAACATTTTATTAAGGGACACTGATTTTAAGTTTCAAACTTGTCTGAGGGATTTTCGAGAAAAGTTTGAGATTATGTCTTGCAAATATCCGGAAAATAATTCAACCATCTCTTCCCTCAGCAACAACATACTTTCTCGTGAGGGTGAACTCATCTTAGTCTGGATTATTATTATTATTATTATTATTATTATTATTATTATTTATTATTATTATTATTATTTAAGTTTTTATTATTTCTAGGGAATACTAAACGCTTTGGGGCTATGCAGCACCTGGGTGGAATTGGAGATAATCATGTTCACTTACAGGAAAAGCAGGGCACGTCACAGGGCGCCAGAGACTTCAAAAAATCGTTCTGGTACCTTGCAGAAAACATGTATATGTACGAAGCATAACATTGTCTTTGCTACAACAAATTATACCTACGGTTCATTAATGAGCGAAAATTAGTACATTCCTATGCTTCTCACGGTAAAAGAGAATGTAACAAGGATCCTCAATACCGCTTAGGCCAGCCTAACAAATAAACTTAATTCTCAAATACACTATAACAAAATAATTACCTGTGCTTTTATTTGTGAGCACGGATAGATACCATTACAACAGTTATTTTTACATAAAAGTCGGACTGATTTACTAGTCTGTGCGCTGCTTGTCCAGGATTAACTTATCTAATAATCTCTCTTCTCTGCTCCCCTGTCTTCTCTCTCTCTCTCTCTCTCTCTCTCTCTCTCTCTCTCTCTCTCTCTCTCTCTCTCTCTCTCTCTCTCTCTCTCTCTCTCTCTCTCTCTCTCTCCTTCTGAAAGCTCTAGACAGCTAGTAAACGACACTCTTTAACAATTTCTAGTAGTATGGTACTTAATCTTTCGACTCTAAGACGTCACAGTTTTGAAAGAGTTGCAAAATTTATCAGATGACTCCAATAGAATAAGAGGCACAATAACGATGAGCAGAGGAACACTGTCATTACTAACCTAAATCAGTACAGTTTCAAGGCAGATTAATGTAGGGAGTAAACACAATGTCTGGAACATGTCTCTGGAGAATTACTGGAAGCTTGTGAAGCTTCCTTTAATGGCTTGAAGGAGCTACTCTAACATCACAAGTATGAACTCCATTATCCAAAGCACTTGAGAATGAACATTAACGAATATGATTGTGTCAAAATTAGTTTCACTTGCTCAGTTTCTGGATTCTTATAGGATTTCAGGCTCCTGTGGTAAGGTTCCTTCCATTGAAATCCTCGTCATCGATATCCCTGAGTGGTGACCTTAAAGACACTGATAGATTTTTGACCTTTAATTTTTATTTCCTTATTATCACTTTTCGTTACATGAGAAGGCCTCATCCGATAGGCTTCATTTTTTAACACCGATGTACGGTTACTAGAGCAAGATTCTAGGACCAACAACTTTCAAAGTATTTGGCATACGTGGTACTCAACCATACTAAACCAAACAAGATTCACGTGACCTCAAGGTCTACGTCAGGTCATCTCAAATAACATCACTTGTTCTTTCATCAAATCACTACATGTCACTCACACCTCACTTCCAGCCTACATGCATGGTTATTTGTCGACCCCCTGGTGAGGGGCTCTTGATTTAGGGAAGTGGATCTGTGCTCCAGTTTCCCGAATTAAGCCTGAATGCCTTCAACATCCCCCCCCAGGCGCTGTATAATCCTCCGGGTTTAGCGCTTTCCCCTTGATTATAATAATAATAACAATAATAATATTTGTCGACCTTTGTATGCAAGAAGTGATCAGCATTTCATTATTTAAACGTTTTCTAATATATCCTAGTGTCTGCTGACGTGTCGTTTTAAACCACTTTGTCATCCGAGCTTTATATCATATTAAATATATAAAATTTTGTAAATAATATCCAAAAATAATTTAACTACTCATTATCAGAGAATAGGTAATATATAAAATAAAATAGTTACCTTTTGAGAAAAAATGCAATAATATACTTCGTAAAAGGAGTCATTAGAGATGAAATTAAGCAATATTAAAAAAAACTGTAGTCACCCGTAAAGGGTGACTAATGTAGTCACTCGAAAAGGGTGACTAACGTGTTTGTGACTAAATGTGTTTGGACCTGCGTCATACGCAGGTCCAAACACATTTGTTGGCAAGACAACGTTTCTACTATTACCTCGACTTCACCTATGTGTGGGGTTTAGAAGAACGTACGGAAGTTGTGTGGCTCCGGACCCAGCTCCCGTTTTGGGGGTTGCTGGTGTTAGTGTTGCGGAACCTCTTGAAGTTGCCACGGAAATCGAGAACTATCTTGTCCGTGTCTCCCAAGGGCTTCACCTCTGTCCTTCGTTTCTCAGAGAGCAATTGCCCTTTGATTTCTCTTCTAATGGAATGTAGCCATATAACGTACATTTCACTCTCTTAGATTTAGAGTCCACGCTTTCAGCCTGCCAGTCATCGGTAACTGGGCCTGATGATATTCGTATCAGTATGCTACAGTAACCGCATTCTACAACTCCTACTGTCCTTTTGCGTCTTTTCAGTCTTATTTGGACTCGAGGGGTTCTCCCTCCACAATGGAAAAAATGCGATTGTACTACCGCTTCGCAAACCAGGCACCTCGGGGCTAGATACCTCTCACTATCGTCCCATTACTCTGACCAGTGTAGTCTGCAAGGTGATGGAATGATTTGGTCGTCACTTTTATGTGGATGACTTCGCTATTGCTTATGCAGGCGCTGACTGTCGTCTGTTAGCAGCCTCCCTTCAGGATGCGATTGACAGTGTTTCCCATTGGGCCACTTCTCATGGATTTAAATTTTCTAGTAGGAAAACCCATTTCATTACCTTCACTAGACGTCCTCTTGTCCCAGATATTTCATTGTATTTACACGGCTCACGTATTTCAGAATGTGATACGGTCAATTTTCTTCGCCTTCTCCTCGATTGCCTGTCGACATGGAAACCTCGCATTTCCTCTTCGAAAGCAGCTTGCCATGGTCTGCCGAATCTCCTTAAAATTCTTGCGCATCGTTCATGGGGAGCAGATCGCCGGACTCTCCTCCTTTTGCATTCCACCCTTGTCTTGTCCAAGCTGGATTATGGCAACCAAATCTATTCTGTGGCTTCTCCTGCAACGCTTTCTATGTTAGATTCCCTTCATCATCAGCGTCTACGTTTAAACCTTGGTGCCTTTCGTTCATCCCCTGTTAAAAGCCTCTATGCTGAGGCGAATGTTCCTTAATTAGCTGATCGTAGTGATGGTCATTGACTTCGATATTTTGTCTGCTCTCATGACCTTCGTGCTCCTTCTACGTATAGGTTGGTCTCAGACGTTAGTAGAAGCCCATTATTTGTTCGGCGCCCCTTCTTACTCCGACTGTCTTCTTTTCGTCTTCACTCACTCCGGTCTTCTCTCCAGTTGCCTCCTATATGTTCATTTAGCTTCTGCCTTTTCACTTTCCCCTTGGGAGATTCCGACAGTTCGTGTCTGTTCTTCCCTACTGCCGTGCGCCAAAACTCTCCTGCCCACGACTGCTTATCGCTCTCATTTTCTTGATCACTTCCGGTCGCATGCTCATGCCGTCGCTGTTTATACAAATGGTTCTAAATCTTCTGACGGTGTTGGGTTCGCGGCGGTGTTTCCTGACGATGTTCTCCTAGGTCATTTGTTAGACTCGGCTAGTATTTTTACCACCGAGTCATATGCCATCCTCATAGTCCTTCTTATTCAACCATGGCTGTGCCGTGTGGCTAGCAAAAACAAAGACGTCGTTTTCTGTTGGGTCCCTCGACACGTTGATGTGCAGCGCTGCGAACAGGCAAGTACTACTGCACGGTCAACGGAACATGATCTTTCGGTTTCCTATAGAGGTATTCCGTTCAGGGATTATTTTACAGTCATCTCTGCCCGTCTTCGCGGCCGTTGGCAACAATGGTTGTCGGGCATGCGCTGTAAAAAAATTGCACTCTGTTAAACCGCTTTTAGGTTTGTGGCCATCTTCTTACCACCTTTGCCGCAGTCGGGAGACTGCGCTCTCCCGTCTCCGCATCGGCCAAACTCGCTTTATCTATGGGTATCTCATGAAACGAGACCCTATTCCTCTGTGAGGTTTGTTGGGTCCCCATTTCGATTCTTCACTTTCTCGTGGATTGCCCGGTATACCAGCGAGCTCGCAGGATTTGCCTCCGACGACGCCGCTGCCCTACCGCTCTTACCTTATCTTCCCTTCATACAGATGGCCCTGCCTGTGACTTGCAATCACTTTTTGACTTTTTTGTCAGCATCTGCTTTACTATACGAACTTTGACACAGCCCTTAGCGTCCCTTCCAGCCCTTTTCTCCCCTCACCTCTGATCCCTTCTCCACCTGTTTATAGCCCCGACACTATTTTCTGCCTTGCAGCGCTACATGACCCTTGTCGGTTTAGCGCTTTCTTTGATTATAATAATTGTAACATAACTTTAGGATATTGGCGAGACAGGATTTACCATCGAGAGAACCATTCTGGTTGTTGCTCATGAATTCTCTCTTTTCCAGGTGCTCCACAATTCTTTCGATTATCTTCTCCATTGTATTGCATAGTATATAAGTCAGTGACACTGTCACTTTTTTAAATACTGAGACTTCATTTCCTATTTTCCAGACCTCTTGCAGATGTCCTGTTTCAATCGACTTTTTGAAGATCGCTGGAAGTGATTCCCGCAGTTTCTCGGTTCCCTTTGTCAGAAGCCATTAAGAGATGTTGTTTGGCCCCATTGTGTTTGGGGTATGGAACATGATTAACACTGTTCGCCTCTCCTCCTATTGCGTGTTCTCCTGATTCCAGTGATTGCAACCTCACCACCTGTGTGATCAATGATGTTATGAATTTTCATCCTCTGACAGTATCCTGTCAGTTGTCAGCCCATCAGCACCCTGAAGGCGGCAGAGAATCAGTTCCCTCCTCCAGAGTTCATTGTCCTGCAACGCCTCCCTCATTTGATGCCAGTATATAAGCGCCAAAATTCCTACTGTACTTCAGATTCTTCAAGACTACGGTGTTCATCACCTACTCCTAGGCTGAGGGATTGATTACTTCGTCTTTTGAATATACTTCTACATTGTTCATATTATGTCCTTTATTTTATTGATAAAGCCGCTTGATGACAATACGTCTACTAATTAAAGATATCTGGGATGTTGCACATGTGTCTTATTCTCCATATTGTAGGTAATGTATATCATTCATATACATCATCATTTCTTAGTACTTCCTTTTCCACTTTCCATATATATCTCCTTCACTTCCAGGATTCCTCAGAGCAGGTTCACAAATGTCTTTCCCAACGCTGCTGTCCTTCCTTCTGACTCTCCAGTGTTGTAGATGGAATCATCCCTTGCTCATATCCACTTCCCTTCTTGATCTTAGTTACCTTTTTGAGTTTTTTTTCTCCATAGTTTCATTTTCCTTCCTTGTGCTTTGTCTGCGTGGGTGTGCCTTTGAATGTATGGGTCGAGTCACAGCTCCTGTCCCCGCTTCTTCGCTGGTCACTACTAGGTCCACTCTCGCCCGATTTCAAGAGACTTGTCTTACCTCTTCTTTAAGTTGTGTATGGATACCACCTCTACTACACTCTACAGCAGCTCGTAACGTTTTTACCACTAGACAAAAATATTTTAGCTCCTAAAATTTTATTTCCGTGTATATATCCTCGTGAAGCCTATGGCATAGGATGGTTGGCTGAGTTTAAAACCTATCGAATACACTAGGGTCATAAAGGCTGCATGGTAACCTATCCAATAATAAGCAGGAATAATTCAATCACTAAAATAAGGATTAAAATAAAGTCTCACCATATATACTTTGGGAGAAATATAATCCTCTGAGTATATATCCTGTGTTGCAAAGACATATATCCAGAGCTTAAATACTAGAGCATTATTATTATTATTATAATCAAGGGGGAAGCGCTAAACCCGGAGGATTATACAGCGCCTTGGGGGGGGGATGTGGAAGGCATTCAGGCTTAATTCGGGGAACTGGAGCACAGATCCAATTCCCTAAATCAAGAGCCCCTCACCAACATCAAGGAACCTTCCTTGAGGGGTAATACTAGAGCAGAAGTTAGGTACAGGACTTGGAGTTGACGTCACGGGTGAGTGTAGCTCAGTAGTGGAGTCAGACATGACAATGGTAGTAAAAACATTGTTCAGTGAAGCATTTCTGATATCCAGCTGTAGTTATTTAGATATTTTATGATTTATAATATAAAAAAATAAAATGTTCATAAATAAAATATCCTCAGATAAGTTCCAGTTAAATCACATGACCATTAACAGCCACATATGACAGAACTCGTCACAGGTGAACCAGTGGTTTCGAGAGAGCTGGTTCATTCGCTCTCGTCAACCATACTTGTCAGCAACTGTGATCAGTTTAGGGTTGGGTGAGGTAGTGCCCGCATGTGTGTGCTACAGTGCGTAATATTACGCGTTAAGTGCCAATGATACAGTGATTATAGCGTGAAATATAATGCACAACGTGTTACTGATATGTAGATAAAATCAAAAGGTAATTATAGTCCTGTAGTCTGTAGGATGTCACACGTTTTTTAAATTCCAACTTTAAGTTTTTCGCTAATAACAGGAGAAGCCTCATCCGATATGCTTCTAATTTTCAACACCTGTGTACTGTACCTGGAGCCAGATTAATGGAATAATTAACACCTGCACGTCCCCTCTCACTCAAGGTACATCATGAATCCAGTAACTTGTAAAATTCTTAGTTATATAACTTCAAAAGTTCAAAAAAGATGCCTCTTAATTCGACGACGGCGGAAAGTGAAATTCAGGTGTGTAGGTGCAGAATTGACCATTATATATAGTGCAAAAAAATTATTCCTAGTTTCGTCTTCTGAACTGCGTCAGTGTTTATTACCTGATTCAGCTTATGGCCTTGAAAGTACATATTAGATTTTGTTTTAGTGTGGAGAAATTTATTAATAATAAAAAAAAATAGTTAATGTATCTTCCAGTCATTTTAAACTGTCATAACTGGAGAATTATTCTTCTGATCGGCTTCAAGTTGTCACCACTCGTGTGGTTCACTGATCGTATGGTTCGCCCTCTTATTGGCTACCAGAAGTCCCCATCTGCTAATTTTGTTGAAGAAAGAGTGAAATTTATTTACATTTAATAACTAAGTGATTCTTTTGATTAGCCAAAAATTATATAATGATGCATTCTGTATCAATGTTGATAATATTTAAAGTTTATTATTAGTGACTGCAAATTGGAATGAAACTAAAATTTGCCGAAAATTTTTTCAAAATTTACCAAGTTTATTAATTTTTCCCATTATAATGTAAAAATTTAAAAATTTTCTGATGGGAAGTATGTGTTTTTAAATTTGGTAATGTATCAATCCCAGTTAGTTTTTTTTTAAAAAAAAATTTTTGATCTTTTTTACAAAAAAAAATATTTCCTTGTAAATTATTGTAGAAAAATTTTTAATATAAAAAAAAGAAAAAATGTCAAAACATTTTTTAAATCTTTAAAATTTATGTTTTTATCAAAGCTATTTTTTATTTTTTCCCGGGAACATTTGGGCCCAAAACTTATTTTTTAAAACTTTTTTCCTCCAAAAGGGCTTCATTCGATTGGGCTTAAAACTTTCGTAAATGGGTATTCTATAAAAAGGTTGATATGGGGAAACGATTTGCTTCTATTGGGCCCGCAGTGCAATGGGCGGGTCTTTTGCGGGGTAATTTAATATTTTTTTGTAATATTTTTTTGGGGCCCTTGAAAACTGGGTGAGGGGTTCTTGACCCAAAGGGGAAGGGGATAATTCTTCACAAGTAAATTAAATTCTAAATGCTTCCATTTAAAAATTTCCTATCTAATCCAAAAAAATTTACCTTTTGGGCTTTTTTCATTTTAAACATGCTTTTTAAAATGTGATCCTTTTTTGACAACTTTTTGCCCCACACAGTGGGCTTTTTCAAGTCACAAACGGGTTTACCTGGGGGGGAAAGGGTAGGGGAGTATTTATAGTCGGGTTCAGAATGTTGAGGTCAGGGGGAGAATGCTGCATTTTAAGATCTACCGGGGGGGGGTTTATAGTGGGGGTTTGTTTGGGAAAGGGGTTTTGGGACAAGTTGTTTTTGCCCTTCTGCTTGTTCATTTTCCCTTATGTGGGATAGCGATGAAGAAGTTTTTGGCAAGTGGTTCAGGTATGTTAAAAACCAAATTGTTCGGGTTTTAAATTTTGGGGTTACAGAGAAAACGAGGGAATTCCGGGATTCTTGGGTTTTAAAGTTTTTGTCTTCTGTGGCATAAGCTTGATTTTTCTGTATTTAAATTTAAAATTTGGTTGTGTAAATTGCAATTTTTTGTACACAGACTTTCCCTTTTGTATCGTCATTTCCTGCTTGCGAAAGGGGTTTTTCTGAAATACTTTTTGGGGGGCGTTTGATTTTTTCGCTACGTAAAATTTGTTTGCATCTTTAAAACGGGATTTTTTTTTCCCCCTATGCAGTTTAATTGGCTTATCTTTTGCTGTGTATGTGCAAGTTTTTTTTCTCTGTAATAAGGGAAAAAGGGGTTTAGGGGTTTTCGCTTTAAAAAAAAATTAATCTGATGTGTTGTGTTGAAAAATCCTTTCCCAGATTTTTATTTTGGGTTAAGTTTTAAACTCCCTTTTTTTTTTTAATTAAATTTGGGTTTTTTCGTGAATCCCTTTTCCATCATAAACATTTTAATTTTTGGTTCTACCCTTTTTAAAATTTAGTTAATGGATATTGTGTATTCCTAGAGCCCTTTTAAATTTAAAAAATTTAAAAGTTCCCTCAGTTTAAATAAAATTTTTTTTTTCCCAAATTTTTGCTATTTTTTTTTGTCAGAAATTTGAAATTTTTAAAACCCACTTTTTTTTCCTGTGTTTAATTCCCAAGCTATTGTTTTGACAGTGAATTTCTGAGCAATTCCCCTTTTTTTGTCTTTTTTTTTAAGACATTATTGTCTTTAAAGGGTTTTAAAATAAATTTGGGGTTTGTCGGGGTTCTAAAACTCCCCTTTTACTAAAAGACTTTTTAAAACTTAAAATCTGATTACCTTTAAAGGGTTAATTCTTGTCACTTCAAATCTTAACTTAAAATTTTTAAAACCCCATTAAAAGGATTTTGTGCAACATTTGCTTTAAATTCCAGTTGTGTGCATTTGATGAACAGCAGACGGGTTTTTTTTGCTACTGGGGGATCTTTTTTCTCGGATTGCAAAACTCCCTAAATGCATCTATTTTTATTATGCATTAATGTTAAAAGTTGTTACATACAAATTTGAATTTGAAAAAATACATTTTACAGTGGAAACAGTTTTGAATATACAGAGGGTTTTTGAATTAATGGGTTCTGAGCCAATATGTTTTTTTACACCTAAGGGGTTTTTTTCCCTAATTTTTTTTTTTAAATTTAAATACGAAGTGCAGTGGAGATATATTTTGTTTCGGGAAAAAAAGGTTTTTAATAACCCTTTTTTAAAGAATAAAAAAAACATCGTTTTCTTTTTACCCAAAAACAAAACAGGCTCATAGGAAATTTAAAAAATTATGATGTTTTTGGGCCGACTTATGATCTTAAAAAAGTCATAAAAAAGAATTTAGAATGGCTGTGAGGAAAAGATCCCGTCCCCCCCTGGAAAACGATGTAATCAGTTTTAAAACCCCCCCCTTTGCATAAATAAATTTGTATTCCCTTTTACATTGATGGGCGATTACCCTCGACTCCAAAACTGAGGGACAGATTACCTTAAACTTTCGGTTTTTCATTCTTTTTAGTATTGGGACGATTTAAGCCAGTGTTGGAGGTAGTTTTCAGAATAAAGATACCCAAGTATTGCAAATGTTTCTAATTTATCATGTGATGTACCGTTTACAGCCCTCTGGCAGGGGCAATCCTTTCAGACGGGCAGGGTGAGCTTTCTTTGTGGGTCGAGGTACTGTTGCAGTAGGATTCCAGGTTAGATCTTTATCCAAAGTCCGGTGTTCTCGGTTGCATTAGGCTTTACTCTTAAAAAAGTCTACCTCACTGCCGCCACTACCGGCGTTCGGGCCGCAGCCAGAGCGGATGTAAATATATTCGCCAGGAACGAAGTCCAGAAAAGGTCTACCAGATGGTGACGTGTCACTGGCTCCCGAAGGAGTATCGGAGATTGTACAAGTGATGTACCGTTTACAGTTTTTTGGCAGGGGTAGCCCTAACACAAGTGCACAGTGAGTTGTCCTTGGGTCACGTGGAGTATCATTTGCAGCTCTATGGCGAGGGCAACCCTTTGAAAAGGACACGGTGAGCCTTCTTTAGCCCAAACAGTGTAGCAGTTAGCTATAATTGTCGTAGACGCTCTGTAACTGGAGTACAAAACGTCTTAGTTCAAGTAGTGCCTTAGGTCTGATGTGTATGATGGTGTGAGTCATCTCTAACACAACAGCCTCGTCTGCTACCTTCCCCACTCACAAAGAGCTCGTAGGAAGTAGCAGAGATGATGGAGCAGGAATCAGGGTTAAATCACTGGTGTATATGTATATCGGGTCCTATGTTCTCCCTGGTATAAGGATCTCATCTCGTGAAAGCTCTCATCCATTTAAGCCATTCCTCCTTTGTTACTCGGGCCACAACCCTAGTGACAAAGGCTCATAGGATGTCTGGTGCTTGTGGTGAAAGTTAAGGAGGGGGGGGAGGGGCAGTAGCGGAATGTATGCAAGACAATGCGGGAAGCGAGCAACAAAAAAGGAGTGAAGAGCGGGGGGGGGGGGTAGTAGTAGTCGTAATACTTATGTGCATTGTGTAATAGAAAAAAATAGTAGCAGTAATAATGGAAGTAGTCTAAACAGACAAATCCACTTGGAAGGAGGGGGGGAAGCATAAGACGAAATCCATACAAGAGGAAACAGGAAGGCAATAAAAATATAAGGAATAGTTAAGGGGTACGGAAAGAAAACGAAGGTCAAGTTAATTAAGTCATGAGTGTTTTGAAGTTTAGAGCATCAGTAAAGTGAAAAAGCTTGGATTAAGATTCATATCATCAATGTTATGTATTAGTGATGCCTCAACAAGAGGTATTATAAATTCACTTATGTAAATGAAACGTTTAAGCAAGAGTGACACTGTCTCCTTTAATAAATGTCCTGGACTGTACATAAGTTCTGTTTTCCACATCTGGTCGTCACCAGTTTACTATTTATTTCAAAAACGTGTTAGCCTTGCCGACACTAGAAATGCTCTTTTCTGTCATGTTAGAGATCACTGTCATTCTATTAACTGGTCCTCTGCTATCCTTTACAGACGCCATCTTGTTGAAGAATAACATAACATTACAAACATTAATCATAATCTAGTACTGGTTCTCTGTAATTTCCCATGTTTCTCATTACATTCTCAAATGCTCTAAACTTCAGAAAACTCGTGACTTAGCATGGCCTTTGTATTCTCTCCTTATTTCTTCTTCATTCATTTATTTTTCTTGTCATCTGCTTGCGTGGGCTCTGTCAAATGTTATACTCGTAAATTCGTCTCGTAGTGCAGGTTATTGGTGAACATTCTTACCTGATGTTACACTGCCTAACCATACATAGATTTTTACGACCGGTCTAGGTTATGATAAGATTTTTTCGGATTTTTAGCCCCGGAGGGTTAGCCCCCAGGATAACCCAAGAAAGTCAGTGCGTCATCGAGGACTGTCTGTCTTATTTCCATTGGGTCCTCAATCTGTCCCCCAGGATGCGAGCCACACCAGTCTACTAACACCCCAGGTACATATTTGCTGCTAGGTGAACATGACAACAGGTGTAAGGAAACGCGTCGAAATGTTTCCACCCCACAGGGAATCGAACCCGGGATCCGTTGTTGAAGCTAGAGCTTTAGCCACCGGGGGTTTGGGAAATAAAAGTTCACAAGGGTGCATATTATTATGCACATTTTACAGAAAGTATTCTTCATGCTAGTGACTAACGAGCAAATTAAAGCCTCGGCAGACTAAGGTAGGCACAAGTTTGTTAGTAAGATAATCTTGGTTATGTAAACAGTTAAATTTATCCGTGATAATAATGTCACCTGAAATTTAAATATTTGGCCAAAATGGTCTGATGATGCGTTGGCGACTTCGTTGGAGCACCAGGTAGGGCCATTGATGGCGGGCCCCTCAAGGATGGTTCCTTGACGCTGGTGAGGGGCTCTTGCTCTAGGGAATTGGATCTGTGCTCCGGTTCCCTGAATTAAGCCTGAACACCTTCCATCCCCCCCCCCTCACATGCGCTGCATAATCCTACGAGTTTTAGCTCTTCCTGTGATTATAATACGTGAAGGCTACAATCCAGGGAGGAATTATGGATGGTATGAGAATACCGCAAAGTTTTAGTTTAGTTAAAAGCAGTAATTGATTTTTTATACAGATGGTTAGCTTGCTCAACATGCTTTATCATATTTGATAGATCACAGCTAGTAGCACAATTTATAGGCTGCTGAGGAAAAATAAAGTTAACCCTAGAAAATAAGCAAATACTTGAGAAAAATGAACATTTTTGATAAGTGAAGTACTAATCAATCTTCATCCTTATTTTTAGAAAAAGTGCCATAACAAGCATAACCTAAAGGTAAGTATACCTTTGCATAATTTTCCTCAAGAAGCGTCGCCTCCGTTATCTAAACCTTTTTTTCTTCCATTCGTGACCTCGCCGGAAAAAAAAAACTCAGAAGAAGCAGGTGCCTTAAATTCCATGCAGTGGATAGGAGGAGATATACGTAGGAGAAACCGAAATAAGCTTAAGTAAATGCGTCAGCCAGTATAAATACGAAGTTTAAACTGATAAGAACAATTTGTGTCCATCTTAGGAAGTCTTCTATTATCTGGTGAGCTTTGATGACTTAAAATTCTTAATAAAAGAAGGGGATCATAACACAATAACACAAAACTAAGGCATCTTCCAGTTGACAAGACCCTTGTTGATAAAGATATCGAACTAGCTATACTGCGGAGAACTATTACTACTACTACCGCTACAACTGCTAGCACTACTCAATATGACGAGGCCTCGAGTGTCGATGACATCGACATTTTTTTTTTTATCTTTGAGAACTTCGTTAACATACCCGTGGGTCTGCTGTTGATAGCACCCAAGCCTCACATAGTGAGGGTCTGTTGTTCGATCTGCGGCACCTGCTGTCCCTTTTCATCTAGCAGTCACTATGTACCTAGGTGTTACTGACCGTTTTGCGTGATATATCAGGGAAAGATAGTTTACATTAGATAGCGCTGGGATTTGAAATAAGCTTAGGTGAGCTAACTTTTACCCTTTAAAATTTGTGTAAAAGAATGCTGTATTCATTTGATACATTTCTTCAACAACTGTAGCTTCTCAATGCATGTGTCAATTACCTCACAACCAGCAGTGGTATTAGTGTGCATATATTGAATCTTGTATATCTCTAAAATATCTTTAGTTAGCCAATGACTAATTCCAAATTAAAGGTAGCAAGGTAGATATTGCAATCTCATTTACGAAATATCCTCAGCTCATTAAGCGCCACCTGCCTTTTGTCCTTAAACGTAGTAGTCTCTCTCGTTCCCTTCGTGCTCATTTCAGAACTCTAGGCATTATATTTTGTGGTGTAAATTCTGATGACCAGATATTTCTTAAGCTGTGATGAAAGTTTTTGCCGAAAATGCCGACTAAAGTACCCAATGTACTGCACTAAAATAGTTAAGGGACTCCTCCTCGTTGATCTAATTGACATGATTAAAAGCGTTGCCCGAGTTCCATCAGTGCAAACACCAATTAACTAATGAATAAATCGTCTCTTCTCCCATGGTTTCCTTTCCGATTGATGGTGAGACAACTAATTGCTGGGAGCTCTGAACAATGTGGTTTCATCCCACTGGAGATAAGACGTTTACAAATTGAACATAAAGGTCCAGCGGTGTTTCACCAGTCTACTTATATCATAAATTGTTAAGTAGCACAGTCAAATGTGAGTATTTTGGCATCACAATTTGTGCAATTTGTGCATAGCTAAATTGGTGCACTTTTGCAGAATTACTTTTGTTTTTAATTTCGCAAAGCAAGCCATTATTGCCACTGTTTTAATAGCATTTTCGACCGATCTTCCTGGCTCTCCATCTTTTCGTTTTATTAAATGTTGACTCCACGCCGTCGCCGTGTATTCTAATATTGATCTGATTTATATGTTGCTTCCATAATACTTCTGAAGATTAATGAACATAATGCCTTCAGTGATCGCCGAAGACAGAATTCGGTTTCTCTGGGATCGGTTTTTGTACAACTGGAACTGTTATATAATAGCAGTGTTTCACACTTTTCTTTAGTAATTACCTAAAATTTACAATGAATTTGTGGATTTTGTGAATTAACGGTTACTATTTCATTTTCTAATCTTATACTCTCAGTATAATGAACAAATGAACTAGTGAGTGAATCTAGATTTCATATGGCACTTATTTTGAATATGGTCAAATTATAGAATAATTCCTGGCATGTGGAAAGTGATGAAGAAATTATTGACTGTTGCAGGGAAGGCGTCAGCCGGTCCCAGCCTCCAGCAACACTTGATTACGAAGCCTTGGTTGCTCCAGCGTGACTCGCATCCAGGCGGGTGTGTCAAATGAAATCTTTGCAATAGTTAATATAAAATGATTGATATTTACGTCTTGATGGTAGAACGAAATGATTAATATAAATTTCCCTGTTTTCCTTTATAGGTAAGTGTGGATTACTGCTCGTCGTCGGGCAACTACCACACCGCATGACAGGTATGTCTATACTCCAACTTGAAATACACCTAACCAAGGAACACAATGTTGCTAACTGCTAGCTGTATCAGTGCTTGGCAATTATTGTTAGTGTGACGTCTGAAAAGTTATATTTTGAGACTAGTGGGATATGCAGTATGCTCCAGCTACAGCTCAGGTGATCGTGGTTGCCCGGATCACATGCGTCTACATCAGAGTAACAGTAGCCACCGGGAATTATTTAAGGTGTGCAGGATTAGGACGGTCAGTAAACAGACATGTAATGATCAGCAAATGCAGTAAATTTGCAGTTACGTGCAGAGAACAGCAAAGGCGTAAACCAAATAGCTGTTTAATGATAATTTAATGATAATTTATAATTGCTGTTTAATGATAATTTAATGATAATTTATAATTGCTGTTTAATGATAATTTATAATTGCCAGCACAGCTTTTTTTTTTTCTTTTTTTCAATTTTCTGCATTTGTCATTACTGTAGTGTATACAGCCTCGTGCAAGCCTAGCAAGGGGAGGGGAAGAAACCGAGAAATTTTGAGGGCTAAGAAAATGAAAATATCAAACAAATTGTTTTTCAGCGATATGTTTAGATTTATTATTGATTTAAGTTTATGTGCCCCTCCAGGGAGGTTCCTTGACGCTGGTGAGGGGCTCTTGATCTAGGGAATTGGATCTGTGTAGTTCCCTCAATTGAGCCTGAATGCCTCCCATCTCCCCCTTCCCCCAACATGCGCTGTATAATCCTACGGGTGTAGTGCTCCCCAATGATTATAATTTAAGTGATCACTGAGAATATTATAGCAATACGAAGTGAATTTGCGTATTAGCTGGCTATTTGATGGGTTAAGTGGAAATATTAGTTAAGCTTTAGCTGACGTATTCATGAGAATTTTGTGATTATTTTATTCGCAGACGATTTTAGCTGGAGGACACTTGAATGCATCTTTTGTGGCTTGAAATATAAATACTGAATAGTCATTTGGAACAATCATTTATAGGAATATTTTTCAATGACGACTTAGCCATACCACATCTACACTGAAAATTAAAAATAGCTTTAGCCGCCGAGGATACCAAATCATCGTTATCCTCGCTCTTGATGAAGTTGTGGAATTTCGTGAGGATGAGGCTGGAGTGGGGGGGGGGAAGTAAGGTTGTTTGATGATTACTTTCGTAAAGAGTAAACATTGAATGAAATGTTTATTTATTTTAATAGAGTAGCAAAGGACGTTCTGTACTAGCATGCACAACCACCAGTAATAAACAAAATTGCCATCAATAACAATACTAGAAATAATCCCCGTGAATGGGCTTACCAAAAGTGTTTTATATTTTCCGTTCATTTTGACACATCGTACAGACTGACAAGGCCTAATTTCATACGTAATTTCTCTCACATTTGTAGTTAGTTTCCAGTTTTTACAGAACATGTAGGAATGGTGTGAGGGAATATACAGTTGACCCTTGAACAACGCAGGGATTAAGGGCGCCGATTTCTCCGCTCAGTCAAAAATCCGCGTATAACCAATGACTCCTCGAAAACTTAACTAACGGTCTACTGTTGACCGGAAGCCTTCAATAACATAAACAGTCAACCAACATATATTTTTATATGTATTATATACTATATTTTTACAATACAATAAGCTTGAGAAAAGTAAATGTTATTAAGAAAATCACAAGAAAGAGAAAATACATTTACACTACTGTAATATATTAATCGATACCCCAAGTTTACGTCGTCTGTTTACAAGATGATTCATCAGTCAGTAACTTTATCAATATTGTCTTATATGACACGAAACACTGTATATATTACACGTATTACTAACACTACCTGGAGTTTACCTGGAGAGAGAGTTCCGGGGGTCAACGCCTCCGCGGGCCGGTCTGTGTCCAGGCCTCATGGTGGATCAGGGCCTGATCAACCAGACTGTTACTGCTGGCTGCACGCAATCCAACATACGAACCACAGCTCGGCTGGTCATGTACCAACTTTAGGTGCTTGTCCGGTGCCTGCTTGAAGACAGCCAGGGGTCTACTGGTAATCCCCCTTATGTATGCTGGGAGGCAGCTGAACAGCCTTGTGCCCCTGACACTTGCTGTGTTGTCTCTTACCGTGCTAGTGACACCCCTGCTTTTCTTTGAGGGGATGTTGCATCGTCTGCCGAGTCTTTTGCTGTCGTTGAGAGTTATTTTCATGTGCAAGTTTGGTACTAGTCCCTCTAGGATTTTCCAGGTGTATATAATCATGTATCTCTCCCGCCTGTGTTCCAGACTTCATAAATGAAATGACAATGTGAAAATGAAATTCGTATTTATTCATGATTTAATATTGCATCTTTACGAATGTTTACATTTCTCTCGACTGCGAATGGAATATGTACGATGTGTAATTGTTTGAGTAAACTTTGTTAATCTTTTACTGATTTTTTTTAATAGATTTCTGTATATTCTATGGTAGTAAATAAAAAAAAATAGACCAGTTATACATATATGCATTTAAGGCATACCTAACATTTTCTTCTTTTATTTTCAGTCTCATATCTCGAAAGAAATTTTCCAATATAATTATTGCAAAGAAAATCCGCGCATAAGTGGACCCGCGCACTTCAGAGTACTCCCTTTTCTTGATATTTTTTTTCATCGTGGCTGCTAGGGATATTAAGATGGGAGGGTTGTGTTCGTTGATGATCTGGATTCACTGGGCAACAGAACTGTCTCTTGTGAAAAATATTACATAATGCTGTCCAGTGGCACACCTAAGGTATGGCAGGTATGGTGCATGCCTCGGGCGCCACTTGCTATTAATGATTTGGCCTCTAGTCTTCCATCAAATATTTGGTCATCATGTTGATTTCGCTATTGCCTGTGCAGGCGCTGACTGTCACCTCATTACAGTTTCTCTCCAGCATGCAGTCGACCGTGTTTCCAATTGGGCCACCACACGTGGGTTTAAATTTTCCAGCACTAAAACCCACCAAATTACTTTCACTAGACGCTCTGTCATCTCCGATCATCCTTTGTACCTCTATGGCTCCCGTATCCCTGAACGTGATAGTTAAGTTTCTGGACCTCCTCTTTGATCGTAGGTTATCCTGGAAACCTCACATTACCTCTCTGAAGGCAACTTGTCACAGCCGGCTGAACCTTCTTAAAACCCTTGTCTATCTTTCATGGGGAGCTGATCGTCGAACCCTCCTTCGCCTACATTCCACCCTTATTTTATCGAAACTTGATTATGGTGACCAGATCTATTCAGCGGCATCTCCTGCTACTCTCTCTAACCTTAACCCCATTCATCACCAAGGATTACGTTTATGCCTTGGTGCTTTTCACTCTGCCCCTGTCGAGAGCCTCTATGCAGAAGCGAACGTTCCATCCTTATCCGATCGCCGTGATGCCCATTGCCTTCGCTACTATGTACGCAATCATGATGTCCGCAATCCTTCCATTTATAGAAGGGTCACTGATATTAGTAGACATTATTTGTTCGCCGCCCCTGTTTACTCCGTCCCTTCTCTCTTCGCCATCATTCGCTCTTATCTTCTCTTCAATTACCACCTTTCTATGTTCATGTAGCATCTCACTTTTCCCTACCCCCCTGGGAAGTTCCAGCTGTTCGAGTCTGTTCTTTCTCTCTCCCTTGCTCGAAAGCCCAACTGTCTACGGTCGCTTCCCGCTCTCTTTTTCTTGACCACTTTCACTCTCATTCTCATGCCATTGCTGTGTACACAGATGGCTCTAAGTCTTCTAACGGCGTAGGATTCGCAGCAGTGTTTCCGGACAGCGTCGTAAGAGGGCATTTACTATCTTCGGCTAGTATTTTTACTGCTGAATTGTATGCCATCCTTGCAGCACTTACCCGTATTGCATCTATGCCTGTGTCATCATTTGTGGTTGTCTCAGACTCCCTTAGTGCTTTACAGGCTATACAGAAATTTGATACACCTCATCCCTTAGTCCTCCGTATCCAACTTTGGCTACGCCGCATCTTTACCAAGCATAAAGATAATGTTTTTTGTTGGGTCCCTGGTCATGTTGACGTACAGGGCAATGAACAGGCAGACACTGCTGCGCGGTCAGCAGTACATAACCTACCAGTTTCATATAGAGGTATTCCATTTACGGACTATTTTGCTGCAATATCTTCCCACCTTCACACCCGTTGCAACACCGTTGTCTACTATGCTTGGCAACAAACTTCAATCTATTAAACCAAGTATAGGTTACTGGCCGTCTTCTTATCACCAGTGTAGAGGTTGGGAGACTACTCTGTCCCGTCTTCGCATTGGCCATACTCCTCTTACTCATGGATATCTCATGGAGAGGCGCCCTGCTCCTCTCTGTGAGAATTGCCAAGCTCCTTATCAGTCAGCCACATTCTGTTGGACTGCCCACTTTATCAACGAGCACGCAGAATTTACCTCGTCGTGTCTTCGCTCCGCTGCTCTCTCTTTACCTTCCCTTCTTGCTGATGGACCCACCTTTCATCCGGACTCTCTCATTGACTTTGACAACTGACTGACTTCACAAATTCTAATACCTTCAGCCCTTTCTACTTCAATCTCTTGCTACCTCTACCCCGTACTATCCCCTGCCCCGCTGTTTTCTGAAACCTACTGATCATCCTCCTCCCTTCTGCCATCCAATACCCTCGCTTCCTTCCCTACCCTGCAGCGCTGTATAGCCCTTGTGGCTTAGCGCTTCTTTTTGATTATAAAATAATATTAATTTCAGACAAACCATCCTCGAATAGTAAAAAAAAATTCATATGTATGATATGTCTTTGGTTATCATGAAGTGAGAAGCACTAGTATGCACTAGAAGCACTTGTGTAAAATTATTTAAGATTGAAAAATAGTGCTGGCGTCGGTTCTTAGACTAGTGGCGACATACATTTTCTTTCTAAATTAGTAGGAAGTACCAAGAGCTTGTTGTGATCAACTGGCTATGTCTAAGCCTCTCTGTGAATTTTCCTCGTGATGTTAAAAGTTTTAGTTCCTTGTTCATAACATTATGTAAGAAAACCATGAAACGTTTCTGACCGAAGGAAAAAGGGGAATGAAGGACAGAAAGAGACGAGAGTTTGAATAGGGCGGAGAGAATCTAAGAAGTCAAGATAGTTCTTCACGACCTTCTTGAAAGCCAAGAACAAACAGTTCTGGCATGTCCATTGAGTCTCCTGCACCTATTACAAGTTTGTTAGAATTGAAGGTGGATTCAAGTACAAATGTGGTCACAAGCGAGGAGGAAGGAAATCCATATTAGATAAATCCGAGTTAAACAGTTTAGAAGTAAGATGCCAGCGAAAGAGTGGGACATTGACATGAGGGTAAGATTCTGGTGGTGAGGCTAAGTTTATTGTCGCAGAATTTACTGACGAGATTGAACTTGATACTAAGACTAGTGAAAACGGATGTTGTCAAAGCGCCTCGATCTGTTCTTACCAGAAATGACTTAAATGATAATGCGATTCTCTGTCGACAACGATACTGGAAAGAGCAATTCTGCCTAACACGTTGAGGATAAGATAGGAAGCTAAGTTCGGATTATTTCAAACAGTTGATGGCCCTTTCCTATAAACAAATAACTGCTTAGTGAACAATATTTGGGTTTAGAAGGAAAACTGGAAGATGGTCGTGATGAAAAAGTAACTCGCTCTTGTTGAGTTATTCCCATTCTAAAATGTCTGTATTTTTTTATATCTTGATTCTCTGTTCCGTCAATCCTTATTGGAGCAGGAAGTGACTTCAACGGTGGAAAGTGCCTGGATGGATTAATTTCATAAATGCTAAGAATCGTCGGGATGTGGCTTCACACAGTTGGAGGAGAGATATGGAAAACAAATTTAGCTGAAAACAGAGATAGTTAATGACGCGTAATGTCCCTTGGTGATCCTTCAACTGATAAAATTTCTTGCGACTCAGATCCTCGCTTTGCGAGGACACATGGAGTCACTTAAGCTGGACATGACTCCGTGTGGGAAGGAAATTCTTGGCTTACTGAATAAACTGGTATCTTTGACCCTATCATAAAAAGAACACCTCACTCATGCGGAAATTAATCCTGGAATCCAGTCCTTTGTATGGAGCACTTCCTCTATTAATGCTTCATCGAGGTTTTCCGTTTCCTGGTCACCAGAGGCCTTTAATTAGGTTTTTTTTCCTGGTATTGCGTATCCAACTTGTCAATTATACTCTATTGCACTGCTTTACTATCTTAAAAAGTTTATCCCTGTATATGTTATCCATTATTGGTTTTAAGAATTAGCTTTCAAACGGAATCTGTTAAGTGTGATATATTAAATGGTTTGAAAAACCGAACACGTTGCATGAATGAGACACTATGAAACATACTTGGAATCTTGAATGAGGAAACGTTTCGCACACTGGTTCATCAGTTCCAGTACAAAAAGAAAATGATGAAAAATATGTAAGGCAGTAGATAGAGGTAATCAGTTCCCTCAGCCTGGAACGATGTGTTCAGTCCTCTTAAAGGGGGGCTCCTTGCGTGGTGAACGAGGCTCTTGGTTTGAGGATTAGACTGTTGGTACTCCTTCCCTCAGACCGAACCTAATTATCCCCCAATACCCCCTTCCCCTTATTCCCATCTTCCCCATCCTCCCTTTTTCCTTGTCCTACTCATCCCCCCCCCGTCCCTCCCTATTCCTTTCCTCTTTTTGGCCTTCTTCCCACAGGTTCTACTGGTATTTTTCTAGGTAGGGGAGAGGGTACCTGGGTCGATACCATTCCGTTGAAGATTTGGCGGTGGTTGTTGTAGCTTGCGTGGAATCTGAATCGCTGAGGGATATCCCTTTGCCTCTCCGCATTCGGGGGGTGGCTTTGGGTGTCCAAATTGGCCAAAGGGGGCTACGAGGTCGAGTCGGGAATAGTAGTAGAAGTAATGAATAGGAAAGTAATCACGTCGTGCAATCTTGGGATCAGACCAAGCATAATCAAGGCAATTGACGAGGAGCAGCTAGAAAATCGATGCAAGAGGAGACTTGAAGTGCGAGAGTCTAAAAATAAGTATGTATGTATAATGCTCGCCAAGAAACGTAGTCCTGGCACGGGCTCTCATCTTGAGATGACCGTCTCTGGCTCGAGGGAGAAAGGTTTCTACATGATGGACGTTATGTACTCAAGACTTTCTGGTCAGTTCAACTCGAGTGACATCTCACAAGCGACAAACCACTATATGTACTCCTAAAATGGGACACTAAGCGAGGAGGAGGATATGTCGTTATCACGGGTAACAGCTTGTCTGGTTCGTTGACTCCATGGTACACTAGAGTGGCCGCAGTCATCTCTGGGTTCTCTTCGGGAGGGAATATCACTCCTAGTTGCCTGCGGAGTGTGTCAGTAACTTCGCCACACCAGAGATAGTGTGTTTGGGGCTATGGAAACGTGCCGACAGTAACCTGGAGGGAATTCCGGGGATCAACGTCCCCGCGGCCCGGTCCACGACCAGGCCTCCCGGTGGATCAGGGCCTGATCAACGAGGCTGTTACTGCTGGACGCACGTAATCCAACGTACGAGCCACAGCCCGGCTGATCCGGCACCGTCTTCAGGTATCTGTCCAGGCTCCTTTGAAGACAACCAGGGGTCTTCCCGTAACTGCCCTTATTGCTGGTGGGAGGCTGTTGAAAAGTCTTGGGCCCGGGAAACCTTACTGTGTTTTCTCTTAGTGTACCAGTGACGCCCCTACTTTTCACTGGGGGTATGTTGGTCGCCTGCCAAGTCTTTTGCATTCGTATGGTAAAAGGGCAAGAAGTGATTGCTGTGTGATACAGGTACCAGTCCTCCAGAAATCCAGGTGTAGATTATGATATCTCTCTCTAGCCTGCGCTCTAGTGAGTACAAGTCAAGTGCTTCCAGGCGCTCCCAGTAGTTAAGGTGTTTTGATGGAACTTATACATGCAATAAAGGTTCTCTTGTACATTCTCTAAGCTCTGCAATTTCCCCTGCCTTGAATGGGGATTGTTAATGTACAGCAGTATTCCAGCGGGGGAAAGAATAAGTTATTTGAAAAGGATCATTGGACTTTGCATTCTTGTCTTGAAGTTCTCATTATCCATCCTATCAGTTTCCTAGCAGGTGTGATAGTGGCATTGTTGTGATCCTTGAGGTGAGAGCCTAATGACATTACCACTCATGTCTCTCACATTACTTTTTCCTCTATTGTGTAGATTGGAGTTTGGGAGTATACTCAGTTCTAGGTATTGTTTACCGCCAGTTTTCCATAAACGGAGTAGTTGGAATTTGTTTTCATTGAACATATATTGTTCTCCGTTGCCATTGGGAAACCTGGTTATTTCTTCTTGGAAGGTTTAAACAGTGTCCTCAATGGAATGACACTCCCATGCAGATACTAGTTCGTCTGCAACAAAAGGATGATTAACAGCGCTGTGGTTTACATCTCTGTCTATGTCTGTTAATATGAGATAAGGAACAGTGATAGTGCGGGTTACTGTGCCTTGTGGGACAGAGCTCTTCACTATGGCAGCATCTGATTTAACTCTGTTTACCACTACTTTTGTGTGCGAGTTAGAAAGTTGAAGATCAATTGCCTACTTTGGCCGGTTATCCCTTTAGCACGCATTTTGTGTGCTATTACACCCATGGTCGCACTTGTTAAGGCTTTTGCAAAAGTCTGTGTATACTACATCCGCATTCTGTTTGTTTTCCCAGATGCATTAGGACCATATAATAGTGGGTCAAGCAGTGCGAAAATGGAGGAAGCGAAACCTGCTATGAAACATGTTGCCATGGGTTGTGCAATTTTTGGGACGTCCAGGTGGTTTGCTATCCTGCTTCTATAGAACTCTTTCAAGATTTTTTATGATGTGGGACGTTAAGTATTGGTCTATAGTTCTTAGCTACAGCGCTTTGCTGCCACCTTTATGGAGAGGGGCTATATCTGTTGTTTTTAGTGACTGGGATCTCGCCCCGTGTCTAAGCTCCTTCTCCTTAGGCCATTCTCTAGGGCCGTGAGAGGGGTCCTTGCAGTTTTTAATGAAACACCGAGTTCCAAGAGTCTGAGCCTGGGCTTGTGTGCATGTGCATGTCGTCGATGGCTTTCTCAAAGTCTAGTGGAGTTAGAGTTATGTCATAAATCTGGCCTACATTGGCAGGGTTTTGAGGCACATTCATGAAAAAATTGTTTGGATCATCTTATCTTAAAACTGGAGTTAGTGGATCCACTGTACAGCGTGTCATACTGCAATTCAGTATCTCGCTCATTTCTTTGTTGTCTGTCAGTGTAGGATCCATCTTTGTCTGAGCAGGGGCCCCTATACTAGAAGTGGTTTTTTGACTTGTTTTTGGCCGTATGAAAAGAAATATTTCGAATTTCTTTTCAATTTCATTAATCCATTTTAGATCCTCTTGTCCTCCTGGATCCTGTTATGAGTCCTTTATACTTCAGTCAATATTTTACACTTCCCTTGTTAGCACTACCTTCCGTGTTTCAGATATCTGCATTTTGAGGAGCTAATGATCTTCGTCTTCTCCTGTAGAGGGAGCCGTCTCTCTCTCTCCAGTCTTACTTTTTTTCTTTTGTATTATTGTGATATACCTAGAACGTACTTCAGCTACCATGAGGTGATCTTTTCGAGGCATTGGTTCGGGTCCATGATAATTTAAGATATCCTCCCGAATGTTTTCATTTAGGGCATTAGTTTACCTGATCCCCAGATGATGTTCTTGTTTGACGTTTGAATATGGTAAAGGTACCATCGAACTGAATGCATTGTGATATCAGGACTCATGTGAAAGCAAAGTTCTGGATTCGATTAGATTGTGATCAGATTTGTTGTTTTTGATTTGTTATATCCTTACCAGGTCCTCTTTATTTGTGAAGAAAACTAAGGTCCAGTGTGTTCTCCAGTCTTGTTGGCTCCACTATTTGTCTGACTTAGGGTGTGTTTGTTGCAGAAATTCAGCAGTCCTGCGTGTGTGTGTCCTTTCATCTGAGCTACCTTCATGGAATTATTATGCTACGAACATTATTTGCTATATTCTTCCATTTTGTGTTGTCTTAGATTGACGTGACCAAGCAGCAAGAATGTTTGGGGGATGGGGCTGGAAAGTTGTCCAGACAGGTGTCGATTTTTTGACAGTTGTTCTTTGAACTGTTGGAAGTTGCATCCCGGTGGCTTATTTAAAAGTACAATGAACTAAGTTTGGTTCTGATTTTTATTGTCAGAAACTTAACTACAAGACACGGATGTCAGCCACAGCACGTGTTTACCTTTGAGATGACACCGAATCTGCATGACAGTGTCTTCCATTGCAGACACTGCGGAGGCTCAGGCGACATTCAACCGAATCTTTCTGTGGGCTGCAGAAACAATATGAGTCAACGATGAGAGATTTCAATTACTAAGATATGGTAAACACGAGGAAATTAAATCTTCTTCAGAGTACAAAAAAATTCTGGCCACAAAATAGAGCGAAAACCCAACGCAAAGACCTGGGAGTGATAATGTGGAGGATCTCACCATTCAAGGGGCCATAACATTTATCAATCGCATATGCTAGAAAAATGACAGGAAGGATAATGATACCTTCCAAAACTAGGGGAGGCCAAGCCCATGAGACACTCTTCAGGGTCACTTGTTCTATCTGGGATGGAATAGATTGATGCACACTAACAGCAACCTTTCAGGGCAGGTGAAATTGCTGAACTAGAAAATGTACAGAGAAACCTTCACGGCGAGCATAACGGAGATAAAACACCTCAATTTACTGGGAGCGCTTGAGGTGGCGCTTACTAAAACTGTATTCCCTGGAACGCATGGGGAGAGAACATTTGATTATATCCACCTGGAAAAGCCTAGAGGGACAAGTACCGAACTTGCACACCGAAAATCACTAACTACGAAAGCAAAAGACTTGGCAGGACGATGCAACATCCACCCCAATGGAAAAGCAGGGGTGTCACTAGCACGTGTAAGAGACCATTTCAATAAGTTGTCAGGGCCGAGACTGTTCAAACTGCTCCCAGATAAATAAGGGGGATTACCAACAGACCCCTGGCAGTCTTCAAGCTGGCACTGGACAAGCACCTAAAGGCGGTTCGACCAGCAGGGGGCTGTGGTTGTACGTTGGTTTGCGTGCAGCCAGCAGAACAGCCTGGTTGATCAGGCTCTGATCCACAGGACGGCCTGGTCACAGGGACCGGGCCGTGGGAGGGTGAACCCACGCGAACTCTCGCCAGGTAAACTCCTAGGTAAACATCATTTTTGGTGTTCGTTTCTCTGTGTAATGAGCGAATCTTTGAAGTAACAGGCCAACCCCCCTTGTTGCCTTTTCTTTCTGTCGCATCTGAAAGGTTGTTATCATGGTATCATATTTCACTGTCAAAGTAATCTTTTGCGTGGGTTCTGTGAAAGCTTGCGAACAGTGAATTTGACTCCTCTAGAAGTCCACTAATGAAAGGTATTTTGTTTGTTTGTGGATGGCTTAAGGTCCTGTATATTTGCAAATATACATGAGGTTGTGTTGCATGTTTGTTGGGGGGATTTTGTTTGATGGGCATCAGTAGTTGTCGATCCGGAGGTGCCTCTGGGCTGTGCCTCAGTCAACAAGGCTCCAAGGTGGTGGACCATTTTGGTTATCTCTTTCCATTTTCTTTCTTCGTTTCCTACCTAAAAAATCACTTGGGGTGTTGTCATAGCTACCATAGTTTCTATGATATGTTGTTATGCACATCTCAGCTTTTGTCTACCATCACCCTGGCTGTGGGGAAAGCCACAAACGAAGACGAATGATGGCGGTTTATCACTACGCTCTGGACCGCTTATATTCATATGGAGTGGGGTTCTCCCTGAGTCGATCGCTCGGTACCACTAATGATATGGGGTATCACCTAAGCCTCCCCCATAAGTTTCATGGCTCTGGCAGCACAGTTTGGGTCTGTCGTAGGTGATGGGGACCGTAATCCCACATGTGGATAGTCTGTTGCTGCCTTGGCTGCATCAATCTGCCGCTCATTTCCCCCGGATGCAGATGGCTGGGGGGATCAGTTCAATGGTCGATCTGTTACCCTGACTTCTCAAGGCTGTACAAGTATGCTCAGGATCGATGTGATGAGGTGAACATTTGTCCTGTGGTGAAGATGGGACCGGGGCAGCATTGATTGAGAGAAAGTGGAATCAACTGGTTGACAGGTCCGAGTCGATGTCGTAGTGCATGTGACAATGGCTGCTGAATTGCCTTTTTTTAACACCAGTCAGCTTGAAGGAATCGTGCAGTGTCAGTGGAGTCGCCAGCCTTGTGTGTGACATCTCTTAGTGGGTACAGTCCAGCTGCTATGCTCTTTCTGTCAGGGTCGTCAGAACCATTGGTGAAATACACTGCACATGTGCTCCTCTGCCAGTGCCATGCTTGTCTCAGTATGATTGTTTAGGGTGTCTTGACTGCAGAGACGTTTAGAGATGGGTAGCTGCATGATGCAACATCGGTTGGACCTGGGGCGCCAGGGAGGTGGTGATGTTACCCAGCAGCAGGGAAGGTCTCAACTCTTCTTCAAGTGAGTAGTTGTATATGCAGCCAGCCTTCCGCCCTAGCAGCACCAAAAACGACACGAATTCAGTAGTCCGTGAAGAGTGTGGGATCTTGTGTCATGGTTGTCAATATCCGTCTCCTTAGTGCAGAATCGTGGCCACTTTGCAGGCGTTTATGTATCTACTTGTCAGCAAGGAAGCCGGCCTTCAAATTGATACATACTGTGTTGTCCAGATGTGGGCCCCAAGCATAGTTCTTTACTCGCCCTGGTTTTGTACGGACCTCCACCTTTGCCTGCTATGCGGGAAGGGTATGAGCTAACGCCGGTGCACCGTAGTCAATGGCGAGCGTATAGCTGGTATATAGTACAAGCGAAGTACATCTTTGCTTTGCCCATGCACGGTGCCCGTCATGGCTCTCTCATGGCGTTGAGTCTGAGTAGAGGCACTGTGACTGACATACTCGGCCTGTTTCTGAAAGATCAGCTTTTTATCATTGTAGAGTCCAGCAGATAGGGAGCCTGTCCACTCATGTTCTATATCCTGAATACGTTTCTATTACAGGATTGGTCCTTGAACATCATTTGGCAAGAGATCTTGAGCCTTGTTTCTTGCAAGATCTGCCGTATTTGGTCAAGCTCTGAGCCTATCGGTTCTAAAATGCCTTTCACATTCACTACGAGTGCAAAGATAATCACCCCCCCCCCCCCCCCCCCCCCCCCCCCCCCCCCCCCCCCCCCCCCCCCCCCCCCCGCATAGCTGAGGGCTGTGTCCACTATGAGAGGGAAGGCTCAAGTTCCTGCTTAAGGAGGTTAAACAGTGGTAGGACTGAGCACACCTTGTGGAAGTACCGTTTTCAGGGTTTTAAAGGAAGAGTAGTGTCCCTGAAAGCTGACACAGGCCTGACATGCCCTAATGTAGGACTCTATCCAGGCGCAGGCGTCCTTTAATTCCTTCCGAGCTAGTTATTGCCGAATTGCTGTGGGGCTGGCTAGCTCAAATGCCTTCTTCAAGGTCGAGGTAGACAAGGATACTAGGTTTTTTGTTACTATCAGCAATCTGGCTTAGTAGAGTGGTTATGCACTCTGCTGTACCCATCCTTTGGTGTGAGCCATATATGTGATGATGAGAGGGTTTCCAAGTTTACCTAGGAGGCGGTTTAACACCATCTATCAGCAGTCTTGGCTATGCAGCTGGGTCAGCGATATGGATCTCATACTGCCTGGGTCCTGGCTTTGGGAATTGGTACGTTGGTTAGCATTTCTATCCAGCTGTGGGAGTGTCCTGGTCCTCCACGATTGTTAATGACGTCTAGTATGGCCTCCCATTCCCTTGCCCAGCCCGTGCAATCATGGTGTAAATAACACCATCGATGCCGGGGCAGTGTGCACTGTGTTCTTAAGGCACGTCGGTGGGTTTCAAGTTCCGTGAGGTCTTCATCAGTCACATCTTCCGATCACTGCAGCTTGTATCGTTAGCTGGCGCTGTGGCAGAAATCGTCTGTATATTCTGGATGTCCTGTGTGAGCTGAGTGGAGGCTCCCCTGGAAGTGAAAAAGTCCACTAGTTCTCAGCTTCCTGGGATGGGTTCGGGTGGTGCTGGTGGCCTCTGCTTGCTCTTGACAGTTGCTAGTGAGCTTGCCCCATATCTCAGATATGGTGGGTCGATGCCCGAATGTGAGCCCCTCCAAGCCATTTCTTCAGTTTTTACTCTGAGAGACTGCGGAATGCTGCACAATGGGCTCTCACGAAGTATTCCTGTTCTCTGCTGTAGGTTTACGCCTGTATAGCTTCCTAAAAAGAGTTGATGTGTGGTTCTGCCTCCCGCACTCGTGTTGGTAGAACCAACAGTCTCTTTTGTGAGGCATCCTGCAGACTTTTTTCTTTGGAATTGCCGGGCACTCTGCTGCCTGGATTGAGAAACAGTGATTAGCTCCGGTTCACCGTATCACAGTCTTCAGATAGGAGTATGTGGACCACTAGTCACGAGATAATCCTGGAAACACCTTCCAGTTGGCCTCTTTACGTCTCCATCTAGGAGGCAGCACCAGCACAACTGTGGGAGGCCTGTTGATGCTGAAGGTGGTGATTACTGCAAAGTGGTCACTGGGACAAGGTGAGGATGAGTTTCCCATGTGGCTCCTGCTGCGAGTTGTCTTGACCCGAAGGTAAGGTGAGGCAGCCCCAACAGGTGTGTGGGTCTCCATTGTTTAGCAACTTTACTCTGTATTATCGTGTAGGGCATTGCTATGTGTCTGGCAGGCAGCAATGGTTGCTGAGCGACTGTGCGCAGCATTGGGTGATGTGCGTTGAAATGTCCACCCACAATTACTACATCAGTGAGTGCTAGTGGAGGGAGCTCTCAATGTCGAGGGTGTGTCTTGGGTTCTTGTAAATGTTAGAGATGGTAATGGGCGCACCAGGTTGTGCGTTAGGATGGCCTTGTACCTCGGAATCCTCCCCACAGTCACAGGGTTGGCTATAACCTCGTGAGGTATGTATTGGATACAAATACAGCCGTCCCCCCTGCCTCAGCAGCGAAAGCCCGGGTCCATGTGCGAAAATACCCAGCAAAACCGGGTAGTCTTGAGGCTCATAGTCGGGACAGTCAGTGTTTCTTGTAGCAAGCGGATGTCAACACAGATCCCGAATTACTTTGCCTCGAGCAAGAAGGAGGCTGTATGCCCTCAGACCCTGAATGTTCCATTGTAGGACCTTGAGGGTGTGATTTGGTACCGAGGTTATTCCATCGCTGTTGTTTCTGAGTGGAGACTGAGTCCTGCAACGCTCTGAGAACTGCAGATGCATGGCATCCACTGTCTCCTCCTCGGTCAGTAAGCACACACTCAGGAGCGTACTGGAATCTGCCGGGAATACGCTCTGTTCGTTTCGTTGGAGTTTGATTGTGTGGCAAATAATATCCATGAACACCTTTGATTGAGTGCTACGAGATCTCCCCTGGTGAGGGTCTGCTTTGGGGTTGGGGTTCGAAACAGTGGACATTATCTGGGCCTGGTTGTGGTCCTTTAGGGACTGACTGAGGGTTGGATTTTTTATAGTATGCACCGTGGTTTGTTGCCTGGTTATACCAGGTTAGGTAGCCGGGGATCTGCTGGTGAGGTGCCAGTTGAGCCTTGCAAAGCGCCCTGTGGCCGGGTAAGACAAGAGTGCCTGGCGTTGTCGTGCTATGGCGGTGGGGGCTCGTTCAGTGCCGCTGCTGATCGCATTTGGCAAGATGTCCCTGTTGATGCCTCTGTCCTCTTGTTTCTGTTTCTCATTGAAGGAGTTAGGGGGTTGCAGGAGGTTCTTGACCTTGCGCCTGGTTGAGGCTTCGAGGGTATTGGGAATTCTGGGCATTGACTTGGGTTAGACCGCGGAGAGATCTGCGGTAGGCAGGGTTCTCTGACACCCATCGTCTGCTGAGTGTGATGAATCCCGTGTGTCGTTGCGAGTTTTGGCTACGTCTTCACAGACCTCCTTGAATTCTGGGCAGATCACTCTGTTCGGCACAGAGTACACCCAGGTGGTCCATAACGCTGACACTTGAAACAGCCGAACTGGACTCTGCTGTGAAGCGTCCTGACATCGTACCTGCCCAAGAAACCGAGGTCCAGCTGGGATGGCAGTGCAGTGGTCTACATGCTGAATGAGGACCTGTCGGGTTGGCTGCGTTGGCTGCAGCTTTGCCTTGAGGACGTTGAGCTGACACCACCACGGGGGTGAGCTTATACTGCCTCGATGGCATCATCCGCGGGTTACGCATCACTACACTCTTGATCTTCTGCCGAGAGTCCAGTCTCTCCAGGGTGACTAAGCGTTCTGTTCCATGACTCTCTTCAAGGTGGTGTACATTTCTTGTTGAGAGGAGTCAATATTCGGTTCTCCCCTCAAGTTGAAACATATCTTGAAACTTCAGGTTGTTCGTGATTCCAGGTATGAAACAACACCATATGGGTTCTGTGGTCCCCGTAAGACTACACCTTGAATTTGCCAGGACGGTTGAGATGGTTTGCTGCTCCTCGGACGACGGGCGCTTCTTCTTGTTGTCCACAGGGGTCCATCCTTCTTGGTTTTGGGGTGGGGTGGGGTATTTTTTTCATCCCATGTTTCCATATTCGCTGGCTCCTGGGATGGAACTGTAGATATGCTACAATGTGAGCGGATCTTTCCATTCTTATGATGATACGGGAGTGGTTTCGCAACTTCTTCGCTAGAATTGCGCCATTTCCAAATCCGAATCCCTCGGCATGTTCATGGAGCCTCGATTGGCCTCTTCTTTTCGGCAGAAGCCATGTACCTATCTTGTGATAAGGTAGTAAAAAATAGGTTTGGGCGCCAACCCGGTATTTTATAACATGATGAGATGAGAATGAAAGAGTCTCTCTAAACTGATCACACGAGGTCCCAGTGGGGACCCTCCCTGAAGATGAGCGTTAAACTCACCTAACAAGATTGGCGGCGGTAGAGATCAAGAATGCAACTTTAGAGATACAGAATGCACGGGAAGGAGAGGGACATAGAGAGCAACTGTGTAAATAAATATGGGCTACAGTATAATGCAACTGAGAACGAACAAAAAACTGTTGAAACAGTGCACCAACGCTCACAAGAAGCGCACTCTCATTTAAATTTTCATCAGGAAAAGGATCAGAAGAAAGCAACAGCACATTGCCCTAAACGGGACAGATAACTGGTGAGCAAACTTCAGGCTTTTATAACCCGACAAATACTGAGGAAAATTGGGAGAGCAACACTTGGTGCCCTCTCTAGTTTTGAAGGTTTTCATTATCCATCCTGTCATTTTTCTAGCAGATGCGATGATACAATGTTATGGTCCTTGAAAGTGAGATTCTCCGACATGATCACTCCCAGGTCTTTGACATTGGTTTTTCGCTCTATTTTGTGGAAGGAATTTGTTTTGTACTCTGATCAAGTTTTAATTTCCTCATGTTTACCATATCGGAATAATTGAAATTTCTCATCGTTGAACTTCATATTGTTTTCTGCAGCCCACTGAAAGATTTGGTTGATGTCCGCCTGGAGCCTTGCAGTGTCTGCAATGGAAGACAGTCATGCAGATTCGGGTGCCATCTGCAAAGGAAGACACGGTGCTGTGGCTGACATCCTTGTCTATGTCAATATGAGGATGAGAAACAAGATGGGAGCGAGTACTGTGCCTTGTGGAACAGAGCTTTCCACCGTAGCCGCCTCAGACTTTACTCTGTTGACTACTACTATTTGTGTTCTGTTTGTGAGGAAATTATTGATCCATCTACCAACTTTTCCTGTTATTCCTTTAGCACGCATTTTGTGCGCTATTACACCATGGTCACACCCGTCGAAGGCTTTTGCAAAGTCTGTATATATTACATCTGCATTCTTTTTGTCTTCTAGTGCATCTAGGACCTTGTCGTAGTGATCCAGTAGCTGAGACAGACAGGAGCGACCAGCTCTAAATCCATGTTGCACTGGGTTGTGTAATTGATGGGCATCTAGATGGGTGGCGATCTTGCTTCTTAGGACCCTTTCAAAGATTTTTATGATCTGGGATGTTAGTGTTATCGGTCTGTAGTTCTTTGCTATTGATTTACTGCCCCCTTTATAGAGTGGGGATATGTCTGTTGTTGGGATGACCCCCGTGTCCATGGTTCCTCTCCATAGGATGGTAAAAGCTCGTGATAGGGGCTTCTTGCAGTTCTTGATGAACACGGAGTTCCACGAGTCTGGCCTTGGGGCAGAGTGCATGGGCATGTCATTTATCGCCTGTTCGAAGTCATTTGGCGTCAGGATAATATCAGATAGGCTTGTGTTAACCAAATTCTGTGGCTCTCTCATAAAAAATTAATTTTGATCTTTGACTCTGTCTGGTTAGCGGCTTGCTAAAAACTTGAGTAGCTCACTTATTTCCTTGCTGTCATCTGTGTAGGACCCATCTTGTTTAAGTAGGGGCCCAATACTGGATGTTGTTCTCGACTTTGATTTGGCCTAAGAAAAGAAATACTTTGGTTTTCTTTCGATTTCATTTATGGCTTTTAGTTCTTCCCGCGATTCTTGACTCCTATAAGATAACTTTAGCTTAAGTTCGATGTTTGCTATTTCTCTGGTATTTGCTATTTCTCGGACCGCAGACCGTGTTTTGGATTTTAAGTGAGCAAGTAAGGGCAGTCGCTCACACAGTCATACGCGACGCTAAACGCACTTGTTGGCATGACTACGCTTCTACTGGTACCTCGGCTTTCCCTATGTGTGCGGTTTGGAAGAAGTTATGGAAGTTGTGCGGCAAATATGCTGTGGACCCAGCTCATGTTCAGCGAGTTTCTGGAACCTCTTGAGGTTGACATGGAAATCGGGAATTATCTTATCAGTGTCTCGAAAGGGCTTCACCTCTCTCCCTTATATCTCGCTTCTAAGTCTGCAAGGGAACAATCGCCCTTGGATTTCTCTTCTAATGGGATGGAGCCATATAACGTTCCTTATACTCTCTTGGAGCTAGAGTCAACGCTTTCCGCTTGTCGGTCATCGGCAGCTGGGCCTGATGATATTCATATCTGTATGCTACAGCATTTGCATTTTGCATCCCTTACAGTCCTTTTGCGTCTTTCAATCTTGTTTAGACGCGAGGGGTTCTCTCTCAACAATGGAAATCTGCCATTGTACTACCGTTTCGCAAACCAGGCATTGTGGGGCTTGATACCTCTCACATAAGAACTTAAGAAAAGAGGAACACTGCAGCAGGCCTGTTGGCCCATACTAGGCAGGTTCTTCACAAATCCATCCCCTAATAGAATATTTGCCCTCATAAGAACATAAAGAAGGAACACTGCAACAGGCCTACTGGTCTATTCAAGGCAGTTCCAATTCTCCCACCGGCTTAAGCCAATGCCTTGACCTAGTGAGGTCAAACACATCACTTAGAGGAGCACTGCATCCGACCTAGTAGCACAAGCTAGTCAGATCCAACTCACACCCACCCACACCCACTCATGTATTTATCCAACCTATTTTTAATACTACACAACGTCTTAGCGTCTATGACGTTACTCGGGAGTTTGTTTCCACTCATCCACAACTCTATTACTAAACCAATGCTTTCCTATATCCTTCCTGAATCTGAATTTTTCCAATTTAAAGCCATTGCTGTAAGTCCTGTCTATGTTAGACATTTTTAGCACGCTATTTACATCTCATGTTGCTATTTATTCCCTCATCTACGTCGTTTATGTAGATTGTGAACAACAAGGGGCCCAACACTGACCCCTGTGGAACACCGCTTGTGACGTGCCCTCATGCTGATTTCTCCCTATTTATGCAAACACTCTGCCTCTGGGCCTCTCTACTTTGCACTCCTTTCTCCACTTAGATACGTATGTGTAAAAGGCCTTTGCTAATAAACACACTGTCCTAGCAGTCTTTTTATATCTCAGAAGGCATGACACCATTGGAGGTGTCATATGACCCACTCCAAAGGCTTCAGCGGTAATCTACCGACCATCCTAGCTGCTTTCGTATCTGAAAGACATTTTCGTGTCCGTGTTGGCACCTCGCTTTCCTCATACTTTGTTCAGGCCGAAGGGGTCCCACAAGGTTGTTTCCTTAGCACTGTTCTTATTCTCTTGGTTATAAATTACCTTCCTACCCGTTCTTCCATCGTATATTTGGTCTTCGTGTTCCTTCTATGTATAGGTTAGTCTCAGACGTTAGTAGAAGCCCATTATTTGTTCGGCGCCCCTGCATATTCCGACCGTTTTCTTTTCATCTTCACTCCGGTCTTTTCTCCAGTTGCCTCCTTTGCAAGTTCATGTAGCGTCTGCTTTTTCCCTTCCCCCTTGGGAGGTTCCGACGGTTCGTGTATGTTCTCTTCACTGCCGTGCGCCAATGCTTTCCTACCTACAGCTGCTTCTCGCTCTCTTTTTCTTGATCACTTCCGGTCGCATGCGCATGCCATCACTGTTTATACAGATGGTTCTAAATCTGGCGGTGTTGGGTTGGCGCGGTGTTTCCTGACGATGTTGTCCGAGATCATTTGTTAGACTCGGCTAATATTTTTACCACCGAGTCATATACCATTCTCATAGCGCTTCCCCGTGTTACATATATGTCTCCGTCGACGTTTGTAATCATTTCAGATTCCCTCGGTGCTTTACAAGCCTTTAAACAATTTGATTCCCCTCACCTATTGGTTTTTCCTATTCAAGTATGGTTGCACCATATGGCTATCAAAAATAAAGACGTCGTTTTCTGTTGGGTCCCCGGACACGTTGATGTGCAGGGCAATGAAGAGGCGGATGCTGCTGTGCATTCAGTGGTACGTGATCATAGATCAATGGTTCAGAGAATCGACACGTTGATAAATTAGACACATGTGCAACTCTTGGGTATCTTTATTAAGGAAACGTTTCGCCACACAGTGGCTTCATCAGTCCATACACAGGATTAACTTGAACAGGAGGAGAATGAGGTAATCAGTCCCTCAACCTAGAATCGATGTGGTCAGTCTATCAATCTTAAATAGAATACGGCATATGAGCGGAGAAGCAGCTTATAAACCGTAGGCAGGAGAGGTGCAGCAGTTGTAGGTGGTGCCACATTTGCCCAATGTGGAAGTAGGTCATGCCCATGGGTTAGACAAGCGAAGGATTCCCAAGTATTAAGATCCCAAGAAATTGCAGTGTCTGACAGGATTGTAGATCAATGGTTGGGAATTCTTCGCTTGCCTAACCCTTGGGCACGACCTACTTCCACACTGAACAAATGTGACACCACCTATGACTGCTGCACCTCTCCTGCCTACGGTTTATAAGCTCCTCCTCCGCACTTATGCCGTATTCTATTCAAGATTGATGGACTGACCACATCGACTCAAGGCTGAGGGACTGATTACCTCATTCTCCTCCTGTTCTTCAAGATTCTCATATCAAGAAGCATAAATAATAGGAGTCCTCTGGTTGTTCTTCAACTCTATACATCCTTGGTTAGGCCTCATTTAGATTATGCTGCACAGTTTTGGTCACCGTATTACAGAATGGATATAAATTCTCTGGAAAATGTACAAAGGAGATGACAAAGATGATCCCATGTATCAGAAACCTTCCCTATGAGGATAGACTAAGGGCCCTGAAACTGCACTCTCTAGAAAGACGTAGAATTAGGGGGGATATGATTGAGGTGTATAAATGGAAGACAGGAATAAATAAAGGGGATGTAAATAGTGTGCTGAAAATATCTAGCCTAAACAGGACTCGCAGCAATGGTTTTAAGTTGGAAAAATTCAGATTCAGGAAGGATATAGGAAAGTACTGGTTTGGTAATAGAGTTGTGGATGAGTGGAACAAACTCCCAAGTACCGTTATAGAGGCCAGAACGTTGTGTAGCTTTAAAAATAGGTTGGATAAATACATGAGTAGATGTGGGTGGGTGTGAGTTAGACCTGATAGCTTGTGCTAACAGGTCGGTTGCCGTGTTCCTCCCTTAAGTCAATGTGACCTGACCTGACTAGGTTGGGTGCATTGGCTTAAGCCGGTAGGAGACTTGGACCTGCCTCGCATGGGCCAGTAGGCCTTCTGCAGTGTTCCTTCGTTCTTATGTTCTTATGTATGGACTGATGAAGCCACTGTGTGGCGAAACGTTTCCTCAATAAAGATACCCAAGAGTTGCACATGTATCAATTTATCGGTACGTGATCATCCGGTTTCCTATGGAGGTATTCCATTCAGGAATTATTTTAAAGTCATCTTGCCCGTCTTCGCAGTCATTGGCAACAACGGTGGTCGGACATACACCGTAACAAATTGTACTCTGGTAGGTAAGACACATAGGCAACTTTATTCCGAAACGTTTCGCCTACACTGTTCCTGCCTACTTTCTGTATTCGACTGAAGAAGCCTACTGTGTAGGCGAAACGTTTCGGAATAAAGTTGCCTAACTGTTGCCTATGTGTCTTACCTACCAACCTGTCGGTATTGCATACCATTTTGATGTTCAAATTGTACTCTATTAAACCGCTTTTTAGGTTTGTGGCTACCTTCTTACCACCACTTGCTGCACACTGGAGACCGCGCTCTCCCGTCCCCGCATCGGCCATACTTGACTTACCAATGAATCGATACCGTATTCCTCTCTTTGAGGTTTGTTGGATCCCTATTTTTTTTCTGCAGTTTCTTGTGTATTGTCCGGTTTACCAGCGAGCACACAGGATTTACCTCCATCGATACCGGCGCCCTACCGCTATAACCTTATCTTCCTTTCTTGCAGACGGTCCTGCCTTTGACTTGTGATCACATTTTGTCTTTGTGAGCAACTGCTTTACTATACGAACTTTGACACACAGCTCTTAGTATCCCTTCCAGCCCTTTTCTCCCCTTACCTGTGATCCTCTCTTCACCTAGCTGTTTATAGCCCTGGCACTATTTTCTGCCCCACAGTGCTGCATTACCCTTGTCGGTTTAGCGCTTTATTTGATTATGACATTAATTCCCTAAGTCGGTTCCTGGCCAGCCTGGCTGTGGCGCGTACGTTGGTTTGCGTGCAGCCAGCAGTAACAGCCTGGTTGATCAGGCTCTGATCCGCCAGGAGGCCTGGTCACAGACCGGGCCGCGGGAGCGTTGACCCCCGGAACTCTCTCCAGGTAAACTCCAGGTTTTGTCTTCTCTCAGGTTGCCTCCTTTATATATTCATCTAGAATCTTAACTTTTCGCTTTCCCCTTCCCGTATGAGAAAGCCCAAATACCTACAATTGATGCTAGTTCTCCTTTTTTTCCTAATCACTTTCGGTCTCATTCTCATGCCAGTGAGGTATACACTGATACTGTCGGATTCGCAGCACTGCGAGGTCATTTATTAGGCCAATTACAACCGAATTTTATGCAGTTGTCATTGCAGTTATCCATATTGCATTAATACCTACTTCCACGTTTGTAGTCGACTCCTTTATTGCTTTGTAAGCTGTAAAAAAAAATTGTTTCTCCTCATCCCCTAGTGCTTCATGTACAACTTTGGTTATGCCGCAGTTCTGACAAGAACAAATATAGTTTTCTGTTGGGTCCTTGGTCATGTTGATATTCAGGGTAATGAGCAGGCAGACTCTGCTACACCGTCAGCAGTCCATGACCTCCCTGTTTCATACAGAGGTATTCCATTCTCGGATTATTTTTCTGTAATCTCTAACCACCTTCGCAACCATTGGCAACAGCGTTGGTATGATATGACTCATAACAAATAACATTTAATCTAACAATCTAACTAAGTTTAGGTTTCTGACCTCCTTTCCATCTATGCCAAGGTTGGGAGGAATCTTCGCATCGGGCACACCCATCTTACTCATGGGTATCTGATGCCGAGGCACTCTGTTCCACTTTGAGAGTTAAGTTCCAATTTCGGTTTCTCATATTCTATTGCATTGTAATATCTATAAACGAGCACGCAGAATTTACCTCCGATGTCATCACCACTGACGCCCTTATTTTATCTTCCCTTTTTGCTGACGGCCCCACTTTTGACTCGGACTCCCTCTTAGACTTTTTGACAACGATTGATTTACTACACAGACTCTGATAAAACTTCCTTCAGCACTCCTCATAGCCCTTTATAATTCTACCTCCGTGCCTTCCACCCTAGCTGCTCTATGATCCTGCAGTACTCCCTACCCTGCAGTGCTGTATGGCCCCAGCAGGCATAGTGCTAGGTTTTGATTAAAATTTTTATAGTGGGACCTAACAAAGTGTTCTAAGAGAGGCAGCAGAAGTACTGTGTGAACCGCTAGATAATTTACAAATTATTGAAAACGAGGCAATTGCTAATGATGTGGATGACAAGGCACAGTGACCTGTAAGTGAAGAAACGAGACACACGTAACGTAAACCTACAGGCCAGAATCATTAATATGCATGTAATCTATGCAAATTATGTATGCACAATCAGGAGAGTGGGTGAGTACCTGGAGAGCAGTAGTTTCTTAAACAACAATCACCACAGGCTTAACAACGAAAAATTCTGTCTCAAACCTGTTTGAGCTCTATGAGAAAATAAAAAAAAAAGTGAAGGAGAAAATATAGGGAAACGTTAACTATATTTACTTAGACTGCAAGACTTTGTGGGCTTAGCACTTAGTTATAAATAATAATTAAACTGCTTGGGAAACTTGAGAAGCAGGCAGTGATAACAGGTGAAGCAATTCAGTGCATCATTTAATTCCTAAGCAGGGGTTATTAACCTTCTTACAATTAAAGACCTACAATGGACTGCCCAGATTGTCTCCATGTTCTCTTCACCAGACTGTGAAATAATCACTACCACTTCTATTAGATATCAGTATGGTTTCAAAAGTTATCAAAAACTTGGTTTTACATTACACATGGATAGATAGGAAGAGAACAACTGACAGAAAATAAGAGTTATATCAGAATTATTTTTAAAAACAACCACAAAACTGTTCAGAGATAGTCTCGAGGTGTTTGGTTCCCATACCCCGAAGGGGTATGGATACCCCAGGTTAAGAACCATTGGCCTAAAGGAAATGAGATAATGATTGTCCAGGAAGAGATATCAGAAATGACAGTTTCACTGTATGCATACTGGGCTTGGTGTACTCTCATGGTAAATGTGAACGACGTTCCAGCCTAAATAATTCCGGTTACTCCCATTTATAAGTTGATGTGAAAGAAATGAGAAGAAAAAATGGGTAGAGGAGTAAAAGTCGTCAAAAGGACTTGAACCTCAGGATAGGTCAGACAAGTGGTTATTGGAATTAATACGAGAAATGCAAAGTAGTGAAAACTGGAGAAGAGAAAAGCAGACTACAAATTGAGTAAAATTCTGGGATAGAGACTGCAACGAACATAATGTCGGACTCTAAACCACAAACGAGTAACTTCTGCAGCAAAAGCTCAATTGACGAATCCAAGATTAGCTTTCAGGAATCCCGTTCATGCAACCCACACGTGGTAAAGCATGTCAAGAAATACGAAGGTTGGCAAGGAGGCTGGACTGTTTCCGAAAATAAGAAAAATGAAAGAGGCGAGGTTCAGAGGCAAGGCCTGGAGCTGACAAAGATCCCCTGTCACTACAAATTGACAAGGATATATTAAAGCAAACAAACAAACAAAAAAAAACAGTTTGTGAATTTACAGAAGGAATTTTATTCCATTTGTTATTTTATGCAAAAAAAAAAAAAATAGTTGCATTAAAATGAAAGATGTACTCCAACGTTGCTTTGTTTATTGAGTGCCACAGAGACTGCACTCTTCTGGAGCTGTGTTTGATGCTGAGCGTGTCACTCTTACTGTGGATATGGATTAAAAATATTCGTGTTGCCTGTATTTACTACAAGGTTTGATGAGGCAAGTGACACGAATGCTATCAGAAAATTTTTGCAGGAAGTAAAGCAAAAAATAAAAAGCCTAAAGATAGGGCAAGAGGAAAAATAAGTGTCCTTGGCGGGATCTCAGGAGACTGTTTCACCCGAGAATTAAATTATGGTTTAGTACAGGTTAAGTATTTAATTATCGACCGTAATTAATCAGGTGAGACAGGCAGCGTGTCTGCAGATTTAATTACTAAGGTGTAATTAAGCATTATTGGATGGGTGAGCATGCATCTTGCGTCTGGTTGAGATGATTGATGCTACTCATCTTGTGTGTGGTTGAGATGATTGATGCTGTTCATCTCTTTGAACCTGATGCTGCTTATCCCCCTTAGTATGGTGAAGATGATTAGTGCTACTTATCTCCTTGAATCTTTTGAATGTAACTGATGATGCTTATCTCTTCCTTGAGTTTTGAAAAGGTGATTGATGCTGCTCATCTCTTTGAATCTGGTTGAGATGACTATACTGCAACTCATCTCACTGATAGTAGTTAAGAGATTGATGTTGCTCTCAATTTTCTTTGAGTCAGGCTGAGATGTCTGATGCTGCACACGATATCCTTCCTGAGTCTGCGTGCGACGGGTGATCTATTCTTCGGGTTAAGAAGGATCTAAATGGTATGTTGTAGACAGTGAAGAAAAGGCACACGTTACAGAAGTTTTTGTTGGGACAAAATTTCTCTAGATTCAGCTTCATCAGGTCAGTAATAAAGCTCTGAGCAGAGAGAACCGTTGTCCCACAGTACATGCCTACTCTGCAAATAGCGTCTTTTCTTCACTGGTTGAGAGGATTGCTAGTGTACCTCAGTTTAGGCTTTTGTCCGAGTAAGGTCATTAACAATGTGCATCAACCCAGCCTTGAGCCTGGCTTAGAGGACTGATAGTGTGCCTCATCTTAGCCTTAAACCTGAGTGAAGTGATTGATTCTGGGCCCTAACTCGGCCTTCAGCCTCTTTTACGGAAGATAGATGCTGCACCACGTCTCAGCCATTTCTCAGTGTATATTCATCTGTAACAGAAGTCGCAATATAAACAGATTCTAGAGGCACTAAGAAAATAAAAAAAAAAGGAGACTGAAAAACTTGAGAAAAAAATATTGTCAGGTAAACGTAAGTTTCCATAACATCGAGTTTAAGTGAGCTATGTTCATCTTCTCAGGGTGGGAAATCAATAAAGCACTTTTTGTGTATACACGCTTAAGACGACCTTCTTAAGGATTTAAGAGATGCGGAGTGAACTTTTCTGCTGTAGTTGGGAGCATCTTGAAGCAGAATAATTATGGTGCTTTGCTCTCATCCAGTATTCTGTCATTCTCGTCATCATTTCTCGTTAAGCCAGAAATATTTGTTTAAATCTGAGTGATAAACACTTATTAAATAAGATCACATGTCCTCAGGGCGTATTCGCTGTATATGATATCCTGTATTATCAGAGTTTATACTATTTTGTGTGTGTAAGTATTTGGGAATTGCGCAAGAGTGTTACCCCTTTTTTTTTTTAACTTGTCTGGAAGTCTTGTTAATATTAGATGCTGGCTTGCCTTCCTCACTTGTCTCTTTTATTATAGAGTTTATTTAAAGGTTAAGAGTGTTGTACCGTAGCTAATTTCAAAGCCTTGTCCATTATTTACTATTCTCCTCTCCTAGCAGTATTTACTGTCAAGGAACAAGAGCAACTGGAGAGAAAAAAAAATTGCCTCAATTTCTCTTTGGCAACCAGTCAGTACAGTGTTCTCTCTCTCTGGTATCCCACCGGTCACCCTACCCAACATACAAACCGAGCTTTATAATCTACGTACTTAGAGTGCATGGGTAGTCTCATTTCACCATGAGGGGGAAATTTACTGGGAAAAGGTACGCAAAAATAACCCAATGAAGATCCATGAATTTATTAAATAAATATTAATTCGCTTTCCAATTTGTTCTCTCATAATGGCTTAAGCATAGACACATTAGGAAGAAATTTTCTCATTCATTAGGATTTAAGGATTAAAGTAGTTTCTAATAATTATGGTTAGTATTGATAACTTATTGTAAATTATGTTGCTCCATACCTGTTACTGTTCTTATTACCATTGATGCTGAAGGGGTCGTGTGTATTTATCGCATGCACCAAGTAAGACATCTGCAGCAGTACCAGGAAGCAGACAAAAAACAGTCCTGTTAGTTATTGATACATGGGATACACAAAAAAGTCGCTATGTTTACTACAGTACGCTGAGGTCGGTGGTCACTCTTGGGAGTTAGCATGGGCTGTTACCAAGCACCATGGCTTGTTGTAGTGTTTTAGAATCTCAGGTTCAAGTGTTGAAGAAGGAGATTCTACTTCTTCAGGAGGAAAATAGGAGGCTGAAGCTTCGCATAGATGAGTTTGGGAGCGAGAGTGAGAAGGATTTAGCTGGTAAGGAAGGAATGGTCACCAGCAGTGATAGTGGCAGCCGCTTTAAGTGGCAAGTGCTTCACAGTTCAGGAAGAAGGAAGATGAGAGTTAATAGAGAAGATGTGAAGGTAGGAAATAGATTCTCTGTTCTCCAAGATGAGTGTACTTCAGTGGTTAGTGAGGTTGAAGGTACCACTGATTCCCCTGCAAATCAAGGTAAGAATATTTTAATAGTAGGCGATTCTCAGGTAAGATATATGGACCGTGCATTTTGTAACAGAGACAGAAAGGTCAGACAGAGAGTTTGCCTTCCTGGAGGTGGTGTTGGTGACACAGTCAGCAGGTTGGATAATATTATGGCAGGTAATGGGAACAACCCAATTATCTGTCTTCGTGCTTGGGGTAATGTCATTGGGAAGGGCAGGAGAGAGGAGCTGCTGGATAAGTACAGGTCACCCATAGAAGTAGTTAGGTCTAAGGGAGGGATCCCAGTCATATGTAGCATCTTGCCTAGAAAGGGAGTGGGCAATGAATGGATGTCTAGGGCAATTGGTATAAATTGCTGGCTAGACAGGTACTCCAAGGAACTTGCAATCCCATTCATTGATAACTGGACCTTATTCTTTGGCAAACGTGATATGAATGCAAGGGATAAGTTCATCTCTCTGGGGATGGAGTGGTTGAACTGAGAGGGTAATTGATGACTTGTCTAGGAATTTAAACTGTTAGATTATAGGGTGTTTGTGGGAAACAATCAGCCTGCAGCATTAGGGATAAAAAAAGCAGTTATTACCGGGATACCTCAAGGATATGTTTAAAAGACAATATTCAAAAAAAAGATAGATGAGCTAAGATTACTTGCAAGTGCAGATAATATAGATATTGGTATAACAGAGACCTGGTTCAACCTGAAAGATAGAGAAATGCCTTCTGAGTGCAACATACAGGGTTATAAACTATTCCACACCGATAGGGTCAACAGGAAGGGTGGTGGTGTGGCGATGTTTGTCAGAGAAAATTTAAATTGTTGTCTTAGACATTTATATAAGAGTAGAAACATCGAATACAGAATCTGTTTTTGGGTACAGTTTCCCAAGGGACGTGACAAATTAATTTTGGGTGTTATTTATAGACCCCCAAACCTTGATAGGGAGGGCAGTAAGCTGTTATGGGACGAAATTCATAAGGCATCTAGATATGAAAATGTTGTGATAATTGAGATTTTAACTTTAGACAAAATTTATTGAACTAAAATAAAGAAATCTTTTATCAAATTTTGTACTTAAAAAACAGGAA
>NC_069406.1:82189244-82242411 GCF_026875155.1 Cherax quadricarinatus | reverse complement strand
AGTCCCCTCAGATCCAACCCTTCTCCTTGAAAAGCTTGTTCAAGGGGTTTTTTTGTCCATGATGCAATTTCAGGTCTAACAAGATGAACTCAAAAAGGTTTCAATCCGACAGGGTTTTTAGGAAGACACATTGCAACAGTTAACAACTTTATTCCGAAACGTTTCGCCTACACAGTAGGGTTCTTCAGTCGATACAGAAAGTAGGCAGGAACAGTAGAAGTGAAACGAGTAAAACTCCCTCACCCTTTAAAAACTGAATTTGAGGTTGTCAGTCCCCCCGGGGCCCGGAAAGTTCGTTCCATAGCAGGAAAATATCTGAAGATCAAGCGACAGTGCGGAATTTAAAAACTTCGGGAAAGGGGGGGTGCAGGGGATAGTAGTAGTATAGTAGGTAGTAAAAAGTATATGAGAGGCAACTGAGAGGTCTGTCCCCCTCAGATCCAACCTTCTCACTTGAAAAGCTTGTTCAAGGTGTTTTCTGTACCATGATGCCACGTGTTGCAGTGTCTAACAAGATGAACATCAAAATGGTATACAATACCGACAGGTTGTTAGGTAAGACACATATGCAACAGTTAGACAACTTTATTCCGAAACGTTTCGCCTACACAGTAGGCTTCTTCAGTCGAATACAGAAAGTAGGCAGGAACAGTAGAGATGTGAAGACGATGTAATCAGTCCATCACCCTTAAGTCGTAGAATTTGAGGTTGTCAGTCCCTCGGCCTGGAGAAGTTCAGTTCCATAGTCAGGAACTATCTGAAGATCAAGCGACAGTGCGGAGACTTAAATACTGTCGGAAGGAGAGGTGCAGGGTAGTAGTAGTAGTAGTAGTAGTAGTAGTAGTAATAGTAGTAGTGAGAGGCAACTGAGAGGTCATGTCCCTCTCAGATCCAACCCTTCTCACTTGAAAAGCTTGTTCAAGGTGTTTTCTGTACCATGATGCCACGTGTTGCAGTGTCTAACAAGATGAACATCAAAATGGTATACAATACCGACAGGTTGTTAGGTAAGACACATATGCAACAGTTAGACAACTTTATTCCGAAACGTTTCGCCTACACAGTAGGCTTCTTCAGTCGAATACAGAAAGTAGGCAGGAACAGTAGAGATGTGAAGACGATGTAATCAGTCCATCACCCTTAAAGTCGTAGAATTTGAGGTTGTCAGTCCCTCGGCCTGGAGAAGTTCAGTTCCATAGTCAGGAACTATCTGAAGATCAAGCGACAGTGCGGAGACTTAAATACTGTCGGAAGGAGAGGTGCAGGGTAGTAGTAGTAGTAGTAGTAGTAGTAGTAGTAGTAGTAGTAGTGAGAGGCAACTGAGAGGTCATGTCCCTCTCAGATCCAACCCTTCTCACTTGAAAAGCTTGTTCAAGTGTTTTCTGTACCATGATGCCACGTGTTGCAGTGTCTAACAAGATGAACATCAAAATGGTATACAATACCGACAGGTTGTTAGGTAAGACACATATGCAACAGTTAGACAACTTTATTCCGAAACGTTTCGCCTACACAGTAGGCTTCTTCAGTCGAATACAGAAAGTAGGCAGGAACAGTAGAGATGTGAAGACGTATGTAATCCCAGTCCATCAACCCTTAAAGTCGTAGAATTTGAGGTTGTCGTCCCTCGGCTGAAAGTTTCAGTTCCATAGCCAGGAACTATCGAAGATCAAGCGACAGTGCGGAGGACTTAAATTACTGTCGAAGGAGAGGTGCAGGGTAGTAGTATAGTAGTAGTAGTAGTAGTAATAGTGTAGGAGAGGGAACTGAGAGTCATGTCCTCTCAAAACCCAAACCTTCCACTTGAAAACTTTTCAGGTGTTTTCTGTACCCTGACCACGTGTTGCATGTCTAACAAGAGAACATCAAAATGTATACAATACCGACAGGTTTTAGGTAAGGGGGACATATGCACAGTTAGACAACTTTATTCCGAAACGTTCGCTACACATAGGCTTCTTCGTCGAATTTTCAGAATTGGCAGGAACAGTAGAGATTGAAGACCTCTCATTGCCTCTCACTACTACTATACACTACTACTACTTACACTATACCTGCACCTCTCTTCACAGTATTTGAGTCTCCCCACTGTCCGCTTGATCTTCAGAGTTCCCGACTATGGAACGAACTTCTCCAGGCCGAGGACTGGGCAACCTCAAATTCTACGACTTTAAGGGTGATGGACTAATACATCGTCTTCACATCTCTACTTTTCCTGCCTACTTTTGTATTCGACTGAAGAAACCCACTGTGTAGGCGAAACGTTTTGGAATAAAGTTGTCTAACTGTTGCATATGTGTCTTACCTAACAACCTGTCGGTATTGTATACCAAATTTTTATGTTCATCTTGTTAGACACTGCAACACGTGGCATCATGGTACAGAAAACACCTTGAACAAGCTTTTCAAGTGAGAAGGGTTGGATCTGAAGGGGACATGACCTCTCAGTTGCCTCTCACTACTACTATTACTACCCATACTTTCTACTACTACTACTACCCTGCACCTCTCCTTCCGACAGTATTTAAGTCTCCGCACTGTCGCTTGATCTTCAGATAGTTCCCGATATGGAACTGAACTTCTCCAGGCCGAGGGACTGACAACCTCAAATTCTACGACTTTAAGGGGGATGGACTGATTACATCGTCTTCACATCTCTACTGTTCCTGCCTACTTTCTGTATTCGACTGAAGAAGCCTACCCGTGTAGGCGAAACGTTTCGGAATAAAGTTGTCTAACTGTTGCATATGGTCTTACCTAACAACCTGTCGGTATTGTATACCATTTTGATGTTCATCTTGTTAGACACTGCAAACACGTGGGATCATGGTACGAAAACACTTGAACAAGCTTTTCAAGTGAGAAGGGTTGGATCGAGAGGGACATGACCTCTCAGTTGCCTCCACTACTACTAATTACTACTACTACTACTACTACTACTACTCCCTGCACCTCTCTTCCGACAGTATTTAAGTCTCCGCACTGTCGCTTGATCTTCAGATAGTTCCCTGACTATGGAACTGAACTTCTCCAGGCCGAGGGACTGACAACCTCAAATTCTACGACTTTAAGGGTGATGGACTGATTACATCGTCTTCACATCTCTACTGTTCCTGCCTACTTTCTGTATTCGACTGAAGAAGCCTACTGTGTAGGCGAAACGTTTCGGAATAAAGTTGTCTAACTGTTGCATATGTGTCTTACCTAACAACCTGTCGGTATTGTATACCATTTTGATGTTCATCTTGTTAGACACTGCAACACGTGGCATCATGGTACAGAAAACACCTTGAACAAGCTTTTCAAGTGAGAAGGGTTGGATCTGAGAGGGACATGACCTCTCAGTTGCCTCTCACTACTACTATTACTACTACTACTACTACTACTACTACTACCCTGCACCTCTCCTTCCGACAGTATTTAAGTCTCCGCACTGTCGCTTGATCTTCAGATAGTTCCTGACTATGGAACTGAACTTCTCCAGGCCGAGGGACTGACAACCTCAAATTCTACGACTTTAAGGGTGATGGACTGATTACATCGTCTTCACATCTCTACTGTTCCTGCCTACTTTCTGTATTCGACTGAAGAAGCCTACTGTGTAGGCGAAACGTTTCGGAATAAAGTTGTCTAACTGTTGCATATGTGTCTTACCTAACAACCTGTCGGTATTGTATACCATTTTGATGTTCAGGACTTGGAGTTGACGTCACGGGTGAGTGTGGCTCACTAGTGGAGTCAGACGTGACAATGGTAGTAAAAACATTGTTCAGTGAAGCATTTCTGATATCCAGCTGTAGTTATTTAGATATTTTATGATTTATAATATAAAAAAATAAAATGTTCATAAATAAAATATCCTCAGATAAGTTCCAGTTAAATCACATGACCATTAACAGCCGCATATGACAGAACTCGTCACAGGTGAACCAGTGGTTTCGAGAGAGAGCTGGTTCATTCGCTCTCGTCAACCATACTTGTCAGCAACTGTGATCAGTTTAGGGTTGGGTGAGGTAGTGCCCGCATGTGTGTGCTACAGTGCGTAATATTACGCGTTAAGTGCCAATGATACAGTGATTATAGCGTGAAATATAATGCACAACGTGTTACTGATATGTAGATAAAATCAAAAGGTAATTATAGTCCTGCAGTCTGTAGGATGTCACACGTTTTTTTAAATTCCAACTTTAAGTTTTTCGCTAATAACAGGAGAAGCCTCATCCGATATGCTTCTAATTTTCAACACCTGTGCACTGTACCTGAAGCCAGATTAATGGAATAATTAACACCTGCACGTCCCCTCTCACTCAAGGTACATCATGGATCCAGTAACTTGTAAAATTCTTAGTTATATAACTTCAAAAGTTCAAAAAAGATGCCTCTTAATTCGACGACGGCGGAAAGTGAAATTCAGGTGTGTAAGTGCAGAATTGACCGTTATATATAGTGCAAAAAAATTATTCCTAGTTTCGTCTTCTGAACTGCGTCAGTGTTTATTACCTGATTCAGCTTATGGCGTTGAAAGTACATATTAGATTTTGTTTTAGTGTGGAGAAATTTATTAATAATAAAAAAAATAGTTAATGTATCTTCCAGTCATTTTAAACTGTCATAACTGGAGAATTATTCTTCTGATCGGCTTCAAGTTGTCACCACTCGTGTGGTTCACTGATCGTATGATTCGCCCTCTTATTGGCTACCAGAAGTCACTCGTGTGGTTCACTGATCGTATGATTCGCCCTCTTATTGGCTACCAGAAGTCCCCATCTGCTAATTTTGTTGAAGAAAGAGTGAAATTTATTTACATTTAATAACTAAGTGATTCTTTTGATTAGCCAAAAATTATATAATGATGCATTCTGTATCAATGTTGATAATATATAAGTTTATTATTAGTGACTGCAAATTTGGAATGTAACTGAAATTGCCGAGAATCTTTCGAATTTACCAAGTTTATTAATTCTTCATTATAATGTAAAAACTGAAATCTTCTGATGGGAAGTATGTGTGTTTATTTGGTAATGTATCGATGCCAGTTAGTAATTTTTTAAAGAAAATTGATCTTTTTTACTAAAAAAAATATTTTCTTGTAGATGATTGTAGAGAATTTTTAATATACCTCTTCAAGGGGGGCTCCTTGGCGTGGTGAAGAGGCTCTTGGTCTGAGGAATTAGACCTATCGGTCTTCTTCCTCAGACCGAACCTAATTACCCCCCAATCTCCCCTCCCCTCCCCTATCCCATCCTCCCCATCCTCCCCTTTTTCCTTTCCTCCTCCTCCTCCCCACCCCTCCCTTTTGCCCTTCCTCTTTTGTCCTTTGGGATTTCTCCCACAGGCGCGCTAGTTCCTAGGTAGGGGAAAGGATACCGGGGTCCATCCCATTCCGTTGAGGTTCTTAGCGGTGGCGTAGTTTGCGGGGAAAATCGGGATCCCCGGGGATGCCCCGATCCCTTTTCCGGGTTATCCCGGAGAAACCCTTTGGGTGTTTTTCCGGGCGGAGTGTATTCGGGGAGCCCCCTTTGGGGATAGGGGGTGGGGGCCCGGGAAGGAGGTAGGCTTTGGGGCGGATACCCCCCCGGGCCCCGCCCTCTTTTTTTTGTCCACCGGGGTAGCTCGGCGGGTTGGGGTTTGGGCTATTCCCGGGATTTTTATTTTTCCTAGCGGGGGGGTAGGGTAGGGGCACGGGCCCAGCGCATCTGCGCTATTTTGCTTTTGTGAGGTCCTCTTGGGCGCGGAGGGAGATTTCGGGCCCCTTTTCTTTTCCTCCTGGGAACTATCCCCCCCCGGCCCCCCTTTTTTTTCTTTTTTTTTTTTATTTTCTTTTCTTTTTTTTCCTTTTTTTTTTTCCTTAAAATCAAAAAGAAAAAAGAAACCTAACCATGGCAGCCCTAGCCCCATGAACCTGGTCCCCCCGGGCCCCCTTTTTGAACCGCCCCCCTTTTCTGACCCCGCCTCGTTTTTGGGACCATTTCTTCAGACTTTCCCCCTCAGCGTCGGTACCTTTTGGGCCGGTGCTGTTTCCTAAACCTGCTTCGGGTACTGAGGCCTGGGGATTTGCCTCCTTCGATTTATCGGACCTTCGCTCCCCTGACTATTTTTTCCAGCCTCCCCCCTCTTTTGGTGCGGCAATTTTCAAACCCGCCGACCCGTTCCACGTCGGCCAACCCGGGTTCCCCCCCGCCTAAACCCCAACGAAAATTTTTCCCTTTGCCCCGGATACTTCCCCAAACCTTCTTTTTTAAAAAAAACGTCGACAGCCCCTTCCCCTACCTTTTCCCACGCTCATTTCCCGACTAAACAATGGACAAAATTTTCTTCATTTTACGCCCAACTTCCTCTACTGCCTATCTTTCTGCCCATAGTTTTGGAAGAAACTCCTACGCCATGTTGGAAAACTAATTTTTTTCCCTGCTCTTAAGAGCGGTACGGCAATTACCTACAGAATGCTCCCCAGGCTCATAAAGTTTCCTGGGCCTTTCCCATACGATACTTTTTCCTGCCCACTTTAAAAAACATCTTTTCCCCAATTCTTGTAGTGGTACCGCATTCTCCCCATAAAGTTCAACAAAATTTCCAGCCCTTGTGGCACTGACATTCTAGAACAGCTGGAACCCCAAAGGGACCCTCCCAACCCTAAAGGGTTTAGAAAATTCCCTTTTTTTCCTGCCCGTGGCGGGAACGATCCCCCTAGAAATTTGGGCTCTTTTTAATTTTTTGACCCCCCGGGGAACCCTCCACCCTCATTTTATATGCAGGACATGGGTTTACAATTTTCGAAAGGGTGATCCCTACACCACAACAGTGTAGAAAAGGCGGGCGTTTTTGGATCCAGCGAAATTTTCAGACCCAATCGCCAAATTCCCGTTGGGGTGCCGGGGGACCATTCAAATTCGCCCCTTCCCAATGATCTCCCTTTCCCTTTAACTGTCTTTGGAGGCTCCCCTCTTGGGTCTCCGCCGTTTTTCTGGTCTTTTTAAAAAACGAGGGGAAAAAATTTTTCCCTCAAAGAGACAGAAGGTCCCCCCCTTTTTTAAGCCATGGAGTTTCTCATCTCCCCCCCAAGGGAGACCCCACGTGTTTTTTTATTCCCGGGGTTTCAAAACGTCCCCCCATTTTCGGGTATCCAATCTTCTACACCCCCCTTTCTGTGGTTACCTCCCCCAAAATCACTCCTGAAATCTAACCCTTTTTTGCTGTCCCCGGCTCAGACGTCCCTACTTAAAACGCCCCCTTTCAAAATCTCGCTTTTTCGAGTTCTCTCTCAAAACCCCTCGGGTGTCGACGAGACCTCGTACGACCCTCCTCCCAATCGTCCCTCTCCCTTTCCAAAAGTAAAAAAAAAAAGGCCCCTTTAAACACCCCCCTACCCATCTTTCCACCTCCTCTTTTTAAACCCTCCCTGTCTCTTTTCCCGGGGTTTTTTCCCCCACGGGCCTCATTTTAACAAGTGTAGGGGTTCACCCCCCCTCTTCGAACGGTACCTTCCCCCCCTTTTCCCCCAAGTTTTTTTCCTTTTTCCTGCCCACCTCCCAGGTTCCCCCCTCTTTCCCCTGCCACGCTGCTCCAGTTCCCTCCCCATTTCGCCCCCCCTCCCTTTGGGAAAACAGCCAAATTTACATTTCCCAATTTTTTACTCTTTCCTTTCCCCCTACCTTTCCCAAATTTGTCCCCCATACAAACACCCTCTAAATTTCCCGAAAACTTTTTAAACTTGAATATTTTTTGCAGAGCCAAACCATCAAGGGGGACCCTGATCCCCCTTTCCCCGCCTTTCCCTTTTCCTTTGGCCCATCGGGCGCAACCCTTTTCTTCACAGGCACCTTTTTTCCTTCACTGCTTGAATTTTCCCACTCCCCTCCGAAAAGGGGTTTTTTCCCAAAAACCCTTCTAGCCCGTGGGAAACCCCTTTACCTGCGGATTTCAAGTATTTTAAAATCATTGCCAATAAAGGCCCCAAATTTAAGTGGAATATAGGGGCCTCAGGGGCAAGGGGGGTGAGTTTTCGATTTTTACTCCCCCCAGTTTCCCCCGGGTGGGGGTTTGCTTTACGGCCCCCAAAAATTCACTCTGCTTTTTACCCCCTCACATCTCGGGGCTTAATTTATTGTTTTCTTCAGACCTTTTTTCCTGAGGGGCCCTTTTAAAAAAAGGCCCCTTCTTCTCCGCACTGATATTCCGTACCATCAGCTATTTGTTCATACTTCCTGCATTACACAGCACCCTTTATCCATTTTCATAGGTGGTATACGCTCTTTTCCCTTTATACCCTCTCTCCTTTCGGGCTTTTTCTTTTCCCCGGTTTTTTCCCTTTCCCCTTTTTTCGTCATTCCCGGCCCCCGATTCTGTTCTTGGTGATTTTAATGCCCACCTTTCCCCCTGGGGGGGGGGGGTCCCCCCTGTGTTTTCCCGTGGAATTCATTTAGGGGGTTTTTCTTGCCACCCAACCCCCCCCTTTTTTTTTTAAATACGGGTTCTCCACCCTTTTTTTGATCCTGGGAAACTCATACTCTCTTTTGCATCGATCTCTAGCCCTGCCTTCCTCCGCCCCCATTAGACTTCCCCTTGGTCTGTTCTCTCGGATTTTACATGACAGTGATCTTTTCCCCAAATTCATTCTTACTTCCCCTTCATATTCGCCACCTTTCGCACCCCACGCTGGAAATTTTTAATTTCGGGCAAATTGGAACCCTTTTTCCCCACCTAACTGTTTTTAAAAAGGTTTTCCCTTTTTCGTCCCCCATCGAGGGGCTTTTTCACCTCTTCTCGTCCTCCGTTTTCACCGCAGCTTCTCATTTTATACCCCCCAAAAACCCCCCAGGCATTTTCAGAAAGCGTGCCTTGGGTTTGGGCTCCTGCTTGTGCCGTGCCCGTACGTTTGAAATGCGGTTTTCTTGGGGCAGGTACCGGGACAAAGAACCAAGAGCGATCCTTTATTTTTAAAAAAGGAAACCCTACGATTTGCCCCGCCGTGTCTTTCCGTGACGCTAAAAGACTTTCTGGCGGAAATTTTTCCCACCCTCACCTCTGTTCCCCCTTTTGAGTGGGGTCTGGAAAAAAGTACGAAAAAATGGGTGGTAAATTTCCCTGAAACCCGGGTTCCGGGTTTTGCCCGGGGTTTCCGGTGTTTTATATTTGCAAAAACCCACTAAATGTTTTCCAATGAAATTGGGGAACATCCCGGGCCGTATTTCTCAGGGACTTTTTTCTATGCCCCTCATTTCTTTCCTCAAAGTCTGCCCGAGAGTTTTGCACCCCCTTTGGGCTTTTTTTTCTCAGAGAAGAACAGTAAAGGGGCCTTTTTCCTTAAAGAACGGAGGCAAAACTCCCCAGCTTGTCGATCAAACGGCAGCTGGGCCCCCCACACTTTCCATCTACAACATTTACATCAGTCCCGCCCTCGCAGTTTCCCTTTTTTGCCTTTACAATCTTTTTGGTCACAAGGAAATTCTTCCCCAGCTGTAGAAAACCGCCTTGTTCTCCCTTTCCCCCAAACCGGCCCCTACGGGACATGAAACCTCCCCTTTCGTTTTTTTTTGCTCTTTTTCCCGTGGGAGTTTGCAAAGTAAGGGAAAGCCTAGTAAATAGACGTTTAGTGTGGATTTTAGAGACACAAAAACATCTCTCCCCTCGTCCCAAAATGGCTTTCGTAAGGGACGTTCTACCATAGACCCCCTTCCCACGCTTGGATACGTATGTTCGTTAAAGGGCCTTTTTCGAATAACCCCTCGGTTTTGCCATTTTTTTTTGACCTTTAGAAGGATATGACACAAATTGGAGGTTAATTTTTTTAGCCCAAAGCCCCCTCCAAAAGGCCTTTGAGGCAAATTACATCCTTTTCCCTTTAAAAACTTTTTTAAATGACAGGCATTTCCGTGTTGGGTTAATAATGTGCTCTCCCCGGGCTTTATCCAAGCTTGAAGGTCCCCCCCGGGATGTGTTCTAGCACAAAAACTTTTTTTCCTTGTTTTAATGATTTGGCCCCTAGTCTTCCCTCAAAATAATTTTGGGCATCACTAAAGGGTTTATGATTCGCTATTTTCCTGTTTCAGGCGCTGGGCTTTTCAAACCCCATTAAGTTTCTCTCCAACAAGCCCGTCGACAGGGGTTTTTAATTGGGCCCCCACCAAAGTGGGTTTAAAATTTTTCCCGCACTAAAACCCCCCAAATCAATTTCACTAATGCTCGTCATCTCCGATCACCTTTTTACCTCTAGGCCCCCCGTATCCCGGGAAAGTGAAAACCCGTCAAGTTTCTGGGCCTCCTCTTTGGGTTTGTAAAAGGTTTTTCCTGGAAAAATCAATTACCTTCTGAAGGCAACTTTTCCAGCCGGCTGGAAACCCTTTTTAAAACCCTTTCTCCCTCTTTCATGGGGGAAACTGATCGCGGAAACCCTCCTTCGGGCCACAAACCCCCCTTATTTTTTCGAAACTTGATTTTTGGGGGACCAGAAACTATTCAGCGGCCTCTTCCCGCTACTCTCTCTTTTTCCCTTTAAAACCCCCTTTATCACCCAAAGGGTTTGTTTTTTTTTGGGCCCTTTTTTTGGGGCTTTTTTTGCTCTTCCCCTGTCGAAAGCCCTAGGGGAAAAAAGCGAACGTTCCATCCTTTTCCAAACGCCGTTTATGCCCCATTGCCTGCGTAAATAGGGATCTTCATATTCTCCGCAATCCCTTTCCCTTTATGAATGGTCCCTGAAATTTGTTGACATTCTTTTTTTGTTCCCGCCCCCGTTTCCCCCCGTCCCTTCCTCTTCGCCTTTATTTGCTCTCGTTTTTCCCCTTCAACTACCACCTTTTTATGTACATGTACATCTCCTTTTCCCTACCCCCCCGGGAAGTTTTCCCGCCCGTTCGAGGCGTTCTTTCTCCCTCCCCCGCTCGAAAGCCCCCAAAGTCTACGGTTTTGCTTCCCCCTCTTTTTTCTTGACCACTTTCACCCCTCATTCTAAAGCCATTGCTGGGTACAAGGGTTGGGTGTAAATCCCTTTGACGGCATAGGATTCGCAGCCGGTTTTTTCCCCCCAGCCTCGTACAAGGGATTTTTTCTATCTTCGGCTGGGATTTTTTCTGGCTGAATTATATGGCCCTCCTTTCACCTTATCCGTATTTTATCTATGCCTGTGTCATTTTGTGGTTTTCAAAAAACTCCCTTAGTGCTTTACAGGCTATACAAAAATTTTTTTACACTCACCCCCTTTGTCCCCGTATCCAAAATTTGGGGTACACCGATCTTTACCAAGCATAAAAAATATTTTTTTTTGTTGGGGGGCCCCCGGGCATGTTTGGGCGTCAGGGCAATGAACAGGCAGACATGTGGGGCGGTCAGCAGTACATGACCTACCGTTTCTTATAGAGGGATTCCATTTACGGGCCCATTTTTTCTGCAATATCTTTTCCCACCTTACCCCCCTTTTGGCAACAACGTTGGTCTACTATGTCGGCAAAAAACTTCAATCTTTTTAAACCGAGTATAGGTTACTGGCCGTTTCTTACACCAGGTCGAGGTGGGAGATACTCTCTCCGTCTTTGCATTGGCCATCTCGTTTTACTCTGGATTCTCTGGAGGGGTCTTTCCTCTCGTGAGAATTCCCAAGCCCCCATTACAGTCGCCACTTTTCTTGGACTGCCCATTATCAACGAGCAGCAAAATTTACCTCGTCGTCGTCTTCGCTTGCTCTTTTCCTTTACCTTCCCTTCTCGCTGATGGCCCCCCTTTTTTCATGGACTCTCTCTTTGTTTTTTGACAAAAAACTGACTTACTTCCAAATTCTAAACCCTTTCAGCCCTTTCGCTTCAACCCCTTTGCTCCCCTACCCCGTCTACCCCCTCCCCCTGTTTTTGAAACCTGTATCACCCCCCCTCCTTCTGCCACCAATCCCCTGTTTCCCTTCCCTACCCTGCACGTGTGTAGCCCTTGTGGCTTACGCTTTTTTTTGTTATAATAATAATAATTTAATATAATAGAGAAAAAAAACTGTAAAACATTTTTTCCCAAAGCATTAAATTAGGTTTTTATCTAAGCTAGACTTAATACCCGGAACATTTAGGCAAATTTCTTCTAAAACTTTTCCCTCTCGAAAACGCTTATTCGATTAGCTTCAAAAATTTCGTCATGGTGTATTTATATAAAGGGAGATATGTGGAACGATTTGCTTCTATTTGGGCGCAGGTCAAAGGAGGTCATTTGCAGGTAAATAAAATTTTTTTTCAGTATATTTTTGGTTTGATACTGGGGAGAGGTTTTTGATCCAAAGGAAGGGATAATTCCACAAGAAATTGAACTAAAGCTCCATTTTAAATTCTTAAACCCCCAAATTTTTGCGCTCTTGGGTATTTCAATTTCTATGCAGTTTTAAGTGATCCTTTAAGACAAAGTTTTTTGCCCAACAGTGGCCTTTTTTAAGTCACAAACAATTATTGGGGGGGAAAACGGGGGGGATTTATAGTTTAAATTTAATATTAAATCTCATCTATATTTTTTAACCTTTACCCTTCTATTAAATTTATAGACTTCTATTTCATTTTTTAGTATCCCATAAAAATTTTTGGCAAATTTACTATTTTATAAACCCTTTCCTTTTTTTTTAAAAAAACATATTCCCCTTCTTCTATTTTTTCTCTTTAAAAATTTTAATTCGAAAAATTTCACCAAAAAATTCCCTTTATCTCCGGGCCCCTCCCTTTTACGAAATAGTGTTGGAGGTCGCTTGATGTTTTGCTCACGTGTAATTTGTTGCAGTCATTACAAGGGATTATGTATACCCCTATGCAGATCTAATATGGCTTATCTTCTTGCTGTGTAAGTGCAAGTTTTATTTCTCTGTAATAAGTGAATAAGGCGTTTAGAGGTCAGCTTTAAAACAATAATGCTGATGTGTTGTCGTTGAAGAATACTTTGCCCAGATTTTTATATTGGTTAAGTTTTAAACTGCCATTTTTTTTAATAAAGTTGGTTTTCGTGAATGCCTTTGTCCATCATAAACAGTTTAATGTTTGGTTCTATCCTGTTAACATAGTTTAATGTGATGAGTGTGTATTCACTAGAGACCTTTATTTAAAATAATTAAGTTCCCTCAGCTTAAATAAAATTTTATTATTTTCTAAATTGTCTATTTTTTTTTGTCAGAAATTTGGAAAGTTTAAACACTGTTTTTCATGTGATAATCTGGCAAGCTATTGTCTTGACAGTGAATCTTCTGAGCAATTCAGCCTTATTTGCTCATGTATTTTAAGACATTAGTGTCTTTGAAGGTTTGAATTAAGTTTGGTTTGTCTGTGGTCTGAACTGCCTCTTTACTGAAGACTTTTGAACATTAGAATCTGATTACCTTTAAATGTTAATTCTGTGTCACTTCAAATCTTCAACGTTAATATTTAACTGCATTATAGACTTGTGCAACATTTCGCATTATTCCAGTTGTGTGCAGTGATGCACAGCAGACTGGATTTTTTTGCTACTGGGGGATGCATTTCTCGGATTGCTAAACTGCTTAAATGCATCTAGTTTATTATGCATTAATGTTGTATACATACATATTTGAATTTGACAAAAAATACATTTCACTAGTGGAACACAGAATATGAATATACAGAGGTTCTTGAATTAATGAATTCTGAGCCAATATGTTTTTTACACCTAGGTGTTTTATTCCGTATTTTTTTCCTAATTAACTACGAAGTGCAGTGGAGATATATTTTGTCTTCGGGAAAAGGCTTTTTATATAACCTTTTGTAAAGAATAAAAAAACATCGTGTCTGGAACAATACACAAAACAGGCTCATAGGAGATTGAAACTTATGATGTTTCGGTCCGACTTATGATCTTAACAAGTCATAAAGAGAAGTGAGAATGGCTGATGAGGATGATCAGTCCCTCAGCCTGAAATCGATGTAATCAGTTTTTAAGCCCCTTCTTCGCATATAAGTTGTATTCTTCTCACGATTGACGGTATGATTACATCGACTCCAAGCTGAGGGACAGATTACCTTAAGCTCCTTCTGTTCTTCATTCTTTTTAGTATTGGACTGATGAAGCCAGTGTTGGAGGAAGTTTCCAGAATAAAGATACCCAAGTATTGCAAATGTTTCTAATTTATCATGTGATGTACCGTTTACAGCCCTCTGGCAGGGCAATCCTTTCAGACTGGCAGGGTGAGCTTTCTTTGGGTCAAGTGGGTCGAGGTACTGTTGCAGTAGGATTCCAGGTTAGATCTTTATCCAAAGTCCGGTGTTCTCGGTTGCATTAGGCTTTACTCTCTTAAAAAACTCTACCTCACTGCCGCCACTACCGGCGTTCGGGCCGCAGCCAGAGCTGATGTAAATATATTCACCAGGAACGAAGTCCAGAAAAGGTCTACCAGATGGTGACGTGTCACTGGCTCCCGAAGGAGTATCGGAGATTGTACAAGTGATGTACCGTTTACAGTTTTTTGGCAGGGGTAGCCCTAACACAAGTGCACAGTGAGTTGTCCTTGGGTCACGTGAAGTATCATTTGCAGCTCTATGGCGAGGGCAACCCTTTGAGAAGGACACGGTGAGCCTTCTTTAGCCCAAACAGTGTAGCAGTTAGCTATAATTGTCGTAGACGCTCTATAACTGGAGTACAAAACGTCTTAGTTCAAGTAGTGCCTTAGGTCTGGTGTGTATGATGGTGTGAGTCATCTCTAACACAACAGCCTCGTCTGCTACCTTCCCCACTCACAAAGAGCTCGTAGGACGTAGCAGAGATGATGGAGCAGGAATCAGGGTTAAATCACTGGTGTATATGTATATCGGGTCCTATGTTCTCCCTGGTATAAGGATCTCATCTCGTGAAAGCTCTCATCATTTAAGCCATTCCTCCTTTGTTACTCGGGCCACAACCCTAGTGACAAAGGCTCATAGGATGTCTGGTGCCTGTGGTGAAAAGTTAAGGATGGGGGGGAGGGGCAGTAGCGGAATGTATGCAAGACAATGCGGGGAAGCGAGCAACAAAAAAAGGAGTGAAGAGCGGGGTTAGGGGGTAGTAGTAGTCGTAATACTTATGTGCATTGTGTAATAGAAAAAAAATAGTAGCAGTAATAATGGAAGTAGTCTAAACAGGACAAATCCACTTGGAAGGAGGGGGGGGGAAGCATAAGACGAAATCCATACAAGAGGAAAACAGGAAGGCAATAAAAATATAAGGAATAGTTAAGGGGTACGGAAAGAAAACGAAGGTCAAGTTAATTAAGTCATGAGTGTTTTGAAGTTTAGAGCATCAGTAAAGTGAAAAAGCTTGGATTAAGATTCATATCATCAATGTTATGTATTAGTGATGCCTCAACAAGAGGTATTATAAATTCACTTATGTAAATGAAACGTTTAAGCAAGAGTGACACTGTCTCCTTTAATAAATGTCCTGGACTGTACATAAGTTCTGTTTTCCACATCTGGTCGTCACCAGTTTACTATTTATTTCAAAAAAGTGTTAGCCTTGCCGACACTAGAAATGCTCTTTTCTGTCATGTTAGAGATCACTGTCAACTGGTCCTCTGCTATCCTTTACAGACGCCATCTTGTTGAAGAATAACATAACATTACAAACATTAATCATAATCTAGTACTGGTTCTCTGTAATTTCCCATGTTTCTCATTACATTCTCAAATGCTCTAAACTTCAGAAAACTCGTGACTTAGCATGGCCTTTGTATTCTCTCCTTATTTCTTCATCATTCATTTATTTTTCTTGTCATCTGCTTGCGTGGGCTCTGTCAAATGTTATACTCGTAAATTCGTCTCCTAGTGCAGGTTATTGGTGAACAGTCTTACCTGATGTTACACTGCCTAACCATACATAGATTTTTACGACCGGTCTAGGTTATGATAAGATTTTTTTCGGATTTTTAGCCCCGGAGGGTTAGCCACCCAGGATAACCCAAGAAAGTCAGTGCGTCATCGAGGACTGTCTGTCTTATTTCCATTGGGGTCCTCAATCTTGTCCCCCAGGATGCGAGCCACACCAGTCTACTAACACCCAGGTACATATTTGCTGCTAGGTGAACATGACAACAGGTGTAAGGAAACACGTCGAAATGTTTCCACCCCACAGGGAATCGAACCCGGGAACTCCGTGTGTGAAGCTAGAGCTTTAGCCACCGGAGGTTTGGGAAATAAAGTTCACAAGGGTGCATATTATTATGCACATTTTACAGAAAGTATTCTTCATGCTAGTGACTAACGAGCAAATTAAAGCCTCGGCAGACTAGGGTAGGCACAAGTTTTGTTAGTAAGATAATCTTGGTTATGTAAACAGTTAAATTTATCCGTGATAATAATGTCACCTGAAATTTAAATATTTGGCCAAAATGGTCTGATGATGCGTTGGCGACTTCGTTGGAGCACCAGGTAGGGCCATTGATGGCGGGCCCCTCAAGGATGGTTTCTTGACGCTGGTGAGGGGCTCTTGCTCTAGGGAATTGGATCTGTGCTCCGGTTCCCTGAATTGAGCCTGAACACCTTCCATCCCCCCCCCCCTCACATGAGCTGCATAATCCTACGAGTTTAGCTCTTCCCTGTGATTATAATACGTGAAGGCTACAATCCAGGGAGGAATTATGGATGGTATGAGAATACCGCAAAGTTTTAGTTTAGTTAAAAGCAGTAATTGATTTTTTATACAGATGGTTAGCTTGCTCAACATGCTTTATCATATTTGATAGATCACAGCTAGTAGCACAATTTATAGGCTGCTGAGGAAAATATAAGTTAACCCTAGAAAATAAGCAAATACTTGAGAAAAATGAACATTTTTGATAAGTGAAGTACTAATCAATCTTCATCCTTATTTTTAGAAAAAGGTGCCATAACAAGCATAACCTAAAGGTAAGTATACCTTTGCATAATTTTCCTCAAGAAGCGCCGCCTCCGTCATCTAAACCTTTTTTTCTTCCATTCGTGACCTCGCCGGAAAAAAAAAACTCAGAAGAAGCAGGTGCCTTAAATTCCATGCAGTGGATAGAAGATATACGTAGGAGAAACCGCAATAAGCTTAAGTAAATGCGTCAGCCAGTATAAATACGAAGTTTAAACTGATAAGAACAATTTGTGTCCATCTTAGGAAGTCTTCTATTATCTGGTGAGCTTTGATGACTTAAAATTCTTAATAAAAGAAGGGGATCATAACACAATAACACAAAACTAAGGCATCTTCCAGTTGACAAGACCCTTGTTGATAAAGATATCGAACTAGCTATACTGCGGAGAACTATTACTACTACTACCGCTACAACTGCTAGCACTACTCAATATGACGAGGCCTCGAGTGTCGATGACATCGACATTTTTTTTTTTTTATCTTTGAGAACTTCGTTAAGATACCCGTGGGTCTGCTGTTGATAGCACCCAAGCCTTACATAGTGAGGGTTTGTGGTTCGATCTGCGGCACCTGCTGTCCCTTTTCATCTAGCAGTCACTATGTACCTAGGTGTTACTGACCGTTTTGCGTGATATATCAGGGAAAGATAGTTTACATTAGATAGCGCTGGGATTTGAAATAAGCTTAGGTGAGCTAACTTTTACCCTTTAAAATTTGTGTAAAAAAATGCTGTATTCATTTGATACATTTCTTCAACAACTGTAGCTTCTCAATGCATGTGTCAATTACCTCACAACCAGCAGTGGTATTAGTGTGCATATATTGAATCTTGTATATCTTTAAAATATCTTTAGTTAGCCAATGACTAATTCCAAATTAAAGGTAGCAAGGTAGATATTGCAATCTCATTTACGAAATATCCTCAGCTCATTAAGCGCCACCTGCCTTTTGTCCTTAAACGTAGTAGTCTCTCTCGTTCCCTTCGTGCTCATTTCAGAACTCTAGGCATTATATTTTGTGGTGTAAATTCTGATGACCAGATATTTCTTAAGCTGTGATGAAAGTTTTTGCCGAAAATGCCGACTAAAGTACCCAATGCACTGCACTAAAATAGTTAAGGGACTCCTCCTTGACCTAATTGACATGATTAAAAGCGTTGCCCGAGTTCCATCAGTGCAAACACCAATTAACTAATGAATAAATCGTCTCTTCTCCCATGGTTTCCTTTCCGATTGATGGTGAGACAACTAATTGCTGGGAGCTCTGAACAATGTGGTTTCATCCCACTGGAGATAAGACGTTCACAAATTGAACATAAAGGTCCAGCGGTGTTTCACCAGTCTACTTATATTATAAATTGTTAAGTAGCACAGTCAAATGTGAGTATTTTGGCATCACAATTTGTGCAATTTGTGCATAGCTAAATTGGTGCACTTTTGCAGAATTACTTTTGTTTTTAATTTCGCAAAGCAAGCCATTATTGCCACTGTTTTAATAGCATTTTCGACCGATCTTCCTGGCTCTCCATCTTTTCGTTTTATTAAATGTTGACTCCACGCCGTCGCCGTGTATTCTAATATTGATCTGATTTATATGTTGCTTCCATAATACTTCTAAAGATTAATGAACATAATGCCTTCAGTGATCGCCGAAGACAGAATTCGGTTTCTCTGGGGATCGGTTTTTGTACAACTGGAACTGTTATATAATAGCAGTGTTTCACACTTTTCTTTAGTAATTACCTAAAATTTACAATGAATTTGTGGATTTTGTGAATTAACGGTTACTATTTCATTTTCTAATCTTATACTCTCAGTATAATGAACAAATGAACTAGTGAGTGAATCTAGATTTCATATGGCACTTATTTTGAATATGGTCAAATTATAGAATAATTCCTGGCATGTGGAAAGTGATGAAGAAATTATTGACTGTTGCAGGGAAGGCGTCAGCCGGTCCAGCCTCCAGCAACACTTGATTACGAAGCCTTGGTTGCTCCAGCGTGACTCGCATCCAGGCGGGTGTGTCAAATGAAATCCTTGCAATAGTTAATATAAAATGATTGATATTTAGGTCTTGATGGTAGAACGAAATGATTAATATAAATTTCCCTGTTTTCCTTTATAGGTAAGTGTGGATTACTGCTCGTCGTCGGGCAACTACCACACCGCATGACAGGTATGTCTATACTCCAACTTGAAATACACCTAACCAAGGAACACAATGTTGCTAACTGCTAGCTGTATCAGTGCTTGGCAATTATTGTTAGTGTGACTTCTGAAAAGTTATATTTTGAGACTTGTGGGATATGCAGTATGCTCCAGCTACAGCTCAGGTGATCGTGGTTGCCCGGATCACATGCGTCTACATCAGAGTAACAGTAGCCACCGGGAATTATTTAAGGTGTGCAGGATTAGGACGGTCAGTAAACAGACAATGTAATGATCAGCAATGCAGTAAATTTGCAGTTACGTAGCAGAGAACAGCAAAGCGTAAACCAATAGCGTTAATGATAATTTAATGATAATTTATAATTGCGTTTAATGATAATTTAATGATATTTATAATTGCTTTTAATGATAATTTAGAATTGCCAGCACAGCTTTTTTTTTTTCTTTTTTCATTTTCTGCATTTGTCATTACTGTAGTGATACAGCCTCGTGCAAACCTAGCAAGGCGAGGAAAGAAACCGAGAATTTTGAGGCCTAAGAAAATGAAAATATCAACAAATTGTTTATATCAGCGATATGTTTTAGATTTATATTGATTTAAGTTTATGTGCCCCTCCAGGGAGGTTCCTTGACGCTGGTGAGGGGCTCTTGATCTAGGGAATTGGATCTGTGTTGTTGTTCCCTCAATTGAGCCTGAATGCCTCCCATCTCCCCCTCCCCCCAACATGCGCTGTATAATCCTACGGGTGTAGTGCTCCCCAATGATTATAATTTAAGTGATCACTGAGAATATTATAGCAATACGAAGTGAATTTGTGTATTAGCTGGCTATTTGATGGGTTAAGTGGAAATGTTATTTAAGCCTTAGCTGACGTATTCATGAGAAAATTTTGTGATTATTTTATTCGCAGACGATTTTAGCTGGAGGACACTTGAATGCAGCTTTTGTAGCTTGAAATCTAAATACTGAATAGTCATTTGGAACAATCATTTATAGGAATATTTTTCAATGACGACTTAGCCATATTACATCTACACTGAAAATTAAAAATAGCTTTAGCCGCCGAGGATACCAAATCATCGTTATCCTCGCTCTTGATGAAGTTGTGGAATTTCGTGAGGATGAGGCTGGAGTGGCGGGGGGGGAAGTAAGGTTGTTTGATGATTACTTTCGTAAAGAGTAAACATTGAATGAAATGTTTATTTATTTTAATAGAGTAGCAAAGGACGTTCTGTACTAGCATGCACAACCACCAGTAATAAACAAAATTGCCATCAATAACAATACTAGAAATAATCCCCGTGAATGGGCTTACCAAAAGTGTTTTATATTTTCCGTTCATTTTGACACATCGTACAGACTGACAAGGCCTAATTTCATACGTAATTTCTCTCACATTTGTAGTTAGTTTCCAGTTTTTACAGAACATGTAGGAATGGTGTGAGGGAATACACAGTTGACCCTTGAACAACGCAGGGATTATAAGGGCGCCGATTTCTCCGCTCAGTCGAAAATCCGCGTATAACCAATGACTCCTCGAAAACTTAACTAACGGTCTACTGTTGACCGGAAGCCTTCAATAACATAAACAGTCAACCAACATATATTTTTATATGTATTATGTACTATATTTTTACAATACAATAAGCTTGAGAAAAGTAAATGTTATTAAGAAAATCACAAGAAAGAGAAAATACATTTACACTACTGTAATATATTAATCGATACCCCAAGTTTACGTCGTCTGTTTACAAGATGATTCATCAGTCAGTAACTTTATCAATATTGTCTTATATGACACGCAACACTGTATATATTACACGTATTACTAACACTACCTGGAGTTTACCTGGAGAGAGAGTTCCGGGGGTCAACGCCTCCGCGGGCCGGTCTGTGTCCAGGCCTCATGGTGGATCAGGGCCTGATCAACCAGACTGTTACTGCTGGCTGCACGCAATCCAACATACGAACCACAGCTCGGCTGGTCATGTACCAACTTTAGGTGCTTGTCCGGTGCCTGCTTGAAGACAGCCAGGGGTCTACTGGTAATCTACCTTATGTATGCTGGGAGGCAGCTGAACAGCCTTGTGCCCCTGACACTTGCTGTGTTCTCTTACCGTGCTAGTGACACCCCTGCTTTTCTTTGAGGGGATGTTGCATCGTCTGCCGAGTCTTTTGCTGTCGTTGGGAGTGATTTTCATGTGCAAGTTTGGTACTAGTCCCTCTAGGATTTTCCAGGTGTATATAATCATGTATCTCTCCCGCCTGTGTTCCAGACTTCATAAATGAAATGACAATGTGAAAATGAAATTCGTATTTATTCATGATTTAATATTACATCTTTACGAATGTTTACATTTCTCTCGACTGCGAATGGAATATGTACGATGTGTAATTGTTTGAGTAAACTTTGTTAATCTTTTACTGATTTTTTTTAATAGATTTCTGTATATTCTATGGTAGTAAATAAAAAAAATAGACCAGTTATACATATATGCATTTAAGGCATACCTAACATTTTCTTCTTTTATTTTCTGTCTCATATCTCGAAAGAAATTTTCCAATATAATTATTGCAAAGAAAATCCGCGCATAAGTGGACCCGCGCACTTCAGAGTACTCCCTTTTCTTGATATTTTTTTTCATCGTGGCTGCTAGGGATATTAAGATGGGAGGGTTGTGTTCGTTGATGATCTGGATTCATTGGGCAACAGAACTGTCTCTTGTGAAAAAATATACATAATGCTGTCCAGTGGCACACCTAAGGTATGGCAGGTATGGTGCATGCCTCGGGCGCCACTTGCTATTAATGATTTGGCCTCTAGGCTTCCATCAAATATTTGGTCATCACTCTATGTTGATGACTTCGCTATTGCCTGTGCAGGCGCTGACTGTCACCTTATTACAGTTTCTCTCCAGCATGCAGTCGACCGTGTTTCCAATTGGGCCACCACACGTGGGTTTAAATTTTCCAGCACTAAAACCCACCAAATTACTTTCACTAGACGCTCTGTCATCTCCGATCATCCTTTGTACCTCTATGGCTCCCGTATCCCTGAACGTGATAGTCAAGTTTCTGGACCTCCTCTTTGATCGTAGGTTATCCTGGAAACCTCACATTACCTCTCTGAAGGCAACTTGTCACAGCCGGCTGAACCTTCTTAAAACCCTTGCCCATCTATCATGGGGAGCTGATCGTCGAACCCTCCTTCGCCTACATTCCACCCTTATTTTATCGAACTTGATTATGGTGACCAGATCTATTCAGCGGCATCTCCTGCTACTCTCTCTAACCTTAACCCCATTCATCACCAAGGATTACGTTTATGCCTTGGTGCTTTTCACTCTTCCCCTGTCGAGAGCCTCTATGCAGAAGCGAACGTTCCATCCTTATCCGATCGCCGTGATGCCCATTGCCTTCGCTACTATGTACGCAATCATGATCTCCGCAATCCTTCCATTTATAGAATGGTCACTGATATTAGTAGACATTATTTGTTCGCCGCCCCTGTTTACTCCGTCCCTTCTCTCTTCGCCTTCATTCGCTCTTCTCTTCATTTACCACCTTTCTATGTTCATGTAGCATCTCACTTTTCCCTACCCCTCTGGGAAGTTCCAGCTGTTCGAGTCTGTTCTTTCTCTCTCCCTTGCTCGAAAGCCCAACTGTCTACGGTCGCTTCCCGCTCTCTTTTTCTTGACCACTTTCACTCTCATTCTCATGCCATTGCTGTGTACACAGATGGCTCTAAGTCTTCTGACGGCGTAGGATTCGCAGCACTGTTTCCGGACAGCGTCGTACGAGGGCATTTACTATCTTCGGCTCGTATTTTTACTGCTGAATTGTATGCCATTTTTGCAGCACTTATCCGTATTGCATCTATGCCTGTGTCATCATTTGTGGTTGTCTCAGACTCCCTTAGTGCTTTACAGGCTATACAGAAATTTGATACACCTCACCCCTTAGTCCTCCCTATCCAACTTTGGCTACGCCGCATCTTTACCAAGCATAAAGATAATGTTTTTTGTTGGGTCCCTGGTCATGTTGACGTACAGGGCAATGAACAGGCAGACACTGCTGCGCGGTCAGAAGTACATAACCTACCAGTTTCATATAGAGGTATTCCATTTACGGACTATTTTGCTGCAATATCTTCCCACCTTCACACCCGTTGGCAACACCGTTGATCTACTATGCTTGGCAACAAACTTCAATCTATTAAACCAAGTATAGGTTACTGGCCGTCTTCTTATCACCAGTGTAGAGGTTGGGAGACTACTCTGTCCCGTCTTCGCATTGGCCATACTCCTCTTACTCATGGATATCTCATGGAGAGGCGCCCTGCTCCTCTCTGTGAGAATTGCCATGCTCCATTATCAGTCAGCCACATTCTGTTGGACTGCCCACTTTATCAACGAGCACGCAGAATTTACCTCCGTCGTAGTCTTCGCTCCGCTGCTCTCTCTTTACCTTCCCTTCTCGCTGATGGACCCACCTTTCATCCAGACACTCTCATTGACTTTTTGACAACAACTGACTGACTTCACAAATTCTGATACCTTCAGCCCTTTCTACTTCAATCTCTTGCTACCCTCTACCCCTGTACTATCCCCTGCCCCGCTGTTTTCTGTAACCTACTGATCATCCCTCCTCCCTTCTACCATCCAATACCCTCGCTTCCTTCCCTACCCTGCAGCGCTGTATAGCCCTTGTGGCTTAGCGCTTCTTTTTGATAATAACAATATATTAATTTCAGACAAACCATCCTCGAATAGTAAAAAAATATTCATATGTATGATATGTCTTTGGTTATCATGAGTGAGAAGCACTAGTATGCACTAGAAGCACTTGTGTAAATTATTAAGTAAAAATAGTGCTGGGAGCTACATGACAACATTCCTCACAGTACCATTGCTTAGTGCCAACTGGCAAAGCCTGTGAATTTTTCTCTTGTTAAAAGTTTTAGTTCCTTGTTCATAACATTGTGTAAGAAAACCATGAAACGTTTCTTGACGAAGGAAAGGGGAACTGAAGGACAGAAGAGACGAGAGTTGAAGGCGGAGGAATCTAAGAAGTCAAGATAGTTCTTCACGACCTTCTTTGAAAAGCCAAGAACAAACTGTTCAGCATGTTCCATTGAGTCGCCTGCACCTGTTACAAGTTTGTTAGAATTGAAGGTGGATCAAGTACAAATGTGTCACAAGCCGAGGAGGAAATCATATTAGATAAATCCGAGTAAAACAAGATTAGAAGTAAGACTGCCAGAAAGAACGTGGACATGACATGAGGGTAAGATACTGGTGGTGAGGCTAAGTTTATTGTCGAGATTTTACCTGACGAGATTGAACTTGATACTAAGACTAGTGAAACGGATGTTGTCAAAGCGCCTCGATCTGTCTTACCAGAAATGACTTAACATGATAATGGACTTCTCATGTTCGACAACGATACTGGAAGAGCAATTCTGCCTAACACGTTGAGGAAAGATATGAAGCTAAGTTCGAATTATTTCCAGAACAGTGATGGCCCTTTCCTATAAACAAATAACTGCTTAGTGAACAAAATTTGGTTTAGAAGGAAACTGGAAGATGGTCGTGATGAAAAAGTAACTCGCTCATGGTTGGTCTATTCCCATTCTAAATGTCTGTATTTTTTATCTCTTGACTTCTCTGTTCCCGTCAATCCTTATTGGAGCAGGAAAGTGAATTCAACCGGTGGAAAGTGCCTGGAAGGATTAATTTTCATAAAAATGCTAAGAATCGTCGGGAGTGCTTCACACAGTGGAGAGATATGGAAACAAATTTAGCTGAAAACAGAGATAGTTATTGACGCGTAATGTCTTGAGAATCCTTCACTGAATAAAATTTCTTGCGACTCAGAACCTAGCTTTGCGAGGACACAAGGAGTCACTTAAGCTGGACGATGACTCCAGTGTGGGAAATTTCTTTGGCTTACTGAAATTACTGGTCATCTTTGACCCTATCATAAAAGAACACCTCACTCATGCGGAAATTAATCCTGGATCCACGTCTTTGTATGGAGCCTTCCTCTATTAAATGCTTCATCGAGGTTTTTCCGTTTCGTGGTCACCCTGAGGCTTAATTAGGTTTTTCCTGGTATCTGCGTCTCCAACTGTCAATTATACTCTATTGCACCTGCTTTCCTATCTAAAACAGTTTATCCCTGTATATGTTATCCATTATTGGTTTAAGAATTAGCTTTCAAACGGATCTGTTAAGTGTGATAAATGGTTTTGAAAACCGACACGTTGAAGAATGAGACACCTATGAAACATATTGGAATCTTGAATGAGGAAACGTTTCGCCACACTGGCTTCATCAGTCCAGTACAAAGAAAAATGATGAAAATATGTAAGAGCAGTAGTTAGAGGTAATCAGTCCCTCAGCCTGGAATCGATGTGTTCAGTCCTCTTCAAGGGGGGCTCCTTGGCGTGGTGAAGAGGCTCTTGGTTTGAGGAATTAGACCTGTTGGTCTCCTTCCTCAGACCGAACCTAATTATCCCCCAATACCCCCTTCCCTATCCCATCTTCCCCATCCTCCCTTTTTCCTTTCCTCCTCATCCCCCCCCCGTCCCTCCCTTATTCCCTTCCTCTTTTTGGCCTTCTTCCCACAGGTCTACTGGTTTCTAGGTAGGGGAAAGGGTACCTGGGTCAATCCCATTCCGTTGAAGATCTTGGCGGTGGTGTAGCTTGCCGTGGAATTTGGATCGCCTGGGGATATCCCTTTGCCTCTCCGGTCTTCCGGGGGGTGGCTTTGGGTCGTCCAAATTGCCAAAGGGGGCTACGAGACGGACGGGAATACGTAGTAGAAGTATGAATAGGAAAGTGATCACTGTCGTGCAAATCTTGGAGAACAGACCAAGCATAATCAAGGCAATTGACGAGGAGCAGCTAGAAAGATCGATGCAAGAGAGACTGAGTGCGAGAGTCAAAATAGGTATGTATGTATAATGCTCGCCAAGACCGTAGTCCTGGCACGGGTCTCAATCTTGAGATGACCCGTCTCTGGCTCCCGAGGGAGAAAGGTTTCTACAATGATGCGACGTATGCTACTCAAGCACTCTTCTGGTCAGTTCAACTGGTGCATCTCACAAGCGACAACACTATATGTACTCCTAACTATGGACACTAGCGAGGAGGAGGATATGTCGTTATCACGGGTAACAGCTTGTCTGGTTCGTTGACTCCATGGTACACTAGAGTGGCCGCAGTCATCTCTGGGTTCTCTTCGGGAGGGAATATCACTCCTAGTTGCCTGCGGAGTGTGTCAGTAACTTCGCACTCCAGAAGATAGTGTGTTAGGGGCTGCTGGACAACGTGCCGACAGTACCTGGAGGGAATTCCGGGGATCAACGTCCCCGCGGCCCGGTCCACGACCAGGCCTCCCGGTGGATCAGGGCCTGATCAACGAGGCTGTACTGCTGGACGGCCACGTAATCCAACGTACGAGCCACAGCCCGGCTGATCCGGCACCGTCTTCAGGTATCTGTCCAGCTCCCTCTTGAAGGACAACCAGGGGTCTTCCCGTAAACCCCCTTATTGGGGTGGGAGGGCTGTTGAACAGTTTTGGGGCCCCCGGGACACTTACTGTGTTTTCTCTTAGTGTACCAGTGACGCCCCTACTTTTCACTGGGGTATGTTGCGTCGCCTGCCAAGTCTTTTGCTTTCGTATGGAGTGATTGCTGTGTGCATATCAGGGACCAGTCCCTCCAGAAACTTCCAGGTGTAGATTATGATATCTCTCTCTCGCCTGCGCTCTAGTGAGTACAAGTCAAGTGCTTCCAGGCGCTCCCAGTAGTTAAGGTGTTTGATGGAACTTATACATGCAATAAAGGTTCTCTGTACATTCTCTAGCTCTGCAATTTCACCTGCCTTGAATGGGGATGTTAATGTACAGCAGTATTCCAGCCTAGAAAGAATAATTTAAATTAAAAAGGATCATTGGCTTAGCATCTCTTGTCTTGAATGTTCTCATTATCCATCCTATCAGTTTCCTAGCAGGTGTGATAGTGGCATTGTTGTGATCCTTGAAGGTGAGATCCTATGACATTACCACTCCCAGGTCTCTCACATTACTTTTCCTCTATTGTGTGATTGGAGTTTGTAGTATATCAGTTCTAGTTATTATTTCTCCAGTTTTCCATAACGGGGGTAGTTGGAATTTGTCTTCATTGAACATCATATTGTTCTCCGTTGCCCATTGGAAAACTTGGTTTATATCTTCTTGGAGGTTAACAGTGTCCTCAATGGATGACACCCCATGCAGTTCCTAGTATCGTCTGCAAAAGATGATACAGCGCTGTGGTTTACTCTCTGTCTATGTCGATATGAGAAAAAGGGAACAGGATAGGTGCGAGTACTGTGCCTTTGGGTGGACAGAGCTCTTCACATGGCAGCATCTGATTTAACTCTGTTTACCACACTTTTTGTGTGCGATTGGTTAGAAAGTTGAAGATCCATCTCCCCTACTTTGCCGGTTATCCCTTTAGCCACGCATTTTTTGTGCTATTACACCATGGTCGCACTTGTCAAAGGCTTTTGCAAAGTCTGGTATACTACATCCGCATTCTGTTTGTTTTCCCGTGCATCTAGGACCATATCATAGTGGTCAAGCAGTTGCGAAAGGCAGGGGCGACCTGCTAATGAAACCATGTTGGGCCCTGGGGTTTTGCATTTTTGGGAGTCCAGGTGGTTTGCTATCCCGCTTCTTAGAACTCTTTCAAGATTTTTATGATGTGGGACCCTTAAAGCTATTGGTCTATAGTTCTTAGCTACTGCTTTGCTGCCACCTTTATGGAGAGGGGCTATATCTGTTGTTTTTAGTGACTGAATCTCGCCCGTGTCTAAGCTTCCTTCTCCATAGCATTTCTTAGGGCCCGTGAGAGGGTTCCTTGCAGTTTTTAATGACACCGAGTTCCACGAGTCTGGGCCTGGGGCTGAGTGCATGGGCATGTCGTCGATGGCTTTCTCAAAGTCTAGTGGAGTTAGAGTTATGTCATAAATCTGGCCTACATTGGCAGGGTTTTGAGCACATTCATGAAAAAATTGTTTGGATCATCTATCTTTAAACTGGTTAGTGGCTCACTGTACAGCGAGTCATACTGCAATTTCAGTATCTCGCTCATTCTTTGTTGTCGTCAGTGTAGGATCCATCTTGTCTGAGCAGGGCCCTATACTAGAAGTGGTTTTTTTACTTGTTTTTGGCGTATGAAAAGAAATATTCGAATTTCTTTCAATTTCATTAATCATTTTAGCTCCTCTTGTCCCCTCCTGGATCCTGTATGAGTCCTTTAACTTCAGCTCAAAATTTTCCAATTCCCTTGTTAGCACTACCTTCCGTGTATCAGATAATCTGGCAAATTTTTGAGGAGCTCAATGATTCTTCGTCTTCTCCTGTAGAGGGAGCGTCTCTCTCTCTCCAGTTTACTTTTTTCTTTTGTCTTATGGAATATACCTAAACGTACTTCAGCTACCATGGGGGTGATCTTTTCGAGGCATTGGTTCGGGTCCCTGTAATTTAAGATATTTCCCCCCAGCATGTTTCATTTAGGGGATAGTTTACCTGATCCCAGATGATGTTCTTGTTGAAGTTGAATTTGGTAAAGGTACCCTCATAACTGAATTTCATTGTGCTGACAGGACTCCTGTGCATGCAAGTCTGGACTTCGATTAGATTGTGATCAGAAATTTTTTGTTTTTTGTTATTGTTATATTCCTTTTCCAGGTCCTCATTATTTGTGAAAATAAGGTCCAGTGTGTTCTCCAGTCTTGTTGGCTCCACTATTTTCTGACTTAGGGTGTGTTTGTTGCAGAAATTCAGCAGCTCCTGCGTGTGTGACCTTTCATCTGACTACCTTCAGGGATTATTTCTGCTACGACATTATTTGCTATATTCTTCCATTTTGTGTGTCTTAGATTGAAGTGACCAAGCAGCAAGATGTTTGGGGATGGGGCTGGAAAGTTGTCCAGACAGGAGTCGATTTTTGACAGTGTTCTTTGAACTGTTGGGAAGTTGCATCCGGTGGCTTAAAATACAAGTACAATGACTAAGTTTTGGTTCTCGTTTTTTATTGTCAGAACTTCAACTACTAGACAAGGATGTCAGCCACAGCACCGTGTCTTCCTTTGCAGATGACACCCGAATCTGCATGACAGTGTCTTCCATTGCAGAAAACTGCGAGGCTCCAGGCGGACATCAACCGAATCTTTCAGTGGGCTGCAGAAAACAATATGAAGTTAAAACGATGAGAAATTTCAATTACTCAGATATGGTAAACACGAGGAAATTAAATCTTCATCAGAGTACAAAACAAATTCTGGCCACAAAAAAAGAGCGAAACACCAACGTCAAAGACCTGGGAGTGATCATGTTGGAGGATCTCACCTTAAAGGGCCATAACATTGTATCAATCGCATCTGCTAGAAAAAAGACAGGATGGATAATGAGAACCTTCAAAACTAGGGAGGCCCAAACCCATGAGACACTCTTCAGGGTCACTTGTTTCTAAACTAGGCTGGAATATTGCTGCCCCACTAACAGCACCTTTCAAGGCAGGTGAAATTGCTGACCTAGAAAATGGTTTCAGAGAACCTTCACGGCGCGCATAACGGAGATAAAACACCTCAATTACTGGGAGCGCTTGAGGTTCCTAAAACTGTATTCCCTGGAAGCAGGCGGGAGAGATACATGATTTTTATACACCTGGAAAAAATCCTAGAGGACTAGTACCGAACTTGCACACGAAAATCACTCACTACGAAAGCAAAAAGACTTGGCAGACGATGCAACATCCCCCCAATGAAAAGCAGGGGTGTCACTAGCACGTTAAGAGACCATACAATAAGTGTCAGGGGCCCGAGACTGTTCAACTGCCTCCCAGCATACATAAGGGGGATTACCAACAGACCCCTGGCAGTCTTCAAGCTGGCACTGGACAAGCACCTAAAGTCGGTTCCTGACCAGCCGGGCTGTGGTTCGTACGTTGGTTTGCGTGCAGCCAGCAGCAACAGCCTGGTTGATCAGGCTCTGATCCACCAGGAGGCCTGGTCACAGACCGGGCCGTGGGGGCGTTGACCCCCGGAACTCTCGCCAGGTAAACTCCAGGTAAACATCATTTGTGGTGTTCAGTATCTCTGTGTAAATGAGCGACTCTTTGACGTACAGGCCAACCCCCCTTGTTGCCTTTTCTTTCTGTCGCATCTGAAAGGTTGTATCCAGGTATCCATATTTCACTGTCAAAGTAATCTTTTGCGTGGGTCTCTGTGAAAGCTGCGAACAGTGAATTTGACTCCTCTAGAAGTCCACTAATGAAAGGTATTTTGTTGTTTGTGGATGGCTTAAGGTCCTGTATATTAGCAAATATAAATGAGGTTGTGTTGCATGTTTGTTGGGGGGATTTTGTTGATGGCATCAGTAGTTGTGAGCCCGGAGGTGCCACTGGCTGTGCCTCCAGTCCAACAAGGCTCCAAGGTGGTGGCCCATTTTGGTTATCTCTTTCCATTTTCTTTCTTGTTTCCTACCCCTAAAAAATCACTTGGGGTGTTGTCATAGCTACCATAGTTTCTATGATATGTTGTATGGCACATCTCAGCTTTGTCTACCATCACCCTGGCTGTGGGAAAGCCCAAACGAAGCCGATGGATGGCGGTACACTACGCTCTGGACCAGCTTCTAACATATGGAGGGGGTTCTCCCCGAGTCGCTGTCGGGACCACTAATGAGATGGGGTATCACCTAAGACCTCCCCCATAAGTTTCATGGCTCTGGCAGCCACCAGTTTGGTCTGTCGTAGGCTGATGGGGACAGTAATCCCAACATGTGGATAGTCTGTTGCTGCCTTGGCTGCATCATCTGCCGCCTCATTTCCCCGGATGCCAGCATGGCTGGGGATCCAGTTCAATGGGCGATCTGTTACCCTGAACTTCTAAGGCTGTCATTAATGCTCAGGATCGAAGTGATGAGGTGAACATTGTCCTGTGGGTTTAAGATGGGAGAGGGCATTGATTGCAGAAGTGGAATCAACATGTAGGGCAGGTCGGAGTCGATGTCGTAGGGGAGTGACAATGCCTGCTGAATTGCCACCCGCTCAGCTTGAAGGATCGTGCAGTGGTCAGGGAGTCGCCAGCCTTGTGTGTGACCATTGTGGGACAGTCCAGCTGCTGCTCTCTTCCTGTCAGGTCGACAGAACCATCTGTGAAATACACTGCACATGTGCCTCCCTCTGCCAGTGCCATGCTTGTCTCAGTATGATTGTTAAGGTGTCTTGACTGCAGAGACGTTTAGAGATGGGTAGCTGCATGATGCAAACATCGGTTGGACCTGGGCGCCAGGGAGGTGGTGGATGGTACCCAGCAGCAGGAAGGTCACAACTCTTCTCAAGGAGTAGTTGTATAGGCAGCAGCTTCCGCCCAGCAGCACAAAACGAACGAATTCAGTAGTCCGTGAAGAGTGTGGGATCTTGTGTCATGGTTGTCAATATCCGTTCCTTAGTGGGGTACTGCTGCGGTGCAGAATCGTGGCCACTTTGCAGGCGTTTATGTATCTTACTTACTCTGTCAGCCAAGGAAGGAAGCCGGGCCTCAAATCTGAGACATACTGTGTTGGTCCAGATGGGGGCCCCAAGCATAGTTCTTATCGCCTGGTTTTGTACGACCTCCACCCTTTGCCTGCTCTGCGGGAAGGGATGAGCTAACGCCGGTGCACCGTAGTCAATGAGCGAGCGTATAGCTTGTATATAGTACAAGCGAAGTACATCTTTGCTTGCCCCTGCACGGTGCCTCGTCATGGCTTTCTCATGGCGTTGGTCTGAGTAGAGCACGAGACCTGACATACTCGGCCTGTTTCTGAAAGATCAGCTTTTTATCAATGTAGATTCCCAAGCACAGATAGGAGCCTGTCCACTCAAGTTCTATATCCTGAATACGTAATCTATTCACAGGATCTGGTCCCTTGAACATCATTGCAAGAGATCTTGAGGCCTAGTTCCTTGCAAGACTGCGTAATTAGGTCCAAAGCTCTGAGCCTATCGGTCTAAATTGCCTTTCCCATTCACTACGAGTGCAAGATCATCAGCATAGCTGAGGAGCTGTATACCACTATGAGAGGGAAGGCTCAAGTTCCTGCATAAGGAGGTTAAACAGGGTAGGACTGAGCACACCTTGTGGAGTACCGTTTTCCAGGGTTTTAAAGGAAGAGTAGTGTCCCTGAAAGCTGACACAGGCCTGCCTGCCCCTAATGTAGGACTCTATCCAGGCCAGCAGGCGTCCTTTAATTCCCTTCCGAGCTACTATTGCCAGAATTGCTGTGGGGCTGGCTAGCTCAAATGCCTTCTCAAGGTCGAGGTAGACAAGGATACTAGGTTTTTTGTTACTATCAGCAATCTGGCTTAGTAGAGTGGTTATGCACTCTGCTGTACCCACTCCTTTGGTGAAGCCAAATATGTGATGATGAGAGGGTCCAAGTTTCCCTAGGAGGCGGTTTAACACCATCCTATCAGCAGTCTTGGCTAAGCAGCTGGTCAGCGATATGGGTCTCATACTGCCTGGGTCCTTGGGCTTTGGAATTGGTACGATGGTAGCTTTCTTCCAAGCTGCTGGGAGTGTCCTGGTCCTCCACGACTTGTTAATGACGTCTAGTATGGCCTCCCATCCACTCTGCCCAGCCCGTGCAATCATGGAGTACATAACACCATCGATGCCCGGGGCAGTGTCACCTGTGTTCTTAATGGCACGTCGGAGTTCCAAGTCCGTGAGGTCTTCATCAGTCACATCTTCCGACTCACATGCAGCTTGTATCGTTAGCTGGCGCTGTGGCAGAAAATCCGTCTGTATATTCTGGATGTCCTGTGGGAGCTGAGTGGAGGCTCCCCTGGAAGTGAAAAGCTCCACTAGTTTCTCAGCTTCCTGGGATGGGTTCGGGTGTGCTGGTGGCCTCTGCTTGCTCTTGACAGTTGCTATGTTGAGCTTGCCCATATTCTCAGATAAGGTAGTGTGATGCCCGAATGTTGAGCACCACTCCAGCCATATTCTCAGTTTTTACTCTGAGAGAGAGACTGCGGGAATGCTGCACAATGGCTCTGGTATTCCTGTTCTCTGCTGTAGGGTTACGCCTGTATAGCTTCCTAAAGAGTTGATGTGGTGGTTCTGCTCCCGCACCTCGTCGTTGTAGAACCACCAGTCTCTTTTGTGAGTGCATCCTGCAGACTTCTTTGGAATTGCGCACCTTGCTGCCTGGATGAGAGCAGTGATTAGCTCCTGTTCAGCCGTATCACAGTCTTCAGATAGAGAGTATGTGGACCACCAGTCACGAAGATAATCCTGGAACACCTTCCAGTTGGCCCTCTTTACGTTCCATCTAGGAGGCAGCACAACTGTGGGAGGCCTGTTGATGTTGAAGGTGGTGATTACTGCAAAGTGGTCACTGACAAGGTGAGGATGAGTTTCCCATGTGGCTCCTGCTGCGAGTTGTCTTGACCCGAAGGTAAGGTCGAGGCAGCCACCCAACAGGTGTGTGGGGTCTCCATTGTTTAGCAACTTTACCTCTGGAATATCGTGTAGGAGCATTGCTATGTGTCTGGCAGCAGCATTGGTTGCTGAGCGAGTGCGCAGCATTGGGTGATGTGCGTTGAAATGTCCACCCACAATAATACACTCAGTGCGTGCTAGTGGAGGAGCTCTGCAATGTCGAGGGTGTGTCTTGGGTTCTTGTAAATGTTATAGATGGTAATGGGCGCCCCAGGTATGTGCGTAAGGATGGCCTGTACCTCGACATCCTCCCCACAGTCCACAGGGTTGGCTATAACCTCGTGAGGTATTGTATTGGATACAAATACAGCCGTGCCTCTGCAGCGAAAGCCCGGGTCCATGTGCCGAAAATACCCAGCAAAACCGGGTAGTCTTGGGCACATAGTCGGGACAGTCAGAGTTTCTTGTAGCAAGCCGATGTCAACCCGATCCCGAATTACTGCCTCGAGCAAGAGGTGCTGTTTGCCCTCAGACCCTGAATGTTCCATTGTAGGACCTTGAGGGTGTGATTTGGTACCGAGGTTATTTCATCGCTGTTGTTTCCTGAGCTGGAGATGAGTCCTGCCCGCTCTGAGAACTGCAGATTCATGGCATTCCACTGTCTCTCCTCGGTCAGTAAGCACACACTCAGGAGCGTACTGACCATCTGCCGGAATACGCTCTGTTGTTTCGTGGAGTTGATTGTGTTGCAAATAATATCCATGAACACCTTGATGAGTGCTACGAGATCCTCCCTGGTGAGGGTTGCTTTGGGGTTGGGTTCGAAACAGTGGACATTTATCTGGGCTGTTGTGGTCTGTAGGGACTGCTGAGGGTTGGATTTCTTTATGTATGCACCGTTGGTTTGTTGCTGTATAACAGGTTGGGTAGCCGGGATCTGCTGGTGAGGTGCCAGTTGAGCCTGCAAAGCGCCTGTGCCGGGTAAGAAGTGCCTGCGTTGTCGTGCTATGGCCGGTGGGGGCTCGTTCAGTGCCGCCTGCTGATCGCATTGGCAAGATGTACCCTGTTGATGCCTCCTGTTCCTCTTGTTTCTGTTTCTTCGTTGAGGTAGGGGTGCAGGAGGTTCTTGACCTTGACGCCTGGTTGAGGCTTGAGGGTTGGGAATTCCTGGGCATTGACTTGGGTTAGCTGCGGAGAGATCTGCGGTATGGCAGGGTTCTCTGCACCCATCGTCTGCTGAGAGTGATGATCCGTCGTAGTCTGTTGCCGAGTTTTTGGCGTCTTCCAGACTCCTTGAATTCTGGCAGATACTCTGTTCGGACAAAGTACACCCAGGTGTCCATAACGCTGACACTTGAAACAGCGAACTGGCTCTGCTGTGAAGGTCCTGACATCGTACCTGCCCCAAGAACCGAGGTCCAGCTGGGATGGCAGTGGTCCTACATGCTGAATGAGGACCTGTCGGGTTGGTGCGTTGGCTGCCGTCTTTGCCTTGAGACGTTGAGCTGACACCACACTGGGATGAGCTTCTACTGCCTCGATAGGCATCATCAGCGGGTATCGCATCACTACACTCTTGATCTTCTGCCGAGAGTCCAGTTCCTCCAGGGTGAATGAGCGATCTGTCTCCATGACTCTCTTCAAGGTGGTGTACATTTCCTTGTTGAGAGGAGTCAATATTGGTTCTCCCCTCAAGTTGAACCATATCTTGAACTTCAGGTTGTGTCGTGATTCCAGGTATGAAACAACACCATATTGGGTTCTGTGGTCCCCGTAAGACTTCACCTTGAATTTGCCAGGACGGTTGAGCTGGTTTGCCTGCTCCTCGGACGGACGGCGCTTCTTCTTCTTGTCCACAGGGGTCCATCCTTCTTGGTTTTCGGGGGGTGGGGTATTTATTTCCTCCCCGTTTCCATATTCGCTGGCTCCATGGATGGAACTGTCAGATCTGCTACAATGTGAGCAGGATCTTCCTCTTCCTCTGATGATACGGAGTGGTCTCGCAACTTCTTCGCTAGAATTGCGCCCATTTCCAAATCCGAGTCCTCCGTCATGTTCATGGAGCATCGTGGCCTCTTCTTTTCGGCAGAAGCCATGTACCTATCTTGTGATAAGGTAGTAAAAATAGGTGGGAGCACCCGTATTTTATAACATGATGAAGATGAGAAATGAGGAGTCTCTCTAACTGATCACCACGAGAGTCACAGTGGGACCCTCCCTGAAGATGAGCGTTAAACTCACCTAACAAGATTGGCGGCGGTAGAGATCAAGAATGCAACTTTAGAGATACAGAATGCACAGGAAGGAGAGGGACATAGAGAGCAACTGTGTAAATAAATATGGGCTACAGTATAATGCAACTGAGAACGAACAAAAAACCTGTTGAAACAGTGCACCAACGTTCACAAGAAGCGCATTAACATTTAAATTTTCATCAGGAAAAGGATCAGAAGAAAGCAACAGCACATTGCCCTAAACGGGACAGATAACTGGTGAGCAAACTTCAGGCTTTTATAACCCGACAAATACTGAGGAAAATTGGGAGAGCAACACTTGGTGCCCTCTCTAGTTTTGAAGGTTTTCATTATCCATCCTGTCAATTTTCTAGCAGATGCGATGATACAATGTTATGGTCCTTGAAGGTGAGATTCTCCGACATGATCACTCCCAGGTCTTTGACATTGGTTTTTCGCTCTATTTTGTGGAAGGAATTTGTTTTGTACTCTGATGAAGTTTTAATTTCCTCATGTTTACCATATCGGAGTAATTGAAATTTCTCATCGTTGAACTTCATATTGTTTTCTGCAGCCCACTGAAAGATTTGGTTGATGTCCGCCTGGAGCCTTGCAGTGTCTGCAATGGAAGACAGTCATGCAGATTCGGGTGCCATCTGCAAAGGAAGACACGGTGCTGTGGCTGACATCCTTGTCTATGTCAGATATGAGGATGAGAAACAAGATGGGAGCGAGTACTGTGCCTTGTGGAACAGAGCTTTCCACCGTAGCCGCCTCAGACTTTACTCTGTTGACTACTACTATTTGTGTTCTGTTTGTGAGGAAATTATTGATCCATCTACCAACTTTTCCTGTTATTCCTTTAGCACGCATTTTGTGCGCTATTCACCATGGTCACACCCGTCGAAGGCTTTTGCAAAGTCTGTATATATTACATCTGCATTCTTTTTGTCTTCTAGTGCATCTAGGACCTTGTCGTAGTGATCCAGTAGCTGAGACAGACAGGAGCGACCAGCTCTAAATCCATGTTGCACTGGGTTGTGTAATTGATGGGCATCTAGATGGGTGGCGATCTTGCTTCTTAGGACCCTTTCAAAGATTTTTATGATCTGGGATGTTAGTGCTATCGGTCTGTAGTTCTTTGCTATTGATTTACTGCCCCCTTTATAGAGTGGGGATATGTCTGTTGTTGGGATGACCCCCGTGTCCATGGTTCCTCTCCATAGGATGGTAAAAGCTCGTGATAGGGGCTTCTTGCAGTTCTTGATGAACACGGAGTTCCACGAGTCTGGCCTTGGGGCAGAGTGCATGGGCATGTCATTTATCGCCTGTTCGAAGTCATTTGGCGTCAGGATAATATCAGATAGGCTTGTGTTAACCAAATTCTGTGGCTCTCTCATAAAAAATTCATTTTGATCTTTGACTCTGTCTGGGTTAGCGGCTTGCTAAAAACTTGAGTAGCTCACTATTTCTTGCTGTATCTGTGTAGGACCCATTCTTGTTTAAGTAGGGGCCCAATACTGGATGTTGTTCTCGACTTGATTTGGCCTAAAGAAAAGAAATACTTTGGTTTTTTTCGATTTCATTTATGGCTTTTAGTTCTTCCCGCGTTTTTGACTCCTATAAGATAACTTTAGCTTAATTTTCGATGTTTGCTATTTCTCGGGTTTTTTGATTTCCGGCCCGCAGACCGTGTTTTGGATTTTTAAGTGAGCAAGAAAGGGGCAGTCGCTCACAAGTCATACGCGACGCTAAACGCAATTGTTGATGACCCCTTTACTGGTACCTCGGCTTTCCCTATGTTGCGGTTTGGAAGAAGTTATGAAGTTTGGGCAAATATTTGTGGCCCCAGTCTGTTCGCGAGTTTCGGGAAAACCTCTTGAGGTTGACGGGAAAATCGGGAAATTATCTTATCGTTCTCGAAAGGTTCACTTTTCCCTTATTCCCCTTTCTAATTTGAAAGGGGAAACAATCCCCCTTGGATTTCTTTCTAAGGGGATGGGCCATTAAAAACTTTCCCTTTTAACTCCTTGGAGCAGAGTCAACGTTTTCCCGCTTGCGGTCATCGGCAGCTGGGCCTATGATATTATATCTGAAAGCTACACATTTGTTTTGCATTTACGCCTTTTGCGTTTTTTAATCTTGTTTAAAAGGCGAGGGGTTCTCCCAAAAATGGAATTGCTTTGTACTCCCGGGTTTCGAAAACCAGGATTTGGGGGGTTTGTACCTTCACAAAAGAATTTAAAGAAAAGAGGAAAACTGCAGGGGCCCTGTTGGCCCATACAGGCGGTTTCTTCACAAATCCACCCCATAGAATATTTCCCCTCTAAGAACATAAAAAGAAGGAACACTGCAACAGGCCTAGGTCTTTAAAGGGCGTCCAAATTTCCCCCACCGGCTTAAGCAATCCCTTTGGGCCTGGAGGTCAAAACTCACTTAGGGGAGACTGCATCCGCCTAGTCACAATAGTCGGGTAAAACCACACCCCCCCACACCCATATGTATTTACCCAAAACCTATTTTTAATACTACACAACGTTTAGCGTCTATGAGTTACTGGGAGTTTTTTTTACTCATCCCAATCATTACAAACCAATGTTTTCCCTATACCCTTCCCTGAATCAAATTTTTTCCCAATTTAAAGCCATTGCGAAAGTCCTGTCTATGTTGAATTTTTTTAGCCGCTTTTACATTATGTTGCTTTTTTTCCCCTCATCTATCGTTATGTAATTGTGAACAAAAGGGGGCCCAACACTACCCTGGGGAACACCGCTTGTGACGTGCCCTTGGCGATTCTCCCTATTTAAAAAAACACCTGCCTCTGGGCCTCTTACTTTGCACCCTTTTCCCCCTTTAGATACGTAGTGTAAAAGGCCTTTGTAATAAACACACTGCCCCTCATCTTTTTTTATCTCGGAAGGTGCCCCATTGGGGGTGTCATTGACCCACTCCAAAGGCTTCACGGTAATTACCGACCACCTAGCGCTTTCGATCTGAAAGACATTTTGTGCCCGTGTTGGCCCTCGTTTTCCCTCATATTTGTTAGGCCGGGGGGGTCCCACAAGGTTGTTTCTTAGCATGTTTTTTCTTTTGGGGTTTAAATTAAACCTTTCCTACCCGTTTTCCATCGTAATTTGGTCTTGTTTTCCCTTCTTGTATAGGTTAGCTCAGACGTTAGTAGAAGCCCATTATTTGTTCGGCGCCCCTGCATTTTCCGCCCGTTTTCTTTTCATCTTCCTCCGTTTTTCTCCATTTTGCCTCTTTGCAAGTTTGTAGCGTTGCTTTTTCCCCCTTCCCCCCTTGGGAGGTTCCGGGGTTTGTATGTTCTCTTCACTCCCGTGCGCCAATGCTTTCCTACCTACGGGTTTTCCGCTCTCTTTTTCTTGATCATTTCCGGTCGATGGGGCATGCCATCACGTTTATAAGAGGTTTAAATTTTTGGCGGTGTTGGGTTGGCGCGGGTTTTCTGCGATGTGTCCGAGACATTTTTAGATCGGCTAATATTTTTACCACCGAGTCATATACCATTTCTCATAGCGTTTCCCCCCGTGTACATATAGTCTCCTCGAATTTTTTGTAATTTTTCAGTTTCCCCTGGGTTTGCTTTCAACCTTTAAACAATTTGATTCCCCTCACCTATGGTTTTTTCCTATTCAAGTATGGTTGCACCTTTGGGTAAAAAAATAAAGACTTTCGTTTTTTTTGGGGCCCCCCGGGACACGTTGATGTGCGGGCAATGAAGAGGGGTTTGCGTGTGCATTGTGGTAGTGATCATGACAAGGGTTCAGAGAATGGGACACGTTGATAAATTAGACCATGTGCAACCTTGGGTTTTTATTAAGGAAACTTTTTCCCCACACAGTGGCTTCCAGTCCATACACGGGATTAACTTGAACAGGGGAGAATGAGGTAATCAGTCCCCAACCTAAATCGATGTGGTCATTATCAATCTTAAAATAAAAGGATATGGGGGGAAAAAGCATTTAACCGTAGGCAGGAAAGGGGTCAGCAGTTGTAGGTGGTGCCACTTTTCCCCAATGTGGGTAGGTCTCCCCTGGGTTAGCAAGCGAAGGTTCCCCAAGTATTAAGACCCAAAAATTGCGGGTTTTGACGGATTGTAAATCAATGGGGGGAATTCTTCGTTTTGCCAAACCCTTGGGCACGCCCATTTCCACACTGAAAAAATTGACACCCCTATGACTGCGCACCTCTCCTCCCAACGGTTTTAACCCTCCTCCGCATTATGCGTATTCTATTCAAGATTGATGGATGACCAATCGACTCAAGGTGAGGACTGTTCCTCATTCTCCCCCTGTTTTTCAAGATTTTCATTCAAGAAGCATAAATAATAGGAGTCCTCTGGTTTTTTCTTCAACTCTATAATCCTTGGTTAGGCCTATTTAGATTATGCTGCACAGTTTTGGTCACCGTATACGAAGGTAAAAAATTTCGGGAAAAAGTAAAAAGGAGATGACAAAGATGATCCCATTATCAAAAACCTTTCCCCTATGAGGATGGACAAAGGGGCCCCTAAAACTGCACTCCTAGAAAGACGTGAATTGGGGGGGATATGATTGAGGGTATAAATGGAAAAGGAATAAATAAAGGGGTGTAAATATGTGCTAAAAATATCGGCCTAAACAGGACTCGCAGCAAGGGTTTTTTAATTGGAAAAATTCAGATTCGGGAAGGATATGGAAAGTAGGGTTTGGGAAAATAGGTTGGGGATGGTGGAAAAAACCCCAATTTACCGTTATAGGGGCCAGAAAACGTTGTTTTGTTTAAAAAAATGGGTTTGGATAAACATGGTAGATGTGGGTGGGTGGAGTTAGCCCTGTTTGCTTGTGCTACAGGTCGGTTCCCGTGTTCCCCTTAAGTAAATGTGCCTGTTACTAGTTGGGTGCTTGGTTCCCGGTGGAGATTTGGGACCTGCCTGCATGGGCCGTAGGCCTTCGCAGTGTTCCTTCGTTCTTATGTTCTTATTTTTATGGACTGATGAAGCCCGGTGGCGAAAAGTTTTCAATAAAGATACCAAGAGTTGCCATGTATAAATTTTATCTTTTCTATCACCCGGTTTTCCCTATGGAGGTATTCCATTCGGAATTATTTTAAAGCATCTTGCCCGTCTTCGCAGTCTTGGCAACAACGGTGGTGGACATACACCGTAAAAAATTGTACTCTGGTAGGTAAGACCATGGAAATTTTTTCCGAAACGTTTCGCCACATGTTCCTCCCTACTTTCGTTTTCGACTAAAGAAGCCTACTGTGTGGCAAAAAGTTTCGGATAAAGTTGCTAACTTTTTCCTATGTGTTTATCCCAAACCCTGTCGGTATTGCAACCATTTTGTGTTCAAATTTGTACTCATTAAACCGCTTTTTAGGTTTGTGGCTACCTTCTTACCACCACTTCTGCACACTGGAGACCGCGCTCTCCCGCCCCCGATGGCCCATATTGACTTACCAAGATCGTACGTATTCCCTCTTTGAGGTTTGTTGGACCCCCTATTTTTTTTCTGCAGTTTTTGGTTTGCCCGGTTTACCGCGAGAAACAGGATTTCCCTCCACGATCCGGGCCCCCCTACCGTTTAAAACCCTTATCTTCCTTCTTCAGACGTCCCTTTTTTCTTGTGATCACATTTGTCTTTGTGAGCAACTGCTTTACTTACGAACTTTGACACACAGCTCTTAGTACCTTCCAGCCCTTTTCCCCCCTTACCTGTGATCCTCTCTTCCCCAGCTGTTTATACCCCCTGGCCTATTTTCTCCCCCACAGTGCTGCATTACCCTTTGTCGGTTTAGCGCTTTATTGTTATGACATTTTTCCCTAAGTGGGTTTCCCCGGGCCCCCGGGTTTGGGGGCGCGTACGTTTTGGTTTGCGTGCAGCCAAACAGCCTGGTGATCGGGCTCTGATCCGCCAGGAGGCCTGGTCACAACCGGGGCCCGCGGGAGCTTTGCCCCGGAACCTCTCCAGGTAAACTCCAGGTTTTGTCTTCTCTCAGGTTGCCCCCTTTAAAATTCACTAAAATTTTAAAATTTTTTTCGTTTTTCCCCTTCCCGATAGAAAGCCAAATCCCTTCAATTGATGCTGTCCTTTTTTTCCTAATCACTTTCGGTTCTTCCCCATGCCAGTGAGGTATACACTGTACTGTCGGATTCGCGCACTGGAGGTCATTTATTGGCCAATTACAACCGAATTTTATGCATTGTCATTGCAGTTATCCATTTGCTTTAATACCTACTTCCACGTTTGTAGTCGACCCCTTTATTGCTTTGAAGCGTAAAAAAAAATTGTTTTCCTCTTTCCCCCCTTGTGCTTCTTTCAACTTTGGTTATGCCGCTTTCTGACAAGAAAAATATATTTTTCTGTTGGGTCTTGGTCATGTTGAATTCAGGGTAATGGCGGGGGCAGATTTGTACACCGTCAGCAGTCCATGACCTCCCTTTTTTCATACAGAGGTTTTCTTTCGGTTTTTTTTTGTAATCCTAACCCCCTTTGCAACCATTGGCACGCGTTGGTATGATATGATATAAAAAATAACTTTTAATCTAACAATCAACTAGTTTGGGGTTTTCTGACCCCTTTCCATCTATCCCAGGTTTGGGGGGAAATCTTCGCATGGGGCCCCCCTTTTACTAGGGGTACTGACCCGGGCACCTGTTCCACTTTGAGAGTTAATTTCCCTTTTGGGTTTTCTTTTTTCTATTGTTTTGTAATATCATAAAGCACGCAGAATTTACCCCCGATGTCCCCATGCGCCCCTTATTTTATCTTCCCTTTTTTTGTGAGGGCCCCCACTTTTACTCGGACCCCCTCTGACTTTTGAAAAAACTTTGTTTCTACACAACTTGATAAAATTTTCCTTTCAGCACCCTCATAGCCCTTAAAATTTTCACCCCCGTGCCTTAAACCCTAGCTGCCTTTGATCCTGCATACTCCCCCCCTGCAGTGCTGTATGGCCCACAGGATGGCTGGTTTTGTTTAAAAAATTTTTATAGTGGGACCTAAAAAAGTGTTTAAGAGGCAGCAGAAGTACTGGGGAAAACCGCTAGAAAAATTTAAAAAATTATTGAAAACGGGGGAATTGTAATGATGTGGATGAAAAGGCCAGTCCCGAAGTGAAGAACGGACAAGAAAACTAAACCTACGGGCCCAGAATCTTAATATGCAGTAATCTATGCAATATTGTATGCCAATGGGAGGGGTGAGTCCCGGAGAGCAGTATTTTCTTAAAAAACAATCACCACAGCTAACAACAAAATTTCTGTCTAAAACTTTTTGAGCTTATGAGAAATAAAAAAGTAAGGAGAAAAAAAAGGGGGAAAAACTTTAAAATATATTACTTAGACTGCAAACTTTGGGGGTTTACATTTTTGTTAAAAAAATAATTAAACGCTTGGGAAACTTGAGAAGGGGCAGTAAAAACAGGGAAGCAATTCAGTGCACTTTTAATTTCCTAACAGGGGTTATTAACCTTTTTACTTTTAAAGCTAAATGGATGCCAGTTTCCCCATTTTCTCTTCCCGGGACTGGGGAAAAAAATCATCCCCATTTTCTATTAGATTCAGTTGGTTTCAAAATTATCAAAATTTGGTTTTTTTAACATGGATAGTAGGAAAAGAGAACAACTGAAGAAAATAAGAGTTATCAGAATTATTTTAAAACAACCACAAAACTGTTCAGAGATATTTCCGAGGTTTTTGGTTCCCTACCCCAAAGGGGTTGGATCCGGGGAAGAACCCTTGGGCCCAAAGGAAATTTAGATATATTTCCAGGAAAAGATATCAGAAATGACTTTCACTGTATATATGGGCTTGGTTACTTCAGGTAATGTGAACGACGTTCCAGCCTAAAAAAATTCCCGGGTTTCTCCCCTTTATAAGTTGAGTGAAAGAAAAGAGAAGAAAAATGGGTAAGGAGTAAAGTGTCAAAAGGACTTAAACTCGGTAGGTCAGAAAAGTGGTTTTTTGGAATTAAACGAGAAAAGCAAAGTGTGAAAATGGAAAAGAAAAGCAACTAAATTGAGTAAAATTTTGGGGTAGAGACGAAGAACTAATGTCGGACTCTAAACCCCAAACGGTAACTTCTGCAGCAAAAACTCAATTGACAATCCAAGATTAGCTTTTAGGGAAACCCCTTTATGCAACCCACACTGGGAAAGCATGCAAGAATACGAAGGTTGGGAAGGAGGCTGGACGTTTTTCCCAAAATAAGAAAAAATGAAAGAGGGCAGGTTTTAAGGGAAGGCCCCGGAGGACAAAGATCCCCTGTCACTAAAATTGACAAGGATATATTAAAACAAACAAACAAAAAAAAAAAACATGTGATTTTCAGAAGGAATTTTATTCCCTTTGTTATTTTATGCAAAAAAAAAAAAAAAAAGTTTTCATAAAATAAGTGTACTCCAAAGTTGCTTTTTTTTGGTGCCACAGAGATGCATCTTTGGAGCTGTGTTTGATGTGAGCGTGTCACTTATTGGATATGGTTAAAAAAAATTGTGTTGCCTGTATTTACTAAAGGTTGATGAGGCAAGTGCACGAATGCTATCAGAAAATTTTTGCAGGGAAATAAGCAAAAAAAAAAAAAGCCTAAAGTAGGGGAGAGGAAAAATAAATGTCCTTTGGGGGGATTCAGGGGGACTGTTTCACCCGAGAATTAAATTTTGGTTTAGTCAGGGTTTAAATATTTAAATTTTCGACCGTAAATTTAATCAGGGAGACAGGCAGCGTGTCTGCGATTTAATTACTAAATGTAATTAAGCTTTTTGGTGGGTGAGCATCATCTTGCGTCTGGGTTTAGTTTATTATGTACTTCTTTTTGTGGTTGGATGATTGATGCTGTTCATCTTTTTGAACCCTGTGCTGCTTTTCCCCCTTTTATGTGAAGAGATTAGTGCACTTATCTCCTTTAATCTTTTTAATGTAACTGATGAGTTATCTCTTCCTTGAGTTTTTAAAAGTGATTTTGCTGTCATCTCTTTGAATCTGGTTGAGATGATTTAAAATGCAACTCATCTCATGATAGTAGTTAAAGATTGTGTTGCTCTAATTTTTTTTGGTCGGCTGAGATTGTGCTGCACACGTACCTTTCCGATTGCGTGCGGCGGGTGATCTTTCTTCGGGTTAAGAAGGATTAAATGGTATGTTGTAGACAGTGAAGAAAAAACACCTTACAGAAGTTTTTTTGGGACAAAATTTCTTTATTAGCTTTATCAGGGGCGTAATAAAGCTTGAGCAGAGAGAACCCTTGTCCCACAGTACATGCCTACCTGCAAAAAGCGCTTTTTTCACTGGTTGAGAGGGTTGCAGTGTACTCAGTTTGGCTTTTGTCCCTAAGGTCATTTCAATGTGCATCAACCCAGCCCTTTGGGCCGGTTAGAGGCTGATATGTGCCCCATCTTTGCCAAACCCGGGGAAGTGATTATTCTGGGGCCCAACCGGCCTTCAGCCCCTTTTTCGGAAAAGATGCTGCCCACGTCTGCCATTTCTCGTGTATTTTCACTGTAACGAAGTCGAATTAAACAGATTAGGGCACTAAGAAAAAAAAAAAAAAAGGGACGGGAAAAACTTGAGAAAAAAAAATGTCAGGTAAACGTAATTTCCATAAAATCGAGTTTAAGTAGCTTGTTATCTTCCAGGGGGGGAAATCAATAAAGCATTTTGTGTATACAGCTAAACGACCTTCTTTAAAGGGTTTAAGAGATCGGAGTGAAATTTTTGCTTAGTTGGGGCATCTTTAAGCAGAATATATTATGGTGCTTTGCTCTTCCAGTTTTCTGTCATTCCTATCATTTTTCGTTAACCGAAATATTTTAAAACTGAGTATAAAAACTTTTTTAAATAACACTGTCCTCAGGGGCTATTTGCGATATGATATCCGTATTTTTCAAGGTTTATACTATTTTGTGTGTGTAAGTATTTGGGAATTTCGAAGAGGTTACCCCCCTTTTTTTTAAATTGTCTGGAGTTTGTTATATTAAATGCTGGCTTGCCTTCCCCACTTGTCTTTTTATTATAGAGTTTATTTAAAGGTTAAGAGGTGTACCGTAGCTAATTTCAAAACCTTGTCCTTATTTTCTTTCTCCTCTCCCACGTTTTACGCAAGGAAAAAGAGCAAAATGGAAGAAAAAAAATTTTCCTCAAATTTCTCTTGGCAACCGTCAGTACAGTGTTCTCTCTCTCTGGTACCCACCGGGGCACCCTACCAACATACAAACGAGCTTTATAATCACGTATTGAGTGCATGGTAGTCTCATTTCAAGAGTGGAAATTTACTGGGAAAAGGTACGCAAAAATAACCCCAAAAAAGATCCAGAATTTATTAAAAAAATATTATTCGCTTTCAATTTTTTTTTTCATAATGGCTTAAGCATAGACACATTAGGAGAAATTTTTCATTCATTGGATTTAAGGATTAAAGTAGTTTTAAAATTTTGGTTAGTTTGATAACTTATTGTAATTAGTGTCCTTTCCTGTTACTGTTTATTACCCTTGAGCTGAAGGGGTCGGTGTATTTACGCTGCACCCAAGTAAGACATCGCGCAGTCCAGAAGCAGACAAAAACAGTCCCGTTAGTTATGATACATGGGAACACAAAAAAAGTCGCTTGTTTTTCTACAGTACGGGGGGGTTGAGGGGTCGGTGGTCACCTTGGGAGTTAGCATGGGGTTTACCCAAACACCCTGGCTTGTTGTAATGTTTTGAATCTCAGGTTAAGTTTAAGAGGGGATTCTACTTCTTGGGGGAAAATGGGGTGAAGTTGATGATGATTTGGGACGAGAGTGGGAAAGATTTAGTGGTAAGGAAGGAATGGTCACCCGGTGATAGTGGCGCCGTTTTAAGGCAAGTGCTTTACAGTTCAGGAAGAGGAAGAGGGAGTTAATAGAGAAAAATGTGAAGGAGGAAATAGATTCTCTGTTTTCCCCAAAATGAGTGTATTCAGTGGTTATGGGTTGAAGGTACCATGATTTCCCCCGCCAAAAAAGGGAAGAATATTTAATTAGGCGATTCTCAGGGAAAATATTGGCCGGATTTTGTAAAAGAGACAGAAAGGTCAACAGAGAGTTTTCCCTTTCCCGGAGTGGTGTTTGGGGACACATCAGAGGTTTATAAAATTTGGCAGGAATGGGAAAACCCCAAATTACGGGCTTCGGCTTGGGGGGAAGTATTGGGAAAGGGGGGAGGAGGAGTGCTGGGTAATAAGGTCCACATAGAAGTTGTTGGTTAAGGGGGGTCCCCGGGATATGTGATCTTTCCTGAAAGGATGGGGGAATGAATGGATGTCTAGGCAATTGTATAAATTTTTCTGGTGACAGGACTCCAAGGAAATTGCAAACCCCTTTATTTATAACTGGGGCCTTTCTTTTGGGAATGATTTGAATGCAAGGGGGAAAATTCATCTCTCTGGGGAGGGGAGTGGTTGATTTAGGGGTAATGTGACTTTTCTAGGAATTTAAACTGTTAGATTAAGGGTGTTTTTGGGAAACAATCGGCCCCGCGCATTGGTTTAAAAAAACAGTTATTACCGGGATCCTCAAGGAAAGTTTAAAAGACAATATTCAAAAAAAAAAGTTCTTGAATGGAAATTAAAAGATAACAAGAGGATTAAAGGAAAGGTGCTAGCCCCTTAAAGGTTTTTAAAAAGTAGGGTCAAAAAAGTGGTGGTTGGGGTTTTGCAAGGAAATTTAAATTTTGGGTTAACAGAATGGTTTAACCAAAAAAAGAAAATTTTGCCTTCGATGCAATAAGGGTTTAAAATATTAACAAAACCGAAGGGAAAAGGAAGGGTGGGGGTTTTTGGCGATTTTGTCAGGAAAAATTTAAATTGTTTCTTAGACATGTTATAAATAGAAACTGATCAAGATTTGTTTTTACGTTTTAGGGGGGTGCTTTTTGGGGGTTTTTAAAACCCCCCAAAACCGTGGGGGGGCATTTAAGTGTTATGGACGAAAAACATTTTAATAGAAAAATGGGAAATGGAAAATTTTAAATTTCAAATTATTTTAATAAAAATAAAGGAAAAACTTGAGTCTAGTGACTTTTTTGATCGGTTAGGATTCTTTTTAGAACGGTTGTAGAAAAAGAGGAAAAACAACTGCTTAAATTGGGTTCTTGCCAACAAAAAATTTCAATTAAAAAATTTTTTTAATATGGCTTGGGGAAGGACAAATACTTTTTTCAAATATAAGGAATTAAAAAACTAATCAATTTGAGGATTTTGGGGCCCCAGGGAGAAAAAATTTTTGGGTGGGCAAGGAAGCCTACAGGGTTCGGTAGGTGATTTGGTTGCCCCTATTTTTGAAGTTTTTAAAGATAGTTTATTCCCAAAAACTTTTGTTCCATGGAAAAATTTGGCCTTTAAAAAAAATGAAAAATGAGAAAAGATTAAAACATTCATTGGTCAAAAGGAGGCAAATAGAGTATCAAATAGGGTATGGGCAGTTAAGGGAAACAAATATTCAATTTTTAAGAAAAAAGAAAGGAATAAGGGAAAAAGCAAAAAAAAATTATTTGGGGTAAGGTCCGGGTTAAAACAACCCAAAAGGGTCTTTATTCCCAAAAAAGTTTGGGGAAGTTGGTCCAATTAAGAATTTTGTTAGACTGAAGGAAAATTTTTTGAATTCCCCAATACCACTTCCCCTTTTGTTTCACCCAGGGAAAATATTTTGGTTTCTAAATTAAATATTGAAAAGGGTGATAAAATATGTCATTCGGTAAATATACAAAAGGTCTAGAAAATAGAGAAACTGAAACCTACAAATTCCAGGCCCCGATTAACTGTTTGAAGGGTGTTAACGGAAGTAAAAGGGAACAGATACCGGAATTTTTAACGTAAAAACTCAAACGGGCAAATGTAAGTGGAAAAAACAAATTAAATATTTTAAAGGAGGTTTTAAAGGTTTGGTTGAAAAACCCTGGGGGGTTTTTTCCAAGTGGGGGAATTTAAAAAATAATAATTCAAGAATTGTGCCTCTTCACAAGATTGATTATAATTTTCAAAGGTTTTACAAAGGGGCTTCCTTTTTAGGGAAATTTATAAATTTTTTCACTATTTTAGGGGGTTAGAAATCCTATTTTTTAACTCTTTATCCGGGGGAGCCTCATTTAGACTATGGGCCCCGTTTTGGTCAATATTAAAAATGGGGTATAAAATTCGGGAAAAGTCAGAGGGGAGACTAAGCCAGTTTGAAAATTCCCCTGGGTAGACTGAGGGCCCTAACGCACTTTAAAGGGGAGAATTAAAGGGGGGATAGATGGGTGAAAAGGAAAAAAGAATAAATAAAGGGGAGTAAAAAGGTTTGGAAAAAACTGCGGGGGGAGAGCAAGGCAAGTTGGAAAAAAGACAGGAAAAGGAATAGGAAAAACTGGTTTGGAATGGTTGTGGATATAACAAACCCCGAGAAGTAAATTTCCTAAAAACGTTGGAGAAAAAAGGTTTAGATAAAAATTTTTTTTGTGGACCATTTATTAAGGGTTGGCTCTTCTTAAGAGATGGGGGCATTCTTTCGTGTGGATATTTTTAAGATTTATGGACCATTTTTAATTTTTTAAAAATTGGGGGATCATTTTTCAAGTTTTTAGGGACATTTCCAAAAATTGATGGATATTCTATTCAAGTTTGAGGGGGGTCATTTTTCAAGATTGATGGATAATTCCATTCAATTGTGGGGCCATTCAAAATTCAGATGTGGGGCCCCTTCTATTAAAGACTGATGGACGACCATTCGACCCCGGGGTTGAGGAATGATTCCCTCATTCTCCCCCTGTGCCCTTTTATTAGCTCAGAGGTAACCTGTATTTAGTCAGTGGGGAGTGTCGATGTGCTCCTACGGACTGAACCAAAAAGCCCTCCATCGGAAACTTTACCCCCCTTAAGGAAGAATTGAAGGGCGAAGATGGAGATTGGGCGACTGCCGGGGAAAAGAAGATTCGCATAGCCTCCTTTCAAGTATCAGGTCAAAAAAGGGAAACTGGTCGTGGCTGGAGAGCGGGAAAAAGTTGGATCAAAAAGCAATGGAAGCTAGAAACGATAAGAAAAAGACTCCCGGGGAAAACTGTTGTGGAAACAATAATACATTTCAGGCTACCCGACAAATGGAATCGAACTGGGAACGCACGACAAACGACCCCAAGGAAGGTAAGAAAAAAATTTTTGTTTTTTGGGGGTCCCAATTTGGGGTGTATGGATAGGGGTTTGCTTGAAGGACAGGAGTAGGGAACAGGGGTTTTTTTTCCTGGGGCGGGGAGGAGGATATTGTTACCCATCTGGATGCATCATAGAGGTAATGGGAGAAACCCTATTATCTGTCTCGGGTTGGAGGCAACGATGTTGGCAGATGTAGGAGTGAAGACCTGATTAGGGTATGGGTCACAATAGAAAAAAATTAGGAAAAAGGGTGGGGCCCCTGTCATACAGGTTTTTTTCCCCAGGAGAGGGTGGAAATAAATGTTGCCAGGGAAAATTGGTGTCAATTGCTGGCTGGAAAAATACTGAAAAAAAATGGGGTTAACTTTTTCGTTGAAAAAGGGACCTTTCTATGGCCGAAATGACGTTCCCCAGGATGGGGTTCATTTTTAGGTCTGGGTGGGGGCACTAGCAACTGCGTGGAGGGAGCTGTTAGGACTTTAAAACTGGGAATATTTAGTGGTATTTGTTTTGGCGGGGAAAACAGTAAAAGCCCCGTGTGAATATTAAGTTCTGGGGGAAACTAGTAATAAGCAAAAAAAGTCATTTAAAAAGCCAGTGCACTGGGAAAAAGACAGTAATAGGTTTTAGTAAAAAGCAAAAAGGGAGCAGGAAGGGAAAAGAGAAAGGAGATTTTTTCAATGTTTTTTATGCTAGCCTTGTGTAGGAAAGATGGATGATTTTGGATTAATTGTTTAGGCAGGTAAATTGATGTATTTGCCTTAACTGAGAGGGGTTTTTAATTCAAAAAGCGGGACTGCCTCGGAATGCACATTCAGGGTTTTAAATTTGTTAAAAGTAGATAGAATACCCGGGAAGGGGGGGGGGTGGCATTGTAGTCCGAGATCGCTTGAACTGTTGACAAAAATGGGTATTAATAAAAGAAACATTAAGGTTTTTTGGAAGTTTTCAGAGGGGCATGAAAAACTATTTTGGGGCGTGGTTTAAACCGTCCCCAAACTTAGTGGGCCCAAGGGAATACTATGGGAGGAAATTGTTAGGCCACAAGGCACGATAATGAGTAATTTAGGAGACTTTAACTTTAGCAATTGTTTGGGAATTTCTTGAGGGGGAATTTTTAAACATACGACTTTTTAAAAGTAGTTCAAGATTTTTTTTGAAGCAGTTTGTAAAAGAACCTAAAAGGGGAAAAAAACCTGCTTGACTTAGTTCGGCAAACAATGAATCACTTGTTAAAAATTTAGAAATTTCAGGGAACTGGGTGCTAGCGACCACAAATCAATTACATTTAGATTGAATGGAAGTACGATAGTAGCGAAAACTCAAAAACAGTCCCAGTTTTCGTTTAGCAGATTACGTGGGCTTAGAGAACCTTTTGTTGACGGGGGGTTAACGAAGAGAGACAATAGCGTTTCTGAACACTAACATGTGCTCAAAAACCTTTATCCCGTATAAAAAAAATTAGATCAAATAGAAAATTTCCCCAAAAAGGATGAATAAAAAGGCTAAATACCTCGGGCATAAAGGGAAATTTTTAGGCGTTCAAAAGAGGGGAGGGGCATCTTATGAATCAGTAATTGACATTAAGAGGGGGAAATTAAAAAGGGGATAAGAAAAGCTAAAAAGGACTATGAAAACAAAAATTCTAGGGGGTTCGAAAAATAACCCCAAAAAATTTTTTCCGGTTTATAGAACAAAAGTTAGAGATAAGATAGGTCCCTTAAAAATTTAAATAGGGCTCTTCGACAAAGAGAAAAAAAATGTGCCGATTTTAAATAATTTTTTTTCTCTCGGTTTTTTCAACGGAAAACACAACAATATTCCAGTAAATTAATTTTTATAGTGGGCAGAAGAAAATAAATTTGTAAAATCACAGTCACTAGTGAAATGGTTGGAAACAGATAGAAGACTGAAGCAAAATAAGTCCCCCAGGTTCTGATGAGGTTTTTTCAAGGGTTCTTAGGAAAGCAAAAAAGGAACCTGTGAACCATTAAATTAATTTTAAAAATTTTTCCTTTAAAAGGTTAGTGTTGTATGTGGAAGATGGCTAATGTAATTCCTATTTTTAAAACAGGGGGAAAGCGTTACCGTCAAATTCCGCCCAAAAACCCTGACCTCAATTTTAGGGAAATTATAGTCAATTTTAAAACTCGATTATAAGAAGCCATTCGAAAGCAAATTTGATTAATGATACTCAATGGATTACAAAAGGCATTTGTTAAAAAACTTATTCTTTCTTCGTAAAACTTTTTGAGGCTGTTGACCCCGAAAAGAGTAAAAATTATTTATTAGATTTTTGTAAGGGTTTTGATAGAGTTCCCACCAAAGATGTTTTAAAAAAAGTGGGGGTCATGGCATTGGGGGGAAAAGGCTCAAGTGGTGACCTGTACTTAACTCAGTGGTGACCTGTACTTAACTCGTGAAGAAGTGCTTTTTTGTCCGTGGACTGAACCAAGGCCCTCCATCGAGAAATTACCAGGAGCTTAAGGGAAAAATTTAGGGTTGCGGAAGATGGAGATACGGCGATTAAAAGAGGAGAACAAGAGGATTGTAGTAGTCCCCTGTTTTGAGTCCTCAGGTCAAGAAGGGGTCGGGTATGGAGGACAGCGGGGACGAAGTTGACCCTCAAGAAGACGAAAAAGGGAAAACCAGAAACGATGAAGAAGAAAAAGACTGCTGTAAAACTCTTGCGGAAACCCCAAGCTTTCGGTGCTAACCCCACGAATGTGAGTCGATACTGGGTCGTCACGACGAACGACAACAAGGAAGGAAGAAAATTGTTTTTTGTTGGGGATAACCAGGGGTTTGTACAGGAAGGCATTTTGCTTGAAGGCAGGAAAGGACAGAGGGGTTTTTTTTTTTTCGGGGTTTTGGGATGGAGGCTTGTTTAGCCCGGCTTGACAAATCTGAACGGGAATGGGACAAACCATTTTTTGCCCCATGTTGGAGGCAAGTGTAGGCAAGCGTAGAAATGAGGATTTAGTTAGAAGTTCAAGACAGTATAGACTAATTAGGAAGAAGGGGGGGGCACCCCGTTTTGTGGCATTTTGCCAAAAAGAGCGTGGGAAGAAAGGTTGTCAGAGAATTGGTATTAAATTTTTGGCTGGATAAACACGGGAAAAGGGTAAGGGACCATTTATTGACAACTGGGACAAAATTTATGGCCGAAAAGCATGTTGCCAGGGATGGGGGGTTTACTTTTCCAGGGCGGTGTGGTTTTCTTGCCCCCGTTAAAGGGTTGTTAACTTGAAACTAGGATAGTTAGAGGATGGGTTTAAAATGATAATAATAGTATGGATACATT